>JANCMC010043903.1:808676-855103 GCA_024363005.1 Charaxes varanes
TTAAACTACCCTACAGATCGCTTATTGAAACAAACTATCACTACTCGCAACTTTGGTTTTAAGGCAAATTTAGTTTTAATTATTCTCTCATTGATAAGTTGTTTCCCCAAATATTTGAGCCAAATTAAAAAAAAAATAAGATATTATTAATACGACTTCCTAAATATATTGATATTTTTTTTCTTAAATCAGAAAAAAAAACGTGTACTTTTTGTAGTGTGATAAAAGTCAATTTGTCATTGATTTTGCGAGTCAATACGAGTCATTTCGACACATAACATTTACGACTTCATACAACTTACAACATTACGTCCATTACAAGCATGAGATGACACATATATGTATGAGAAAATAGAACAGTTCAGAGTCTGTAATAAAATAATTTGTGAAGTAAATACAAATGTGACGAAAATTCTATAAATTGCGTGGATAGGTCGATAAGTAAATATTGTCAAATGGACTTATCCATCTATTCTCGCCTCCTAAACTATTTAATAAATGTAAGCAAATCTTCAAAGATATTTAAATTTCAGATCTGATTTTTGTAATCTCGTCAATTACTAAATAATTAAAACTCATATTAACAAAATAATATTCAATATAATGGCGTCGTCGATTTGAACTAGTTCTAAAAATTAATGATAAAACTTTAGAGAATCAACTCAAATATAACTAAAAATATTCTATTTATTACCATCATTATTGCTAAGTAGATGTCAAATTTATTTTTAAAACTGACATGTGCACGTTGTTTGTTATTAAGACGATAGTTTTTAGAAAATGTGTAAACGTGACGTCATAGCTTGTAAGTACGTTGATGCGTGTAAACGTCATACAAAATACGATTTGTGGCATAAAAATATTTAAATAAAGAACATTGGGACTTCATTGCGGAGGGAATAGAATAAAAGCAATCAAGTACTCCGTAGACGCGCGGCGAGGTGCGCGTGCACGACCGCGGTGCTGCGTAAGTCCGCTATAGAGTGACGCGCCTTCGTCAGGGCCTCCTCCCGACACGTATCATTTTGCAGGATGCAGTCCATTATTTTAGCTACAATTGTCGATGGTGGAACATGGGGATTCCCTGTAAATATTAATAAATAATAAATAAATATATGGGGCTATATGACACGCGGACGTCTGTTCCTAAGGTAGACAACTTGAGGCCTGTGTTACAGGTAACAACCGCCTGTTATACACAGATTTTTTTGATTTTGTAGATTGTAGATGAATTTTGTAGAACTTTATAGCCTTCAAGGACAAAAATGTACAAACACTTTGAGCCATGTCTGGCTCCGGCATTATAACATTTAATAAGATTATAATATTTGTCAATTATCCGATTAATTAGCCACGGGCGTTAATCGATTTAGTTACGCCGTTGTTCGATCTTTATATCGATATATTTCCTATCTATAGACGACTAAGATGTATTAGCATACATAAATCCACGAAATCAAGGAAATTAAAGAAAAATGGTAATTTAGTACTTCCTTGGGAGTTAATTAATGTGTGCATGTACCAACAAGTGTGTGTAGACCACTACAGTCTACACATAACTATTTTTAAACTCCTTGAATGATAAAGTACTAAATAAAATAGCTTTAGAGGACCGCTTTATAGCATAATAAAGCGCAGGTGGGTAGTAATACCATTCTTTCAATTGCAGTCGTTAAAATAATTATATGAAGCGATTTCACACCAACGCAGTGATTTCTGTTCGCACGTATTATTTATAGCGGTTTTTTTTTTTTATACAAGACATGATTTTTATGTCTGCCTAATATACTTTCCCTTTCCCCTTTCAATGTACGTAATTAATTGGTTATTATTAATAAAAGATGGGCAATATTTGACTGGCCCGTTGGCGCAGTGAGCAGTGACCATGCCTTCCGCTCTGGGGATCGTGGGTTCGATTCCCGCCTCGAGTTTGGATGTATTATCTATATCTATGTATTTATATATTTGTACAAAAAAAATTTTTTGTGTATAACAGACGTCTGTCACCTATACCACAGGCATTAAGTTGTATTTGAAACAGACGCCCGTGTGGTCATATATTCCTGTATATATTTACTTGTGGATTCAGCTACTTACTATATTTTGAAACTAAAGCAGTCTTTAAAAAAAACATACATTTATACATTAATGAACATCTCTTATTATGTAAACGGTTGTTCTCTCTGGAGAGAATAATTGTTCTAGGGAAAATGGAGAGCAAACGTGGTCAAGGGAGAGAGCGCCTACACGTTGGTTTGCACCATAAATTTTGGCGGTGGGCTGCAGTATACGGCGTATCGTCTACTCTACACATGATCGTAACTTATAGACTACTTATTTATGGTCACGATCGTCAGCATTGAGGGAACAAGGAATAAGAAAAAGTGGTTATGAGCTATTAATAGACGAAAAAACCTGACACAATATCTTTTTAAACGTTTAATTAAACAATTAATGTGTTATATAATATACAAGCATTGTTATACTTACTGTACAGCGATTTCGGGCACTTGGTATGGTTTATGATAGCTCGGTGGCAAAGGTTTCATGAAACGGCATACAGGCGTACAGTGCTCTGTTAGTAGGTTAGTATAAATTATCGCATTAGTGTTAAATATTGACATAACATGCCACGTAGTCCTTGTTATTTAACATAAGCCATGCAAACTTCTCGGAACCATGTCATAGTCGCGTAGTAAAACTAAACTTATTTAACTAAAACACACAAAATAGCTGCTAATATTTTTAAAAATATCTAACGAAACCGTCCTCAAACGTCAAGGAAAGTGTTGAGTACTCAAATTAGGTATTACTCAGGAAATGAAAATACTAACTATAAATTTGCTAAATAGCTTTTTTTTTGGGTCAAACGACCAGGAGTTCTATCACCTAAGTGACTACCGATGCCCAATGACACCTTCACCACCAGAAGGCTCGCAGATGCGTTTACAGCCTTTAAAGAAGGGTTTAGGCCACCGGGAACTGTCGCAAACCGAACGAAATGCGACAACAATACCATCACTTGATATGACATCATTGCCGCCACTTCACACCGTGAAGTGCATCTTAGGTTAGAAAGAGGTTTTGGTACTCGGACGCACCGATAAAAGGCAAACATTGAAATCTAGCGTGTTTGCGTTGTTTACTTAAATAGTACACGATGTTTTCACAGGAAATATGGTTAGGCAAATATTAACGATATTAACTAACTTAAGAAACACATGGGTTCTTGATTGAATATAATTATACAAACAAGTTCCGGCAAATCTATTTCAACATTTTTTACTGAAAGGCGGACGAATTTCTTAGCATTTATAATACAATTACAGACTGGCCCGTTGGCGCAGTGGGCAGTGACCCTGCCTTCCACTCCGGGGACTTGGGTTCGATTCCTGCCTCGAGTCTGGGTGTATTATCTATTTGTATGTATTTATATATTTCTAAAAAAAATGTGTATAAAAAGTGTCTGTTACCTATAACACAGGCATTAAGTTGTCTTCCTTAGGAACAGACGTCCGTTTGTCATACAGTCCAGTATATATTTATTATTATTATTTATTATTAATTAGTGTTAATAAAAACTTTATTCAATACTAGTCGACAAAACAGACGTTGTCTTGTTTGCTATTAGTCAATTTACAAATCTCCTTTATATCTTTCTCATAGAACGTGACAGTGGTCGAATGTTTTATGACGGCAGCTCCACATTATTGCCGTGAAATCACGCCGCGTATTCACGGCACCTTTCATGCCCTCCACATTCACGGGATGATGACAGTCGTTCATGAAACTCTCCGCGAAATGGACGTGGAAGATATTGCTTACTGAACTTTTGAATTATATGATTATAACTGTCTTTATATATTATAAAAATTGCATATCAGACTTTCTATAAAGAAGCAGTGATCAGAAATATATTAATATAAATTATTATGTGGAACCTAGTGGCGAAATTTAATTTCACTGGCTCATGAATGTGGATGTGTACCCGTGAACGCCGCGCTAAAGAAGCGCGAATCCTTCTTCTTGGGACAAAATACCAACTCTGATCGGGGAACAGGCGTGAACACGCGCGAACCCCGCGAAAACCGTTTACATACACCGTTTACATCACGCCTGTTTAATGTTTCCTGTATTGAAGAACGGCACGCATAGTTTACTTTATGTACTTCAGGCATAGGTATATTTGATACTAAGGGATCGGGCAGACGTTGTCCTGCCCGAAAGTTGGGTTACTTACTACAGTAATCCCCCTATAACAGGGTAGATTGGTTCCATGATATAGGAAAACGCGTTGTATGAGTATTATCGTATAACGCGCTTGTAATACCCCTTTCACGCGTTATGCACAAATGATTCGCGTTTAATTTTTCTCCTTAAAGGTGATTTAAATCGAATATTAAAAAAAAAACTTTTTTTTATCTATTTGTGTTATGAACGAAATATTCGTATTTTATTCAAATCTAACTAAGAACTTTTTAAATAAAACTCTTATGCCTATGTAATTTAGATAGAAATAAAACTTGGGAAATCCCCGCATTATCTGGGGAAATATGAGGAATTGAAATAGCCTAATATAAAATCACGTTATGAAAAGAAATACAGACTTTTAAAAGTATGCAAACCTTGTTCATACAATAATTAATACAACAAAGAAATAATTATCCAATTTGGTGCAGTCGTTCGGAATACATGCGCTTACATATTTGGGAAATTCATTTTTATTTACATAGAGCTGTACAAAATTGTACGAACTGATTCCGGCAAATCAATTATAATATTTTGCTGATACTATACAAACGTAATTTCCATGGAATAATATCAATTTCTGGGAGAAACTGTGCCGTCTTAAATTTGATTGCTTTTCAACTGACATCAAAAACAACAGCTGTTGAATGTTTACGCAAAATGTAAACATCGAGATATTTCCCGCTTAAAGCCTATTTTACATTGAAGTTGTTATAATAATATTTATATTTTAACAAAATATAATAAATGAATTGGATAATATATGAGGAGGTCGTGGCCTAATCAGTGGTCGGCATTTGAGTCGATCGCTAAATTAAGTTGCTCTGGCTGCAACCGGGTGATAGATGGGTGACCCATTCTAGCACTGGTTTATATTTGATATCCGATACTGAATGTAAAAGACAACGTACCGCAAACTTTGTGATAATGCTATTATTAATCCGCATGGACTATCCTCAGCTCCCGTACGAACCTTAAACTATATTTAGGGTGTGTGTATGTGTGTGCATGTGTGTTGATAAACGCTTATATTCAGCCCTATACAACTGCCGTTGAATTGCCGGCCAAGGTCACCCGTCAGCGCGTCGAGATCAAAGGTCAGTCGACCACAAATATTGTTAACCGCACTAAACCAGGTTACGTGCAACGTCCATCTCCTCATTCCGCTCCAGGGTTATCCCTGTGGTCCTTCGCCGCCTTCAAACAGAACCCTTTACCCCAGTGTGTGACCAGGTGATGCTAGGCATTGCGCGGTCATATATTTTTTGGTCCTTCGAGCTTTTGAACCGTGCCGTGGAGATTCCTGCCCTCTCAGATTAAATAGTATATAACATTCCGCTCATAACATTATCAAATATACCTTATTTCGCTCAGTACATATACAGTACGTATACAGCTCGTTCGATACGATTAAATTATTTAAAATCACCTACAATAGTGATGGTGTTGTTGTCGCGTTTCGTTCGGTTTGTGAGACTTCCCGGTGGCCTAAACTCGTCATTAAAGGCCGGCAGCGCATCTACAGACCTTCTGGTCGTGCAGATGTCCATAGGCTACGGTAGGCACTTCGGTGCCCACTGCCTGCTCGTCTGCCCCCTTGTAACATTAAAAAATAATAATAATAATAATAAAAATTTAAATCACGATAATTATATTCAATCAAATCATTACGTATCATATTTTGTATTAGTTATAAACCCTATGAAACAATTAACTACATTAATACAGTCTTCGATTCGCGTTAACGCCAATCAATAAAAACGCAATACAAGTTACAGGTCGCCATACGTAGTTGAAAACCCATATGAGTGTTCCTAATAAGTAAAATTAACACTTTATTTAAATTAACACTGATTAACATATACTTTGGATTTAGATTTTCTTTGATAAAATAAGTAAAGCAATTGTGTCTTTGTCCTTTTTGCACACACTAGGGTGTCCATCAAACGATTGAAAATTGTCGGACAAATTAAATTTTTTTTCTTCGTTTTAAGTTTACGTTTTGTTCGAATTTTTTTTTTCTCTAAGTGGTAAACATACGTGAAGTGGTTACATTCGTTTCCGTTATTAATAATAGTAAATCTAATTTTTAATAATATTCTTTTTTTTCTCCTCTCTTCTCGAAAACATACATACTGATCTCGCATTACGTCCTGCCCATTAAATTTTGTCTTTCTTTTTATCTCGTGAAAACATACGTGTTAGTTTCACGTTACTTACTGCTCGTAAAAATTATTATAATTTTTTTTTCCTTCCCTTTGAAAACATACGCTTTGCTTTTCATTAACTCCTGCCCGGTTATTATTATTATTTTTTTAATTTGTTTGTGTTGAAATATTAAACATAAAGTTTTCCGAACGTTTATTTGCTTTCCGTAATAACCGCGTGTGGCGCTGTACAGTTGCTATATAAGAGAATGTTTTGTGTTTGCTCGCCCCTCATCTTGTAATGTGAAGTTTACTTTGTTTAACTAATCCGGAATATGTCAATAAATCTGTAAAGCTTCCAATGTCTTTTAATAACCTGCAAACAGTTTGTGCTCTTTAAATTATACCTGTCTTTCATCTTTGTAAACGCACGTGCTGAAAAAACGTCAGCTCCCAACACGCTCAAATTTGATTTATATACAGAAGTAGGTCCTCAGCTCCATAATGCCGACCAAATCTCAAGCTGCAATTTTTAGAGAGGCGTACAAGTCGATTATACAGCTTAGGGACATTGGGAACGAATTAGTAGCCATGGACGAGACTATGTTTACATTCGATGACTTTGATACGCGTTTTTCGAAAATAGACGAATACAAGAAAAAGTTGGACGGGGTGTACTACGAGATCCTAGACGACAACGATCTCGACGACCGTATTGAGAGTTCGTACAACGATAATCTATAACACGAAAATTTTTTAAAAAAAGTCAGTATCTACGAGAAAAAGTTTGGGAACCTCTGCTCTACATACTACACCCATTGACAAACACTAATTATTTAATTATTTTGAGGATTTCTTAACACATCTACAATTGCCAAACTCTCTAATATATTTTTTTTTTCTGTAACAGTATTCACAAATCAAAACGTCTCAACTATGTACAAAGAGATTACTTACGATCGCTACACACGTATCGATAAAACGTTGCGAAAAAACTGTGCAGTTAAATCGACAACCATTTTTCATACACACGTATCGATAAAGCCGTACAGTTTTCTCGCAACAATTTATCGATACGTATCGGCGGCTATTATTCAACTATATCTAGACCTTAAAATAACTTATGTGCTACAGTGGTTATTAATTTGTAACTATATATATATACAATAGATGCTGAATTTTGTGAATTGTATTAAATTATCACAGACAAATATCACATCTGAAACGCAAAGATTATTTGTTAATTTCGAACACTTTTTTAATAAATTTCTTTGTGCGCTTTAGAAATACTTTTTTTTTATATACCTGTAAAACATTTTAATTGATTTTTTTTTAAGTTAAAAAACATCCAAGACAATCTTTGTAGTTTGGACAGTATAAATTTACCAAAGACAATAAATTATAACCTTTATATACGAGTTGCCTCTCGCGACTTTGTCCGCGAAATATTAACCTTGCGACGGTTTTTACACTCTTATGATCTCCGTTTTTAGCGGATGTCTACTATTAGCAACTACCTGCCTGTCAAATTTCATCACTGTACTTCTCGCGGTTTTCGAGATTTCGCCATAGGTGACGAACTTCCCGAAGAGATTAAACCCAAATTCGGGAAGTAGATTTTTTTTTATATTAAATTTCTACAAAACTGGTGAATTTCCTTACTTATTATATTAAAGGGCTAAGTAGAGAAAAAAACAATTAGGAAACACAGAGTTTCAAAAACTAGAAGGATATTTTGAGATTTTATATACTATATAATTTAAACATTTCCTAAAAATAGGATTCCAATCGATTTCTTCTCTATTTATTGCTTCAAATATTGTTAACTACTACAATTTAAATTTAAATTGTTAAAACTTAAAAATAATCCGAATTCAAAAGATCCAAATGAGTGAAAAATACAATTTGTTCATATACACTAAACAAATGCTTAGTTTAGTAGGAGTTTAATATCAATAATCTACAGGAAATACGACTTTATTGCTTAAAAGTTAAGGTCTATATTTACATTTTAAAAATGCTAGTCAAGTTTGACTTAGCAGCTCATTAGAGAAGACACTCTGTTATTGCTACTTTGCAAAGTACTACAAACGACAGATTTTATTATATTTTATAGATATATACGATAAATGCAACAAACGAGTTGAGTAGGCTACGCTTACAAGCTTATTACAGGGAAGACGACTCTATTGCCTCAGAAATAAGACCTATATTTACATGTTGTTTTCGATGTTTAGTTTGTATTAAAATAATAATATTCATTACATAATTTACTGTAATATAATATTATGTAGGTACCAACTTAAAATTGGGTATACTTATAGACCAAGAGCCGGTACTGGCGTGTACGTGACGGGCGTGGGTGCGCACGCTTGTCTGACGCTCATCTCCCACGCGTCCAAAAGTTGGCCCACCGAACAGCTTTTTGGCAATCTACAGACAAACAAATCACGTGAAATTTTTTTAACCTATTTAATGAGATAAACAGAAATGTAATTTTTTGGTTATTACCCTTTAACACCATACTGTAATAAAAAAGGATATCCAGAGTGTGCAATGTTTCAAGTTTTCAGTAAGAGAAGCAGACTCCACCATCGCGTGGGAATAATTAATGGTCTGAAGAGAATCGCAGGGGGAAGAGGAATAGAAGGGAGAGAGAGGGAGAGGGGGAGGGGAAAAGAGAAAGAGGGAGAGCGAGAGAGGGAGGAGAGGCGGGAAGAGTGAGAGGGGTAAGATAGTGAGAGGAGGGAAAACTGAGAGAGGGGGAATAGTGAGAGAGGAGGGAAGAGAGTGAGAGAGTGATTTCGTCCATCAATGCCTCTCTTGCCGGCCGCTGCAGCAATGCACTATTTAACAAAAGAATAATCTAGATGAAATTCTTTTTTTGTCTATATATAATGATAGATGGCGCTATAATTGAATGAAAAAACTTATACAACGTTAGGACACGACAACGTCCGCCACGTTCGCTAGTTGATATATATAATAATCTGTTTTTGTATTTGTTTTATCTGCATGTATGTGAAAGTACTTATATTTGACAACTAATATACATACGTATAGTCGTCATGGCTACCCTTTGAGGCGTTAAAGATGTTGATCATATGATAAAACGTATACATGTGAGTGTAAATGTTTTGAAATTGGTGTGCGTGTGGCTCTATATTAATAATTTTGTAGCTGCCACTACAAAATGAGATGGCAATGAAGTCGAGTGGAAAAGGTTACACCAAAGCAAAACTAGATGGCGCTGTACGGATGACAATGACCGCAGTACAAACACTGAAACTCACCATACAAACCAACTCACGCTAGCGAAGTTTCTACTTACGATTACTATTTATATACCTTCCGACGAACAACTGTCAGCAAGGCGCTGCCGCCCCGGACAACTCCATCTAGCCCGGACACGAAGATCTTCCTTTGCATTGCTTGAGCATATCAACCTACGCTTCCAACTTCATTCCTCGCCGAAACTTTCCTCCTTGGTGTGCCTTCCCACAATTTAATTTAAATTTCACACTAATTATTATAAAAGGTCATTTAAACTCACGCGTATGTTATATCGGGATTATCCGATTAGTTTCGAACCCATCCGGGCTCCTTCCTCACGAGCTCGAGATCCCGATATAACATACGCGTGAGTTTAAAAGCCGTTTTATAATAAGTATGAATTCCACTCACTAAAGTCTAAGTTTTAATATTTCATACTCATCCGTCCACGCAATTTTCCTAAAATGGTTTTGTTTTACGTTTTAATATATAGAATAAAAAACGGAAAATAAAAATACAGTGTGTTTTGAAAGTCAGTTAATAACAGAACAACGAGAATATTTGATTACAAGCGATGATAAATGTGTCTCGCCCGTCACAGAGTCTGGCGTGGAAACAAATTGTATTGAGTTTGCAAATTGCTCGCATGTCGCCGAAACTAATATACTTTTGCAAACAGGGCTGAGGTCTAGTATTACACGAATGGTTACAGTTGAAGACTGTATTACGTCTGTATTTAT
Source organism: Charaxes varanes (assembly GCA_024363005.1). Classification (NCBI taxonomy): domain Eukaryota; kingdom Metazoa; phylum Arthropoda; class Insecta; order Lepidoptera; family Nymphalidae; genus Charaxes; species Charaxes varanes. The sequence continues at coordinate 819,085 of JANCMC010043903.1, forward strand.
TGATTACAGACTTGAAGTTGCATTTGTTGATTTGTATTACTAAAATTTAATTTAATTTTTAAATATTTATTTGCTAATGGTTTAAAAATAATAATTATTACTTACCTAAATGCCGCGAAACTAACAAACTTTTGAAAACAGGTGAATCCTAGCTAATTACATAAATGGTTACAGTTGAAGACATCCATTACAGACTAGCTATTACATTGATGAGATGTTATGATTTTTTTTTAACTAATTGCAGGTTGGTTTAGACTACTACGGGATACTGTAAAAATATCTACCAACAGTGTTTTTTTTAATATTCCGCTATCGCTATAGTGTTCTGGTATCCTTAACTATACTTTACGTTGTATTCGAAATATATATAAGGACATAAAGAACCTTTCTTAAGAAATCCGGTAAATTACCTTTCCCTGGTCAATTCAGAGTTCTCGCAATAATCGAAAATCCATTAGCAGAGCTGAATGAGGAACTTGTGGCCAACGCTCTAGTGTGGATAGAAATATTTTGGCAAGTCATCGACTTTCAATATGTGATTACTTTTTCTTTCAAAGACCAATGGTACCTAAATTTCGAATGAATTGAAACCCTTTACTAGTTGCCAAAATTCGAGTAAATTTGGATCTTTTTTTTAAATTAACCTATACTGTCCCACTGCTCTAACCACACCTTTATCATTTGAATCAATTTCTTTGCAGCAAAGGCGTCCAAGTTGTCTCGCCACCTCTTCCTCGGCCTACCTATAAAAATTTTGTAAAAGTAAGCATAAATTTCCTTGCTTGCGTTCTAGTTTATTGAAGAAGTTTCAGCTACCGCGCCATCTTGTTCAGTAAATGTTGTTTCCCTTTATAATAAACATCAAATTTTCGCTCCAGGGACTTTCCTTGCATAGCGCCTGTGCTCAAATAAAAAAAACATCCCGATATCCTTAAAGAAACATCCGTACTGCTGCAAATAACTCTTTGTATCGCCGACAGCAATTCAGTACATAATAAATAAAGAACATTGCGGCGTTTTAGAGATATTTTGTGCAATTTTAAAAACGCCTGAATTTTACATTTTTTTTTATATAACAAGGGGCAAACGAGCAGGCGATACTCTTAAGTGACTACCGACGCCCATGGACAACTGTAACATCAGGGGGATCGCAGATGCGTTGCCAGCCTTGTGAATTAAAATTACATCGGTTTTTTGATTAGAATCTAAAAAAAGATCACAATTTATATCTGTACACCTACAACGACAACGTTGATACATGTCAGAAAACAAACTAATTTTGTGAGTATTCTGTCCTAGTCAAAAAAAAATGGTCAAGAGCGTGTCGAGTGACGCTTATAAAGAAGGGTTCTGTATCTGATGCGCGACAAACTTATTTGATAAATAACTTCCGAAGTTATTGTCTGACATCGTTCAAAATATTTTTTCTGTTGAGTTTTTAGCATGTTCTATAAATATGGAAAAATCAAGTTTTTACGTTTAATAAGTTAGAAATGCTAGGGGGGGGGGGCACCTTATGGGCAGGCAGACGGACGGACGGACGAACAGAGCGAAACGATAAAAGTCCCTTGTCGTACTACGGAACCCTAAAAACATATCAGGCTTAAATAATTCCGGTGTTATTTAAGTCTGAAAGCAGAGACAAATAAATGTTTTAGAGTGTTGATACGGTGGCAAACAAAAGCGAAATGATAAACCCACTACGCTGAGGAGATTTAGCAATATATCAACGGAGCGGTCGGTCAGAGTTCAAACAAAGGCCCAGTGTCAACGGTGTGATTTAGTAAGTGGGAGCATGTGTTGTTAACAGTATTTATGGCGATAAATGCGGTCGAATACTCGCAACAGAATGTTGATGTCCTCTGTTTATGAAATACTAGCTTTTGCTCGCGACTATGCTCATTCTAGAAGATTGAGCAGATATCAACAGAGCGGTCGGTCAGAGTTCAAACAAAGGCCCAGTGTCAACGGTGTAATTTAGTAAGTGGGGAGCATGTGTTGTTAACAGTATTTATGGCGATAAATGCGGTCAAATACTCGCAACAGAATGGTGATGTCCTCTGTTTATGACATACCAGCTTGTGCCAGCGACTATACTCGCGTTATAGAAGATATATCATCAGCGCTGAGGGATCCGGTCGATTAGAGTTTCAACAAAGGCCCAGTGTCAATAGTATGATTTTTCCGACCTAGTTCAATATTTATTTGATGCAATAAAAATGGATCCGAACAAGCCATATTAATGTTAAAAATGTGGAGAAGACAAAGAGATGTAAAGATGTCTGAGGCTATCTGCCGAGTCGTATATTTAACCGGAGCTGACTCGCCCTGAATGCTTAAACGTTAAAAGGTTCAGCCACTCCGGTATCTAGACGGTTTTATCTCGAGCCGAAGACGATACGACCGAGATATACTATCGTTTTTCAAACTAATGCTATTTATTATAGATTTTTCAAATGCTAAATGGCAAAGTACTGTTTATTTTGAACTTATCCGAAATCTAATGGCTGGACTGATTTCGCTAATTCTTTTTTTTTTTTTTAATTTATTTATTGTTTATTTCCAGATATTACAAATATTGTGCTTAGAAAGATGGACGGAAAAACTCGTGTCAGTGTCGTCTTTAACAATCACTTATATATGTACCTTAAAATATCTAGAATAATTTTACCTGCCGTGTGTTACGGCTTCCAAAGGAATCATATCACACGGTAAGTAAAGATTATAACAGTACAAGTGAATGTGGGTAGTCACATTTATTTCTTTAGTTTTCGACTTGCTTGTTAATGAGTGCAAGTATGCACAGGTTGATTTTAATATGAAATGATGAAGAAATCGAAATAAAAAACTATTTCAAGCTTTTAATTTAAGCTTAGTAGGAGGGGGAAAAGGGAATATTAGACATACCTAAAAAGTATTTCTAATATTCTTAAAAAAAAAAAAAATTAAAACATGTTTGCCCAAACTTTTTAGTGCGGCAAACATGTTGGAAGTAAAAATTTTCCTAGTATTTATTACTCAAACCAAAAAAAATCGACTACATTTTTATGCATCGCTGAAAGCTGGTTGTATTTTTATTACAAAATTATATTATTACCCGCGATTTCGTCCGCGAAAAATTAATCTTGCAAGAGCCCTCAGATCGTCTTAATCTTCCCCTATCGAAAAATGCATTACCGGCTAAAGAATATATACTAAATTTCACCTTCATTCGTCCCGCGGTTTTCGAGTTTTTGTGTTAGGTTTGACTTTTATGTATTATATGTAGATGAGCCTCAATAGTAGATAACATGGCCTGAAATTTTTAAGGTACACGCGTCAAATCCCGTCACCGGCCGCTAAGGTATCGTCACACCCACTCTCAACATCCTTGAGCTTTTAGGCTTAGCTGGAGATGTAAGGGGAATATTAAAAATGCGTAAAAAGTATTCGCAGTTGTCTTTTGTATTGTATGGATTTCGGTATAAATAAGATTTAGAGTTCGCCCAAAGTTTCTAATACTTGTGTTCTACCTTATCTCAGAGCTTTTTAAAACTTTCGAGACAGTGGTTTGCATATAAAAGTACCCGCTAAGGTGCTAATATATTTATGTACATTTTCCAAAGCGTAATCAAACTTGCTTAAAGTTGAAAATAGCCGTTGAAAAATTTTATAAATATTATTTTCGTCGTACTATCGAGATAACAGTCTTTTTAATTATAAACGGAATAAGAAAAAAATATTTTTCCTAATAACTAAATTTAAATAAAAAAATGTGTGTGTCAGCTCCGACGCACGACTGGAGTTTACTCCACCTTCTTCTCCCTTCATCCTCCTCCTTCCCCTTTTAGCCCCTACTCCTCCTTCCTTCCCCCTCCTTCCTCCTTCATTCTCCTCCATCCTCCCTCCTCATGTAAGCATCATATAGTATAGTCTATACATCTTTCTTTCCGTTTCCTCTATGCGTTCGGTATGAGGAGTGGGGAGCGTAACACTGGAACCCGTAATATCTGACACATTTGATTTCTCTGCCCATATTTTTTCATACCACAGGCTTCATTTCGTTTCTCAAGGAGTAGACTCCAAAAAGCATAAACAGGACATAAAGGGCCACCTGCCCGTTCTTAAACAGTTTTTAACCGACTTCAAAAAAAGGAGAAGGTTATCAATTCGCCCCTAATTTTTTTTTTATTAGACCAGACATTCAAGACGAATATACATGAATAACATATACACAAGTTCACACGCCTTGAAACAATTCCAGTATTAGGGGATTCAAAGATACATTTTCTTAAAAGTTCTTTTTAATAAAATACTAAACGTTAGTGAAACCGCGAGCTAAAATTATTAGCCCGTTAATATTTTTAAAATTTCACGACGTCAGCAGCAACTTTTAAATTGAGTACGAATTGATGCGGTACAGAATCTGTTCAGTTGCCAAGTGTACTAGAGGCTTTATGAATTAGAGTGCAGTCGAGTGCAACGTACCGCGCCCTACATTTTAGTATTCTGGTACCCAAATTGTTCTATCAAACAATGTTTTGTGAATGTTAGGATATAACTTTATAGCTATCTGTCGACGCTACAGTTATTATATTGTTTTTTACTTATTAATAATAAACAGTTTTTATTCGAGCCGCAAAATGTTTAAATTTTAATAACCATATTATAAATCATAGTTGTACGACAAAGGACGTGACTAAAGGAAATAGACATTTTTTTTCTATTTTACAAGGGGCAAATGAGCAGGCAGCTATGTGCCTAGTGATGCCCATGGATATCTGCATAACCAGGAGGCAATCAGATACGTTGCCGGCCTTAAATGACGAATTTAGGCCACCGGGAAGTCTCACATACCGAACGAAACGTGACAACAACACCATCACTAGACGTGACAGCATTGCCGCGTCGCAGCCAGAGCAACTTAACTTAGCGATCAACTCAAATGCCGACCACTGATTAGGCCACGACCTCCTCAAAATATATAGAAGAAAGAAGCTCGAAAGCTATATAATGAACTGACAGCCAAAATGATTAATTCACTCATGACCTGAAGGTTAGTTGGTACTTAGGCCAGCGGATAGGCATCGCAATCCAAAGAGGGAATGCTGCCAGCCATCTAGGAACATTGCCGTCTGGCAATGATGATGGTTATTTGTTTTAATATTATATATTTTTATTTGTTACGTAATTATTTTTTTTAGTTTAAATTACATTTAATTCATTTATTATGTTCTCTGTTTAACTTTTAACATTGTAGTTTTATAAAAATTGTTTTTATATAATGTAATCATTTTGGCTCTAGATTTAGCATATATTCGCATTTGTAACTTATATAATATTATGTATACAGCTGTGGATTACAATTAAATAAATAAATAAAATATATACATAAAATAATCATTTGCATTCATAAGAAATACAAATTTTTTTCCTCCAAACAAAATTTGCATGGGAAGGAGAATGGATTACTTTACTTAGCATTTGATGTAATTCTTTAATTTTTTATCTGTAGGCTACAAAAACTGGATTAAACTCAAATTTGAATTTAAGAATTTGAGTTTAATTTAAATATCCAAAGCAAATATAGAATTTACCTCCATAAAGTTTTTCCATGAACCAACTTTATCAAGCTTCTGAATGAGGTTATAGTATTTTTCATTTCTTTTTCGAACACCTTCCTTATTCCAATCATCATCATCAATATGGACCGGACAATCTTTCTTGTTTCTACAGGAGGCGCAAGCATAAAATCGTCCTTTTTGACTAGAAAAGAGCAAAGTTGGCCCATGTAAACAGAGCGGATGATTTGTAACATCTTCAATGATAACTTCCACTGGATTGGAATTAGGCAATGCAGTTTCAACAGGCGCAAGTTTTCTTTTCGTCATTTTTAACTACTTCGATTGAATTTTGATAAATTCTAAGAGCAAGTAATCAAATTTGGCAATTGCGTAGGTTATAGAAATAGCCTATCTACCACATGTTAGTGTCAAATTGTCAATGAATTATGAAAGACAAGACTCAAGACAACTGACAATTGACAGATTACAATTTGTCAGAGATATAATAGTACTTTACGTTCCATTTTCCATAACGCTGTACGATTCACTACAAATACAGATGGCTTAGCACGAACTTGTCGTGAAAAATGTTCGTGCTAAACCTACAGGTAGAGATGTCAACTGGAGTTGCGCTTAAATCGAGTTTACTCGAGTAAAATTCTCCCTAACTCGAGTTGGATTGCCACAGTAAATGAAGAGCGAGTACTCGGTTGACGCAGTCAATCATTTCCATTCTTACGAGTTCGCAGCGATTATTTATGTGTACTATATTTATGAGGCTACGGACAGATACTACTACTACTATCTACTGTAATTGTGATTACTTAAATTCATTTTTAAGGTTAACTTTGGAGACCCCGTTCGTTGTTACTTTTAGTGAAATAGATTTTACAATATATAAATATATTTGAACAACAATTTATTGAAATTGAACAATTCCTATTTGAGCTAAATTGTATTTATGTTCATTCATTACAAATGTGTAATACACAATTATTAGGAACTAGTTGTAGCCGGTGACTTTCAAGTAAAGTCAATTAATCGATTTAATTCGCCTCGAAAAGTTCGTGTTAGGCCTTCTGAGGTTATTTAGATGATACAAAGCACTTTCACTTTTTCTTATTGTTTTACGGCAGCGGTCGGCAGCGTATGTCCCGCGGCCTGCGAGTGGCCCGCGACTCCTCTCTTTGATTTTTTTTTTCTGATCGTGTAATGCTGTTGGTCAGAGTGACCTTCACAGCGTGAACGGGCGGGGTGTTTGGAGCGAGCCGAAGTTCAGCCGTTCCCGAAGGATTACCATACCAGCTAACCAATCATATCAGTCAACACACAGGTCTATAACTTTATTTTTGAATTTTTTTAGCGAATCGTGAAAAATATAACTATCTTTATCTGTAATAAGTCAAAATGTATACAAGTAACAATATAGAATAGGTTGAGTTAAAAAAGACGGGATAGTTTTTATTGTTGCATTGGTATACAGATCATTGGTTGGCCGACTAAGCAGTATGGCTGTCATGACTTTGCGAAATATACAAGCTAACCTAGACTCTGCCTCGTGTTATGTAGTTATTGTATACGTAAATTAGATATAAGGAGAAGTAGGTAGTGAGGCAAGTAATCGACTGTCGATGTTTCGATAGCGTCTAGTATTTTGATAGTAATTGCCGTATTAGTCGATATGCAAATTAATCATTCTATCGGATATACTATCGATCGGCATTAGTAGATGGTATCGATAGAGAAATCGATTTCTTGCGATTTTGATTTTATCAATAGAGTATCGATTTACTGGTAATACTATAGGTATAAGTATATATAAAGGGTATAAGTATCATGTTCGATTGGGAAAGTACATTCAACCACAAAAAAAATTCTTAACGTATATTGGAATACGTACACCTGATAAATTCTTATGTACACCTGATAAATTCTTTGTATGCATTTTCTTAAAAGAAAAATATTTCCAAGACCAATATACAAATTCGAGAGGCCTTTATTCTACCATAGGTTATATTATTCACTTATATAATATATCTGATTATTAAATAAAATAAATATTTATTTCGTAAAACATAAATTACTGTAATAACACACCTTAACCTTTCACTGTATCATATTACCTCATGCAAAGCTATCAGCAAATCAACTATTCCACAAAAAATCAACCTGAAAAGAACCCTGTACTTATAAATATAAGGTACATATTAAATATTCCAAACGTGTACAGTCGGCCGAAGATTCGAGTCAGCCCTTTCACTCCCAAAGGACTTTGCAACTTCAATTATTGATGGCAACTTTAGCCGCTATAAAATATAAGGGTGAAAAACCGCCATTTTTCATGCTGTTTACTTTTAAATAACACATAGCCGACGGATCGTCTGCATTTTATCGAAAACGTGTAATTTATTGGCATTTATTTTTTTATCCTCTTATAAAATTACTCAAGCTGTATGCAGATGCATTCGTAATGAGTTATCATAAAGAGGCGTGTACAAATTTTCAAGAGGCAGACAGGTGTTCTGAAATTTTAATATTTTAGCATTTTTAAATTACAATTTTTTTTTTGCTTTTATGCGTGCGGTGTCCGGCTTTGAATTGCATTACTACCCGCTTCCTGCGGATGTCGTTTCAGAAGATTTTATCACTTATGTGTAGAATGAAGGTTTAAAGCGATGATTCATCTTATGGCAGTAGTTTTTATGCGATAAGAGGCTGTATTTAATTCTATTTAGGTATTAAAATATTTATTATAAAACTGCATTACCAGTAAAGCTAGGAAATTTAAATTATCCGCTCTATATACATACAAAATGGCGTCTTGTCACATTCCATCTCTACCAAAAACAAAACTCAAATGACAAATATAAGGTAAAGTCAAGAGTCTGCTATATGTTTAGTCAACGACTATTTATTTGGATATATCTATGACTGTTATTGTAAGCGCTCAAGGTCTGAGTAGGTAGATGCGATAAGATGCCTTTTATAGATTACAATCTTGGCTTTGGCATATCCAACCTAAACGTAAGTTCAGGTAATTAATCACCAATATTGTAATATAAGGATAGTATTACGCAACGTTTGTTTGTGCACTCAGTCCACTAATTTGGTAGTTAAAATATAAATGAGTATTATATGCAATAATTTTATAAGAGGGTTCTAAAAAGTCGATTGGCGAGCCTTGGCGAGCATCGCAAAGAGAGACGCCACGAGCCTTTTTTGACCTAGTTATACATCGTAGCACACAATAGTTTTTGTACGACTAGACTACGTGTTTGAAATAAACACAAAAAAATATTTTCTTCTAAGGCTTGTTATTATATGTGCCGAGATTTTGAAGGCAACTAATTTTCTGTAACTGTTGTTGAAAATTCTTGAGGTGTATATGTAGGTACATTTGTCGTTATAAGTCTACTATAAATTGAATAGAATTTTCTACCTTAGATTTTATGTTTCTAAATCATCATGATAAATTACAGAAAATTCACAAGATTGTATACATAGCGAAAAACATTAAAAAATCCGGTCTATTTTAAGGCGATCATGCGTCCCTTTCTGATAAACCGAGAGCGACAGCGACGGAGTGATTATTTAAGGCAAATTTTGATGTGTACATTTTTATTATGCACATAACATTATAATGGGAACTAGTTTCTGTTCACACAACCGCTTTCGTTGTTGTAACGGTGTTTTGAGAAACCTCAGGTCGGTCAGGCGCGGATCCACAGTGGTGGGCACGATGGGCTTGCCTACCACCCTAATAGACTTGTGACGTCACACTTCTACTACGAGTACGACTACAAAAAACAATGTATCAAAATTATATATTTTATAGACATATCCTTTGTAGGAATGCGCTATATTGATCATAAGCGAGTTAATACGCCGAGGTGCATTGGTCCACAAATTAAGTAGCCGTTTCCACCACTCTTTTTGAAAGCTGAATCCGCGCCTTATCTCAGTTAGCGAAAACCAGATAAGTCGAATTCAATGCAAGACGGGTCCAAACTAAAAGTATCCGATACTTACACCGACTTTTAATTGCTTTTCATTAATATCTCGGTTATAAAGAAATTATTTATTTTTACGGCATCACAAGAAAATTAATGCTAAGTTTTACGATTGGTCCCAGATTTGACCGCTTTGATCCAAAAAAAGAGTACTACTTCGTCATATATACGTGAAGCGAAATCTTTACCATTTTGGGAAAGTTGCGGACGGGGAAATATAAAATATATATCGGTATTTAACGATATTTAGCGGGAATATATTTTTCAATGAAAAATAATCAATTTATGAAGCGAATTTTATATTCCAGCATCAAGTCCTATTAACCTAGAACTTGTTGTTGATCCTTCTTAAATCCTGATACTTTGTTGAACTTCACGCAGTTTACCTGGCCTTTTACGAGTGAAGTCTCGAGAGGTTATAAATACTTAAATTTAAATTTATTTGTCAACTTACGTTGAAAACGGTGGACAGAGACACGAATGTTTTTAAAAAAAAGCTATTCGTCTCATGTCGCGATAGGACGTCCCTCGGCGCAGGCGCCATCACACAAATGCGACCACCGCACGACGGTCATTAGGTAAAATTCCTTAATTTGATATTTACATGCTAGATCATTAATTGTAATTAACCGTTAATTATTACACTGTGCTTCCAATTCTAATAAATAAATATTATATTACTCGATAACTGATTTTTCGTTCGATAATGATCCGCCATGTTGTTTCCGATAGGTCTTATTTTTTTTTTCATGCGCTCTACGGCAGTGAAAATTTACATACAGCCTAATGACTTTTGCTCAATTATGCATAATAATATGTTTTACATCTTTCGAATGTCGTAGCCACACATAGCTTCATTTGAATAATCATTTCAATGATCTTCACAAAGTTTTGTAGAACTTTGTAAACTTCAAGGTCAAAAATGTACAAACACTTTGAGCTATGTCTGGCTCCGGTATAAGAAAAGGTAGGTACTACAAAAATAATAAGTTTTGACAACTGGGTACTGTACGACTTAATACAATTACAGTACGGATGGAACAATCCTAAAATCCTTAATTTTATTTCAATTTGTGTGATACATTATGCAATATTTGATTTAAAACCGTTAATGCTTAAAAGATCTAACGGCCACGAATTCAAACAACCCTATCGATCGCGGCCATCGTCAACGTGCTTCTAATAAAAAAAAACTGAATCATCCACACATATGTGGAGAATTAACACATGTAGCTGCCAGATGGCACGCACTTGAGTCGAGTTTTTTAAGATCGATGGGAAGCGGTAGCGAGGATTTTGGCTTAGTCGGAACATCACATTCCAATGTGGTAAAATATTTCATAATTATGATTTATGTTACTTATAAATCAATCGTTGTTCTGTCGGTCAGTCATCAGTCTCGCTAAAACTGGAACTGCTCAACCCTTTTGGGGGGGGGAATTATACTGTCTATAAAAATGTTTCAATTCTTCTTTTCCTAAGAGTCACCGCTTCAGAGATATAACGATTGAAACTTTGAAAAGTTTGTAGTACTACCTCAACAACATAAATTAAGATAAATTACCCATACTACTCAGTTCTGTAGTAAAATAATATTATATAATTACAATTTACTACGGCTTATTTAAATAACGTAAATGTCGCTTGCTGTGCCGCAGTCGCATAGCTATAATGACTGATGACCCTAACGCTTACAGTGAGGGAAGGCGTATAATGAGATAAATTACTCACGGCTGCCCATTAATCTTCTTAATACAAAATGTATCATATACTATACGTATTAAGGCTCGTATTTAAATAAATAACACTTGCTGCGCACGAGCCGTGACATTAAAGTGGCAAATGACCATAATAATATACATAGCAACTTAATTTAGATGCGATTAATTCTTGGTATAGTTTAACGGTAATAAGAATTGAAAATAATCACCTTTTGTAGGTTCAAAATACACCTGATATTTATCGCATTGAATAGTGCGACATATATTTTATAATTGAATGATTGTAAAATAAAGTGGTCGTAAGAACCGAATGAAAAATGTATTATGAACGTATTGTTATGGGAAAACCAACTGTTATTAGGGGCATTTCTCATTTATAACGTGGAGTTGCCCGCAGTCCATCCTGCAGAAAACCGTAGAAAGAACAATACTTCACGCATAGTTTTGTTTTGTCAGTAGTTGCTTATTTCTTGTTATCCTAATATATGTATCTATGTTAAGGACTAGGTGTGAAATATGTTTTATAAGTAAAGAAAAAAAAAATAAGTTAAATTTTTTTTTATCCTGATATTCATAAGTGCTTCCAGAGGCCCTAACCATGAACATTTCAAACCGTTCGAAATCGACGAGTCGACTGTTTTTAAGACAAATGTTCGTTTCAAAAAAATGATTTTAATGAATGATAATGCCTACGTTGACGTTAAGAAGGGTCCAGTTTAAGCCCAGCGCGAATATGTTCATAGTCGACTCGTCGTCTTCGAACGATTCGAAATGTTCTTGCTAGAGCCTCAGGGTTCATCTATATACATATATATAAGCAAAAGCTAACCTTACACGAAACTTGGGGGACGTACAAAGGTGTCATTTGTCACGGAAATAGTTTATAGATAATAGACATACGTTAAAAACGACATTTCGTTAGGGCTCGATTAAGGAGGTCTAAGAGCTGTCGCAATTTTTCGCGGACGAAGCCGCGAGAAACAGCTGATATAAAGAGTTTGCAAGGCGCACGCGAAGCTTAGTATCAACAAATTTCTATAGGTATATCCTATGTATGGCTGCTCAGCATTAGTCAGAAGAAAAATACTTGTTTTTGCTTTTTTTACCGCAGTAATACTCCGAATCATTTTACAATGAATACTATTTTACATTTAGAAATAAAAAAATGTTCTATTTTAAGTAGAGTTACTGTAACAATTCATAGAAATTACACAAACATCCATTACAGTAACTGCTACTATGGCCCAGTGCGATAATTGATCTAGTGTTTTTTTCCTCTCTATAGAGTCGATGAAAGCGAAACCTTCAACGCACAGCCAATGGAACGGGAACCCAGCTGACTCAATGTGAAGCCAATTACGCAAACCTGAACTGGACCGAGAGCGAATACAGCAATGGAGCAATATCTATTGGCCGTGGCGACAGTCTTGTCATTTCTGTTTGCAGGTGTGTAAAATATATATTAAAAAAATTAAGTGACAAAGAGCGTGTCAAGACACTCAGATATAAGGGTTCCGTATCTGATATGTGGTAAAGGTATTCGTGGAATAACGTTAAAATTGTTGTCCACGTTTTCGTTCAAAAAAAATGTTTCTAAATAGGTTTTTGCATGTTCTTTCTCTACATCAAATAGTTTGGAATTCCTATGGGTAGGACAACCTTGCAGGTGGACAGACGAATGGATCAACGGACGGACAGACAGCGCGGATCTATAAGGATTCCTAGTAGTACCACGGAACCACAGAAACGTGAGGCGTCTTAGAACGTTTAGTAGGCGACGTTATTTTCTGTGTGACAAAGATAGAAGGCGCAGGCATGTACACCTACCGATTACCAACTGAGTGACTATCGATACTGCACCAAACAACTGCACTATCAGAGTCCTATTAGAGGCAATGATGGAGGCGGCTAATTCGAAAATTAGTATACACTTTAATTTTATATTCATGTACGCGTACAGAGTGAGTGAATTCCGGGGATAACCTCAGACGGCAGTCGGTCATCTTAACTCACCACACAGCCACATCCTCTGCAATTTAAGCGGACCCTGATACTAGATCGGGATAACATCAAGAAGAACAAGAAGATTTCCTTAGTGATTAAAACTTTCAAGCCGGTGCGCCGCTTTAGCCGAATTTTAGGGCAAAACGACCATAGTTTTACCGATAGTGTGGCAACTATACCCGACCGAAACCAGTATAAAAACTGAATCCTACTGAACCTGTATCCTCGAACAAGCGAGGCGTGAACTTGCATCATTACGCCAGACAGCTCGATGGGCTACAGTGTTACACCATATTCATAGATCGAACCAACACATATCAATTTATATAAGCGAAAGGTCACCTAACACGAAATCTCGAAAAACGCGGGACGTATAACGATGAGATCTGGCAAGGAGATAATTTCTAATTATTATGCATACGCTAAGAAAGGATATACAGCCAAATTAAGGAGGTGTAAGGGCTCTTTGCAACTTTCAAAACTTTCAAAAGTCGTGGAAAAAAATTAGTTCTCTCATAAAATCATGATTAATCCACAGTAAAATGTCAATAGAGGCGTATAAATGTCATATTGGGTGTATGTCAGACAGACCTTGAGAAATAATGGAGCTGAGGCAAGGTGGCCTCGCAAGTCAAGGTACCGGGTTCGATCCGACCGTCTAGGTTAAATGAACAAATTAGGACTTTCCTAACTCTGTAACAGGCCTGGGTTTCGTGTGATCACACCTTTGTTAGTTGTCATTGATAAAGCCACGAATTAAGATCGGCGTGAAGTGGAGGCAATGCTGTCGCGTCAAGTGGTATTGTTGTCGCGTTTTGAGTGACTTCCCGGTGACCTAATCTCGTTAGTAGAGGCTGGTAACACAGCTGCTAGTCTTCTGGTGGTGCAGGTGTCCATGGGAGTCAGTGGTCACTTATGTGAACCGCCTGCTCGCTTGCCCCTTGCAATATTAAAAAAAAATCAATATAAAAGCTAATTTGGGAAGCTGGTGTATAAACTTCATTACCATGTTAGCCTCGCAGGCAATATCAAGGTGAAGGCGTTATTTTTTCTTAAATAAAAAATATATTGTCGCTAACTTATGCCGGATCCATAGCTTCATATGCATGATCATTTCAATGATCATGTAGTGTGCCCGGGGAGTTTGTATAAGTGTACAAAGTTTTGTAGAACTTTGTAGTGTAGAAATGTACAAACACTTTGAGGTATGTTTACCTCCGGTGGTATTAGACCGTCTCCTATACATATTTTAAACCATACTAGGAAATTATAAACCGTCCTATTACCTACATATACGTTTTATCGGAATAAAATTGGCATGTTACACTTCTAGAAACAACAGTTTTATTAGCTTAGTCACGCAAAAATTACGCGCAAACCATAACTGCTACACGCCTAACGAAGTGTGACTTAACATTGCTTACGTCTACATTTTAGGAAACCTAGTAGACGATGATTTTATGATTCCGTAGTCCTATAAGGATTTCGTATAGTTTCGCTCTGTCCGTCCGTCTGTTCGCCCGCAATGTGTTCCCATCCTGGAATACCCAAACTATTGGGTGTAGTCTTCAAATTTTGATAGAACATGTTAAAACCTCACTAGGAAAGTTATTTTGAACGAACTCGGACAACAACTTTCAAAGTTATTTAACAAATACCGATATCGCATATCAGATACGGAACCCTTATATAGACAAAGTTATAGACTACAAGTCAGACCTTATAGTCGAGTACCAATTTATTGGGTATTTACAAATTTTATCACTGGCTGGAAATAATTTCTAATGAGAATAATAGCAATCTATCACCAAGATGCGATTCAAAGTGTCAAGAGTAACTTACAAGAACTCGTTCGCCCACCACATGTGAAGAAACACGTGTATTGTTATAGAACCAGAATCGATAGACGGGCATAACACGAACAAGTTGCGTACATAACGAATAATAATTGATTGCTGCGTAGAAATAGGGCTTGAGATAAATTATTGTATACACACATCAAATATCATGTAGGTATAACTCTTTCGAAACGTTGAATGCCATTCTATATTTTTGTCACCAAGCTATGGAGACCATTCACAAACCAATAAAATTAGGAGCACAATTTTGGTAACATTTTCAATACTGCCTACGTGATTAAAAAACCATTATTTTTCATAGGTTTTTATTACCTCCAGCAATATGATCTGCGTATCGTCAGTCAGTCAACATGTTAATTCTAAGAACAGTATCGATGACTACAATACGCTTGTTAATTTCTTTATTAAACATCTGGTCACGCAACAGACACTTCATTTATCGATCCCATCAGTTATTGATTGTTCTAGCAATAGGTTACATTATAACAAAAAACAACACAATCCACAATGCCTTCAATTCTAAGAATAATTTCTTTAACTTTACGCCGCTTACGAATGTCTTAATCTCCGATCTCATTATGCTGTCTCGTAAGTACATGTGCATATGTACGTACTAGAATAAACTTTTTAGTTTGATTCTTCATGGAGAAAAATAATTAACTATGTTGTCTTGAAGATCGATTTTTTTTTTAGAGGAGGTCATTGCTTAATAATTGGCCGGCATTTGAGTCCGTCGCTAGGTTAAACAGCTCTTACCGCGGCCGGGTGACATATCAGTTCAACCCTAACACTGGTTTTACGATATCCAATCTCCGTGTTTCGGAAGGCACGTAAAACAGTGGCTCCTGATTAATGATACTGAGTGACATTAGTCGAGAGATTGGGGGGGATTCGAAGATAACGTCAGACGTCAGTCGGTCATCTTAACCGGCACGACGGCCAAATTCTCTGCAAACTAAGCAGACCCTGGTTATAGACCACGATAACGCTATGAAGGTCGACAGTTAGCCAAAGAAATTGTTCTCCTTAGCAATAAAAAATACTAAACTATTCTTATTTATATAACAATAGAACAAATCACGATCTCATTGGTAATTCCTTAAAAACCTTGATTGGAGTTATTCTATTAGGGAATATTCTATTAAGGACATACCTTAAGGTATGTCAAATATTCAAAAAATAATCTAATTTAGTGTCTTCATAGAGGAATCGCAGAGTAAAAAAAAAATAAAGTGAAACGATGACCGTGGATCTAGTTATAAGATTCGCAACATTATTATTACATAATAATAGCACAGCGTACTTTCGAAGGATAACTATAGCAGCTCTGTGCATTATTTGGTAATAGCCGTTTGCCTTGAGTTTGTTCGCAGAGTAGGTACTACAAGGCACGAATGGGTTTTACTGAAACCAACCACCAGGTATGTTTCTGTGAATTGAAACAGTAGTTTAGAATTTACCTTCATTTATTTCTCAAATTAAACTAGGAAATCTACAAAGAGAACAAGTCCCTCAATTTGATGACTCTTTCATGAAACCAGCTTTTAAATAAACAATATTTGGTGAAATTTTTAATAAACATAGTTATTGAGTCTGTGAGATATGCGTTAGACGTCATATTATGATTTCATTCAATGCACAACTATGACTCATACCTAAATGATAATTCCGTCGGCGTTTTATTTTTACACGGAATGCAAAATGCATGGTACTTCATTTTTATTGCACAGTAACTGCCGCCCGCAACTACGTCCACGTTTGTGTTAAATTTGGATCTTATTAAAATTGAAGTAGCCTTTATTATTCGTATAACATCAGCCGCATGCCAGTGAAAGTCCTTTTAAAATCGATTTATCAAATTCGAAGATTATTCGTAGTTATATCAAATAATAACAATAGCAAAGTCCTAAACTTTTTCATGTAAATATTTATTGAAATCAAAACAAACGATTATTTTTCAATAATTTGTCTGCCTTATAACACCACTAAACAGATCATACAATATTAATGAAAATAAAGCTATGGGTGCACCTATTGCAATCAATCTGTATCCTGGAGTAGGATCTCGATAATCATAACATAGCGCATGGTATATTCTACCCCTTTCTACGCACATAGATCCTGGCGGGCCTATCTCATATATTGATTCATCGGAATCACATCTAGATTCGCTTTCATCAACGAAAGTGTATTTGGCAACTAATCTAGCTACTAAACTTTCAGTACCGTTTATACGCACTCCTAGTTTCTTCCTAACCCAACCTTCTGTGTATACCTTAATCAAACTGTCCACGCCCCATTCAGATCTGCTACTCGTTGTTGTTTCAATACTCTTACTTGTTATCTTTGATAATGCTCTGATTGTTGTAGTTTCTAAGTCCATTACACTGTTCCAATATATACCTACAGAAGATAAATGTTGGAGATCAGTCATGTTTTCATTATTACGTAAATAATCTATATCGTTATGTGCGATCAAGCCGCAATATAATTTCGTTTCCAAATCAAACGGAGTGCCTGGAGAAAAGTTACAAGCAACTCTAATATCACCGTTGGCTCTTTCACCATATGCACATCCAATTTTACTTGTCTTCGCCCATAACAATTGGACTGTATTGTATGATCTTACTGAACTGCGACCACACTTAACATCTGTGTTTATCAGATTTTTACCAGCACTAGAAAACCAAACGTGTATACAACCAATAATAGGATGTATCTGGCATTCGGATCGTGGTACACTGTAAAAAAAGATTTCATCGTTTAGAAAATGACAATATACTTAAGTACATTTTAAAAGAATTATATTAACTTACGCTACCATTGTGAAGTCGTGTGAGACTTTTGTGTACAACAGTATTTGGCATATTTCATACATTCCAAATGAGAGACTATATTTCCATCAAGAGCAGAACAAGGAGCCGGTCCCGGTAAACACTGACGAAGCCATGTCTCAGACATATCTTCTAAATCATGATCATATGTTATTTGTTTCATATTTGCAGCCGTAGGTAGATGAGGATAATTACGCGATACACCATTGGCAACACGATTTCTAATGGTATTTACGGTGTTAACTATTGTAGATTGATCCGCAATAGTAGGCACATACACTTTGAATCTTTTACTGCATATTTTTGATATCTTTCTATTTGGAAATAAGCAAAGAGTATGATCACCATAGCAAGGTTCAACTTCACACCATTTGTTAACAATATGTGAAATTGGCGGTTCTATAGGCTTATAATCAGATATCGTATCGGTGAAGGGATCAATAACATTTTCTAACTTTCCCCCGTGAATTAGAAAAACATTACTTTTTTTCATCCTCATTCCTAATTCTCCGTACAAAATGGGCAATTCCCAACATGGAAAATCTTGCGGGACGTACCAAGTCCTATGAAATACTTTTTTATTTTTCTCAATGTTAAGTTTTTGGTCTACTGCAGGTTCTAAATTATAAAATCTAGCATAAGGAGTATCTATGATACTTTTATTTCGGGTAACTAATACATTTTCAGTAACATCTTGCTGCCGTAACATAGGATTATCGTCGTTACCGCTGTCGCTATCATTATCGGCTTTATAATCATACTCATCAAACGACATTACGCGTAACGAAATAGTGCTGCGCGATGTATTTTGTTGTATGTTGTACTTTACTGTAGAAGAAGTGCTAGAGTTATCGTTCCGGAGACTTTTAGATTTTTCTTCTGATATTAGAGGTATCTTCACAGCCTTTTTTTCTTTTGCAATGTTATAAGATAACACTATTTCCTCGTCTGTCTCTTCATTAACGTGATCCAAATCATCTTTATCAAATAAATCATTACTTTGATTCGAAATACTCGAATTGTTCACTTGCGGCAACAGATTAACACCCATTAATCTGCGAATATCAGAACTATTTGTCACAGTCTTTGAGGAAGTATTCAATTTGAATGACGAAGATTCATTTTCATCTATATAATAATCCACTCCAACGCTTAAACAATGCGGTAGCAATATTATAATAAGAAGAAGATATGCATTAAAAATTTCCATTGTACATTTGTGAACGTCTTGCTATCTTGACCTACTTGATTAAAAATTTATTTTAATTGTTGATAGATATAAAAAATCTAAAAAATGGCATTGAAGGGCTATAGTTTTGGCCACTCCTAAGACCATCTTTTGAAACTGCTTAACTGGAATTATGAGACTATCAGCGTTGCCGTAATTTGTTTCTAATATTTTATACATATATACAAATGAATCCCTTGGCCACACTATAACTTGAAAACAGCTTGACTAAAGTTAATATATTTTTAAATATTCCATGAAGTTTTTCTCCATTATGTATAATAATACCATCGAAATCTAACAAGATCATTGAAATCATAATCCGCACAAAGTCGCGGGTTTTAGCTTGTAGTCTACATTTAAAATAAAAGTAGTATATCATGTAATATAATAAAATTCCAATCGCATTCATTGTTTTGCTGTAATGACTCACGCTCATCTTGAACGCCCACGTTATATTGCATTACGCATCTGTCGGTAGACGACCGCTCTTGGAACTTCGTCACTTTATATAATATAGCTTACGTTTATTGGAACATTTCTGACGAGAATATTGGATGACTACAGTGTGCTTAATCTTCTTCCTCTTACAGCCTGAAGACATTCATCGTAGAAATTCACGTTTTGTGATATGCAAATTCTTACAAGAATGTATGTGGTTCAGACACGGCGGCGACGGAAGTTAATAGCTTAAATAATTTTTTTCTTTCTTTTCCAATATTGTGTTGTATATCGCTACAGTGTGTATTACAGTTCTTCCTATAACACTACATCTTTAAGATATTGTCCATAGACATTCTCGTTTTATAATAAGCGATGTTTTGTATTCCTAACTAAATCATTTCTGTCCGTCTTACAAGAATCTTTGTGGTTCAAAAAGTCTAGAGATGGTAGTTAAAAAGCTGAAAATTAACATTTTAATTTAGACTAAAGATCGCCTGGTGGTCGAAATGCGGCTACAAATGAAATTTGCAAAATTTAATTTCTTTGTACAATGACATTTTAATATTTGACAGTACATATTTTACCGAATTTTTGTTTCTAATCTATACATGTGTGTGTAAATCGTTTGGGCATTGGTGTGTGAGATTTTATTTTAATTTTTTTTTTAAATATCAGCATTCGCCCACCCTCCTCTATAAAAACTATAGTTATGCCAAATCTTATACTCTTCGGTCGTTTTTCATAAAATGGTATCGAAAGTTTTGTCATTAAGTATTAATAGATTAATATATAGGTAAACTTTCTTCTCTCTTTTTATATTCCAGATGTGTCATCGCTGCAGTGTTACCAATGCTTGATAAACCCGCCACTCGGCCAATACTACAACACGACAAAGAATCTGTGCACCCATTTCGACTACTCCGACCGATTCATCGTCGACTGTCCGTTTTCTACTATGTGTATGAAACAGGAGTTCCATCTGGACATACAGAATGGAGGTGAGCTCATTAAACTAATAAACCGAGTCCATCCCTTTTCGACGCTGCTGGGCTATATCCCCCCCCCCCCCCCACTCCTATCACAAGCCTTATGCTTAATCGAAATGAGAAACAGAAAATCAAGCACACTTGAGGTATTCTCATTATTTTTTCATTCAAACTCAGCTTACTTCAGTCGACTGGCCTAGGGTCTCTTCATGAGCACGTATTTATATTCGCATCCATTTCTTGTCCGCTACCATTATGATGTCGACTCGCTATCGTACCGGTAGTTTGCTGATGCTTTTATGCCCTGCACTATTCTCAAAATGCTTTTTAAAAATTTAGAGGATGCTTAAGTAGCTTCAATGGTCAAAAAGTCTCCATAATTATCCCTTTCCTCGTTCCAGCACCTTTATGTAACCATCAATATATACATTGAAATATACTTTGAAAGCAATTAAAATCCATTCAAGACTAATAACATCGTAAGCTAATTACAATTGGCAGTAGATTCAAAGGGAAACAGCTGAGGCCAAACGTAAATACGAATCAAGGTTCGCCGCAGCGTATCAGGTCTTGGCCAAGGTCAGTTGATTGATTTAATACTTGCAATAATATAATCTCTCTATTATTCGCTAGTTCTTGTTGATTTATTGTTATCTTCTGCAAAGCCATTAACTGTGCCATTTAGCCAGACGCTCCGTTGCCTTTCGACACAATGACTTAAGCTTGTTAAGTTATATCACTCTCCTATTTACCAGTCGCATCCAGCTTAAGTCATCCAGTCGTTATATCACTCTCATATTTGCCAGTCGCATCCAGCTTTAATCGTCCAGCCGTTATATCACTCTCTTATTTGCCAGTCGCATCCAGCTTAAGTCATCCAGTCGTTATATCACTCTCCTATTTGCCAGTCGCATCCAGCTTTAATCGTCCAGCCGTTATATCACTCTCCTATTTGCCAGTTGCATCTAGCTTTAATCATCCAGCCATTCCTTTAATAGTTGTCCATCCATCTTGCCATTGGACGACGAGGATTTCTCCACTTTTCACTCTTCATATTTTTGCGTCAGCGGACAACTTTACAGTGTTTTTAGCCACACATTAAATACAAAAATGAAATTGATTCCGTATTCTGAACAGCCCGCCACTGAGGTGTAAATCAGTAATACTTTACACATAGGGACATACAATCTTCAAAATATTCAAAGTAAATGTAATTAGACCTTTTTTTAAATATTTCAGTGAGAATCACGGGCGTTCTGCGAGATTGCGCCCCCCAGAAGCACGAGTACCATGACTACAAAAATGGAAGGGGACACTTTTCTATCTCTCTCATATAAGCACTGCAGCACTTAAATAGTTAAAGATAAATTAAGTCGATCAAAAAGGAAGTTTATCTATACTAATATATAGAGATGAAGAGTTTGTTTGTTTGTTTACTTAATCGCGCTAATCTCAGGAACTACTGGTTAGATAGCTCATATATCGTGGAAGGCTATAGGCTATCATCTCGCTAAAATTGAACCTTTTTTTAAATCTAATTTTAGACGGACCAAGTCATGGGCACAGCTAGTGATTTATAATACGAGTAGATTTATTTTTAGAATGGAGTCATTTGAACCATCGACCTCCAATATGTTTGTTTATTGCAATCTGGCGAAACATGTTCACACTTCACGGTATACTTGGCGCGGAAGGTAGAAATTCTACACCTTTACCTTGATAACTATCTGGCGAGAGTAAATTTCATGTGTGAAAGCTACTTAGGTGAATGGTCTACAATCTAGCCTAACGAAGCACCAATAAAACTTATAGAAACAAAGAACTAGCTAGAAAAGGAGATTAGTTGGTACCGATCACTGCGGAGCCTATACTCCCCATATCCACCAACACTTTAAAATACTGCCTCAAAACCAATACCACCTCAACATGTCTTCAGTTATGGAGAGAGGCGTCTGGCATGAGGCATGCGAAGTCACCGTAAAATAAAACGTTTAAGAGCCCTTAGAAATCCTTAATATGGCCCTATCAAAAAATCGTGCGTCCCGCGGCTTTCGAGATTTCCTCATTGATGACCTTTCACTTTTATACATAACGATACATTTCTATTTATATAGCAAGAGGCCAACGGGTATGCGATTCACTTCTGCATAGATATAGGTTTATTTTATTACATTAATAGCTGCCCGGAAAGAGTTCCTTCTGCCAAAAGCATTTTTTATATTTTCCTCTTTATTAAAACTTACCGTGTACCAGGAATATACGAAAAAAAATTGCCGAGTTGCTGGAGCCATTCTCGAGTTTTGTGATGAACAACAATCATTTTTATTTGTATAAAAGATTAGTGTGTAGGTGCCCTTATGTGCGGCACCTAACAAGCCAAGATACCATGACAATGACCGTGGGTTTACTTGTTTAGCCGGTTTTCAATTTTACAGTTCGTTTTGCTCATCCGTAATATGATTTTTACTATGAAGATGTTTGTTTAAGCAATTTTATGAGATGATAACGGGCAGAGGCAAGTTCACCTGAGGTAAGTGACTACCGACGCCTATAGAGATCTGTATTACCATATTGTCAGATGCGTTGCCGGACTTTAAGTCGTAAATATGGTTCTCTAACGCCCTCGAACATTGCACAAAATCCCCTTCGGGCTCCACATATGATTGGTTAATTGATTAATTATTTTTTCTCAATTTCAGGCGTACTGGTGTAGCAGAGATCAGGATGCGCGCAGTTTTGTGGGTGTTCTTCACCACGGCATACGCACTCGTAAATGGCAGCCATATTAGGTAAATGCATTCATTATTTACTCCCTTTACACGATAGCTCAGTGGTAAAAGGATGGACTGAAATCCGTAAGGCGTTCGGTTGAAACTCCTTAAACTATAGAAATATTAATTCAGGGCATGTTGTGCATTACAAAATAAATCTTTCATAGAGCGCCGACTAGTTGAAATTTGCTCAAAAAACTTTAGATTTGCGTCCCATATTTAAAACTATGTACAAAATTTTTATTATTTTTACGACGCTATTTTTTTATTTGATATTAATTATATAAAAGGTCACCATGGTTACGTTTTGACACCATCTTTCTCATAGTAAAATGTTTCCATGTGAGTGTAAATCGTTTGGCATTGGTGTACGTGGGGTTTTTAATAATTTTATATATTTATAATGAGTATATTATAGAAATATTAGCATTCACACTACCTCCCCTATATAAACTGTAATTGTGCCAAATTTTATACTCGTCGTTTTGTGAAATGGTACAGAAAATTATCGCCTCTCCTATTAATATATAGATACTTAAATTAGTGTATATTACTTGTAAAAAAAAAAAACAAATTTTAGATTATTTCCTTCAACACTTTATTGTTCGTTTTTCAGGCGAACGAAATTGCCGTACATAGCAGATGCTGTCGGCAATAGTCTACCACCTCCATCCAACGTACCAGCAACCGTCGGAAGTCCAGTTAATCTACTGACTCCAGACAGATATGAATTCTACACATTCGATGAATCAGGAGAACTAGTCAAAAGACTGATGACTTTAGAAGAAATTCAAGCAATAGTAGCAGCCGGAGAAGATACAGATGGCTTAGTTACTTTCGCAAATGATAATCAACCCACTATTGCTTTCAATTTCACTCAACCATCTCAAACAAAGGTACACAATGTAGTGACCAACGTACAAAATGTTCTTAAAGCTCAGATGGAAGCTCATAAAAACAAACCAATTATACCACCTACTTTAGATACCCCCGATGTTTCTGATTCATGGAGTCTGATATTACCTTCCATATTTGGCAATACTGGAGTGGATATAGTTCCTGATAAGCAAACACCTGGTTCGTTTATTACCCCTGAAACCGAAACCATCGACGTAGAAAGTTTTAATTCCGATTATGAAAGTACACAGAGCAAAGAAAGTAATGAAATACCATTGATTCCTACATCTAACCAAAAATATATAAGTAACGAAGATCCCACTAAAGAATCTTTACACCCTGTTACTAAGACTACCACTCAGAAAACTTCATCTACTTTAACAACCACATTAAAACCCGTGACAACAACAAAAAAACTGTCACCAATTACTACAACAACAATTACAAGTACTACTACTACTAGTACAACAACTAAGCAACCAATAACAAAAACAACTAGTAAAATTATTACAAATATAACGAATTCGTCGACTTTAATTACAAATGCACCAAAGTTTACAACCATTTCACCTTCAGTAACGTCCACAAGTAAGACTTCTCCACTCAAAACTGCATCAAATTTTATGAATGGGAGTGAAAAAAATTCATCCAACATATTAAATGACAGTAAATTAAATAAAACTTCTATATTAAATGAACAAATTCATTATGAAAAAATCAGTACATTTTTGCCAATATCTACGTTACCTTACATAATTGAAAAAACCACAAGAAAACCTATCATAACTACAGAAAAAACAACTACATACTTCGAAAAAGAAAGATTATCTACCATTGTCACAGACAACAAGGTTATGACAAGCACTACAACATACGTAGACTCTTTTAGTAAAGATGTGAATGATGAACATAAGTCGATTAGTACAACTACGCAAACGGTTTTACCATCCACAACTTCCACGCCAACAACACCATTCCCGACAACAATGAAATTTACCTCTGTGCTAAATTATAGCCAAAGCAATGTAGGCAAGCAAGATCAAGGTCTTGCAATGACTGATATAAATAAAATAAAGGAGAATAATGAAAATCAATCTACGATACCATTATTCGACGTGGCTCAAAGCATAAGTCAAATAGCATCAGATCTAGGGAGTAATTTTTTACCAATTCCAACTTCAAATAGTTTATTAGATACTACAAAAATCAATGGCCTGGAAGTTGAGAGCAAGGAAAACTTAGAAATTGATATTCCTACTGAAGCTGGCGAAGTAATGGAAAGTGAAACAAAAAATATAAGTGATTCAGACACATTTGTTAAAATTTCTACTTTTGATCCTCATGAAAAAGATGAAAGTAAGAATAAGACGGAAATACCCAATGAGATTACAAGTACAACGACTACTGTATCTATACAAACTCATATCAGCAGTACGAGTCCTAATGTAATGGATGCGATCATATCAGAATCTATGGGTGACTTATTATCGCAGGTTGTACATGAAGGACCTGATCCAACATCAATAGTTGTATTCGAAAACAGTACCCAAGATAATGAAATAAATATAAACACAGTCAATCCAACGGATTCAACCACAATTCAGGAAATTACTAGTCCAGAAACTACTACTATTAACCAAGAAATAGTGTCAACTACAAATCCACAGATGATTCCCTTAATCACGAACACTAATAATGAATCATTTGAAAAGCCAACCAAAGATGTAAAGGAAAATATAAGTAACAAGAAAACTGAAGATATATACCAACAAAAAATATCATCGATTATGAAAAATAATGTGAGTGAAATAAAAATTAACTCCAAGCCTACAGCAACAAATACAAAGAAAGATAAATTTGAAAATGATATACCATCTCATAATTTAACAAAAATAGTTTCCCCAAACAATAATGAACATAAGAAACCGATACTAACAAACAATCCAAACAAAGTGAATTCTAGTATAAATACTGACGAATCAACAACCGTTGCAAATTATTTTGATTCTAAAAAAAGTACTCATAAGCCATCTATTAGTAATAAAATGCCTGCAATTGAAAGTAGCAAAGTAAACAATAAAATCCATAAACATGAAGGATTACCAAAGGTTGATGAGTTTAAAAAGAAAATTCAAAAAGTAAATATAGATGACAAAGAGCTAGCTAATGAAAGAAACAGTTCATGGAAGCTTATCTCAACCGTAATTCCACCTAAAATCAATGACATCGTTAAAAATAAGCATAAAGTAGAAGGATTCTACACGCCTGAAAATAATGAAGATAAAAATATTATTTTAGAGGTTCCCAAAGAAAACCAAGGGTTAGAGGTTACTACAAAAGATTTAGGAGATGATGTCCTGCAGTTTACAGAACTTTGCAATGAACTTGCTTTTCGCTATTGGAACGCTATGATTGAAAAAATTGATAAGAAACGCAGTGTTGTATTCTCGCCTTATTCTATGACATCTATGCTAGCGATGATGTTCATGGGCGCACGAGGAGCAACATCAGGAGAAATGAATGATGTATTGAAGTTAGACGACATGGTTACATTTAATCCTCATTTCACTTTAAAGAACATATCAGACTCAATAGAAACTACCTCATCTTCTGGAGTAGCTATTTCGGCATTTATTAGAGAGCTTTACAGCGAAAGGAATAAAGGAAAGGTGCTCACCTTCTACAAGGAACGAGCTCAGCATTTCTACAACGGACACGTCGAGGAGATTAATTTCAAAATGATAAGTGATATAATACGAAGAAGAACCAACTTGCTCGTAAAAAGATACACATGGGGAAAGATTCCTGAATTCATGAAATCAAACAGTATTTCAATGAATCCTCCTCTTGCAGCGTTTTCGGCTAATATATTCTATGTAAGTATTATTACTTATATTTAAAGTAATGTATAAGACACTGTTTGACCGTAGTTTCTAGTGTTTTGTGGATTTACTTTGTTAACAAGATGTATTTTTGTTGAATGATTCCCAAAACAAAAAAGCTATTGTGATTCTTTACATTTTTAAATAAAAATGAATTGAAAATGTATAAAAATGACAAATTTAGTCGAGTCAAGGCAAAACCACTTTTCTAGACTTAAATTGTTACATTATATTTAAAAGTGTTCGACACTAATACAAGATTCGAAAAAAAATAGTTAAAAAAAATATTTCAAAGTTTGATTCCACTTGAATAATTTATACATGTGGCATGACATGAATAGAAATAGTAATATAAGGATTAATAAATAATTAATGTAATATGAATATTATTTTCTCATTTTCAGACCGACTGCACGGGATCATCTGTAGAGGGACGTGACGGCGAAATGTACTTTGTCGTGTCGCCAAACATTCGTCAGAGGCGCTTAGTTCCTGTCCCCGCTGTTGTATACAAAAGCAACTTCTTAGCTGGATACGATCCCGTACTCGATGCAACCGCCGCAGCGTTAGGAAACACTAACTCGGTAGTGAGCACGCTATTTTTAATGCCGGGGCAACAAGGAAACGTTGTGCACGGCGACGACTTAGAAAATCTAGAGAAACGTATATTAGAATCTAGCCCAAGTACCCCATTATGGAACGGTCTATTACGTACGTTACTTCCTCGAATGGGGCTAGAGTTGCAAATTCCGAGGTTCTCCCACAAATCGATATTCAACGTCTCGTCAACCTTACAAAAGATGGGTCTGAAGGAATTGTTCGACGCGGACCACGCTGATCTGGGCGGTCTAAATAGTCCATCAAAAGACCTTTATTTGTCTGATATGTTACAAATGACATCATTCGTTACGTGCGGGGAAGGCGTTATTGGTGAACAGCATCATATAGAGGAATATCCGGAAGTTTTGGAGGAGTCGCGTAAACGTAGAACGTCCAGATGGCTCACGGGTTGGGACGAGCCGAGGGATTATCAACGCGCCTTCCACGATCCTCACGACGTAGGGGAAGCCATGCATTTACCGTTGCACCTTCGACCGAGGCAGGCGCGTCTCCCCGCTCGGAGCTCCCAACCGGCTCGGTTAAAGTTTGACCGACCGTTTCTTTTCTTTGTACGACACAATCCCTCAGGAATGATACTTTACGTCGGTCGATACAATCCGAGACTTCTACCTTGAACGCTCAAAAGACTGCTAGTTTAGTTTAATTTACTTAATTCCTAAAAGGAAAGTGGCGGGGTATACTGGCGCGTGTGATATATGTATATGTCGTTCTGAATATGTCAGTATTACTTCTTATCGTATTGGTATGCAGGTAGATCAATGTGTGGTTACGTGACTCGATTGTTCATACTTCTATACTAATTATAAATGAAATGTATGTAGTTTGATGCGGATATTAGAAGACTCACTTGTAAGAATCATTGGGTCTCACATACTTTGCGTTTCGAGAGAGAGATGTTCAGATTTTTGAACTTTTATGTTATGAAAGGAGTTGTTCTGCTCAAACATTCTAAAACATAGAGTACATCACGGAGTTTGTTGCCTGTTGCTTGTCTAATGCCGGTGCCAGACATAGCTTCATTTGAATGATCATTTCAATGATCATGTAGTATGGTTGAAGACTTTGTGTAGATGAGCATAGTTTTGTAGACCTTTGCAGCCTTCAAGCACAAATATGTACAAACACTTTGAGCTATGTCTGGCTCCGGTATAAACCATGTAAGCATCTACACAAGTACAAAAATAATAATCTTTCAAGTCACTATTATTAGCCACTATATTAATAAAGAATTTTACGAATCGGACCAGTAGTTCCTGAGATTAGCGCGTTCAAGCAAACAAACAAACTCTTCAGCTTTATAAATGAGTATAAATTTGCCATCCAATTATTTCTTAATACAAGTTTATATCGTTCGCTCTTTCATACATAGTTTTGCTGTTAACAAGTTGTGGTAAATATTTAAGTACCTTTTAGAGCTTTGTTTAACAGTGGCGGTAAATTTTGGATATTCTAGCAGCAATTTGAGTCTAGCGTCACAGTTTGTTTGGCAGCGCGGCAAAGCGCTTTGTCTGGACAGGGTGCGCTGAATTATTCATTACTCGCTTAAAAAATTCATCGTTGGACAAAAAAAACTACGCGTGAGGACCGAACCCTTCGTCAAAGATATTATTTGTTTAATAATATTTGGTAATATTTTGTCTCAGCCAAAGAACACTTTCAAAAAATGAAAATGAAAAAAGTTTTTTTGTAATTTTGAATATTCAAATTGTCATTTGAGTCGATCGTTAGGTTAAGCAGTTCTAATCGCTGCCGGGATGATGGATGGGTGACCCATTCTAACTTTGGTGTTCCAAATACCCGACCTCCTTTTTGTAAAACAGTGGGTCACTGAGTGATATTAATCGTGAGATTGTAGAGATTGTCGGGGTTCCGGGGATGACATCGGTCATCTTAATTCACCCAAAAGCCATATCCTCTGCAATTTAAGTGGACAGTAGTACTAGACCGGAATAACATAGGTAGAAAAGCTATTTTATATAAGCTGCGGAACCAATACGGTCCGGGTTTGAAAAATCTAAGCATCTTGCTGGGTACAGCTTTCGTATGAGATATTTTAAACAACCAGCAAATTCTTAAAAGCGATTACATTCTGACGTCGATTTGTCTGAAGCCACCTTATTCATTCAACAAATCAATACAAAAGGTTCCTTGCTAGAACACGGAACTTTAAAAGCCGTAATTGAACATCTTCGGAGGCAATATTTTCGGCGCATTGTCGGCGAATGTCGGCGAGCAACGGCGTGGAAGAGACAGCGGCGCTTGGTGCAATAAAACTTACACCGCATTGTGATAGTGTGCAGGCAAAACTATCTCAAACACCAATATTCCAAGTTGTTATTGTCAATGTGAGTTCTTTAAGTGAACACATTGATCAATGTACACAGCTCAAGAGTTGCTTTCTTAAAATAATACTTACACCGCTAAAAACTTGTGTCTGATGTCGAGACACTTCTGTTTAATGTCTCAGAGTCCAACTAAACCTAATCGAAGTCAGCTCCATAAGACAATATTGCACCTTCACCATCAAAATGTCCCCCCTACATCATGTATCCTCATTTTCAGAGCCATTCCCTGGTTGCCTGAACCTGTATTGGAATACTGGGAGACGACATATTTAGAGAAGGTTATATTAGCCACTTAAAATGTAAGACAGAGCAGAAGTTCATAATCGTCCATTGCTTGCAACTTTACTAGACGTAACGCGCAACTAGCGCAACATGGAGTACTTCTGTCACCTTTGGGCGGTGGCTTTCTCTCTTCTTCTTCATCTTCCGAGCGTCATCCTGGTGTAATACCAGGGTCCGCTTAGATTGCTAATGATGTGGCTGTGGGGCAAGTTAGAATATATATATAATAAAGAAAAGAAGATGAAGAGAAGATAAAGAGAAGAAGAGAGAATATCTATTTTTATCAAACAGATAGTCGGTTCACCATCTGTCGGTAATACCAGAAGGCTCACATATGCGTTTCCAGCCTTTGGGAAATATATAAAATATAATCACACTAATGTTGTTTACTCGGCATAACAAGGCCCGTATAGTCGTTTACCATAAAATTTTTTCGATAGCATAATTCGGTAATAAGGCCGGCTACAGTCGCGACACGTAAGGGCGCCCTAACGCGTCGGCTC
Source organism: Charaxes varanes (assembly GCA_024363005.1). Taxonomy (NCBI): domain Eukaryota; kingdom Metazoa; phylum Arthropoda; class Insecta; order Lepidoptera; family Nymphalidae; genus Charaxes; species Charaxes varanes. Next base: position 850,015 of record JANCMC010043903.1, read on the forward strand.
GTTAGAGATCGTTTGAGCGGCGCCGCTCTCGACCTACACCAAATCTGGGCATTACCCCCTCCCCCTAATGACTTTTTAGACGAAATCTCACAAAAGCATTAAAAGAATAAATGCAATAGGTATTTCTGTAAGTTCTACAAGTACTACTCGCTTTAGCGTCTTTGAGTAAAGGAATATGTCCGGCCTGGATGACGAGACAACACTCTGGGATTTTGTAATGTTATTTGTATGTATCCATCAAAACAGCCCAATCGGGTGCAGTATCTAAGATGGAGACATTTGTGGGCTAAAAATTATGTAACTTATTCTGTTTATCAACTAGTGGAAATGTTATAAAATTATCATCATAATGTAAATGTTTACTAAAAAGAAGACTTCTTAATACTCTCTTTCCAAAGTCTATTTCTTCTTATATTTGATTTTTTATAAATTATGGAAAACCATTTTTATTTAACGATCTTCCCCAGAGGCTTTTCCTGCGTCTTATAATATTGACGCCTTTAAAAACTGTGTGTTCGGGGTTCTTCTGCCCGTTTTTGTTTCTGCCCGTTTGCCCCCTTTTACTCTATAAAAAAAATATGTCTGGAAGGTTTCAATTTGTTTATTTGCTAAAACAGCAGAGTGATAATTTAAAAACTCTTGCATATGTGTATTATAGGAGAGAGGAATTTTGTGTTTGTTCATTTCCAATACAAAGTTAGTGATATATTAATATTAACGTTCGTGATAAACCGTAAATAATACAAGAAAAATATTTCTAACGGTCCCGGGGCAAGGAATTTTTAATATCCGCTGATATTTTCAATACAGGAGACTTCAGTCAACTTGCAATGTTTGTGCTGAGAATAGAGGTTTGTTCACATGGAAAAGAACATGATCTTTTGTGTTTTTTTTAAATTAGCCTGTAGTATCCTAAAGTTCCTTCTTAGACTTCTGTCTTCTATCCTGAGCTGTCCCAATCCACTGCTTTCCTGCAAAAGCGTACAGGTCCTCGCGTCACCTCTTCCTCGGCCTACCTCGTCTTCGGCGGCCTTTGGTGGGAGTCCATATGGTCACAAAATTGATCCACTTTCTTAACTTAACTGAGTGGCGATCAGGATGGAACCACTTTTATTGTGGCTTATTATCCCGGTTTTGAGGCTGAACGTAAAGAATGGACACTGTCAATATCGGAAACGGTTGAACCGAGTTTGATGGGATTTTGTCTGCTAATAGTTTTTTTTTAAGAAATGCCATATGCTAATTTAATTCTATAGCTAATTTTATTTTAAAGATACTTTTAAAGCGAGCTCAGTAAAAAAAAAATCGAAATTGATCAAATTAATAAGTGCCTAGTGAATGAAGTCGTAACAGATAGGAAATAATAAAATCTGATTTATACACTAGATATGAAACTAAAGTATCCGGAAAATCATTTGATTTAGTACAAAACCTTTGGGCTTATCAAAAATCTCCGAATTTTATTGCAAGACTTTGATCTTCCGATTTTCCCGCCCTATGCGTGCACCCTTATCACGAGGAGGTTTGCAATCGGGTAGGAAAGTTTGATTTATGGAATGGAATTTGCTAAATTAATATTCCAGGGTCCGCAACTTTGATTTTTGGTTTCTACTGTGGGTGGGTGATTTATTTCATGGCGCACTTTTGATTTGGCACTAACACACAAAAAAGATTTATTAGTTAAATAATCATGTTTTATTTATTTACTTATTTTGACGTACCAACGGCATTTTACAATATAATAGTTGTACATTATGGAATCCTTAAACTATGTATATAAAACACTTTTACAGACACGTACAGCGTTAAAATACATAATTAGGTACAGAAACTTAAAATTAAAAATTATACAAAACTAAATATTATAAAAGTAAAAAAAAAAATTCTCTATTATTAATCATGTACCGCATTAATCATCTGTTACTTAATATATAATCTATACATAATACATAAAGATGTAGAGTTTGTTTGCTTGAACGCGCTAGTCTCAGGGACTACTGGGCAGATTTGAAAAATTCTTTTAGTGTTAGATAGCCCACTTATTGAGGAAGGCTAAAGGCTATATACCATCACATTAAAAAATAAAAAAAGTGAACCTACATTTTCACCTAATTTTACGCGGATAAAGTCGCGGATAACAGCTAGTCTGTAATAGACCCTCGGTTCTCCCCAAAGTCCCCACCCTTGGACGCTGTGAAGGTCACTCTGACCAATAGCATTACACGTTCAGAAAAAAAATAGTCGTGGGTTTTATAGAGTTTGTGGTGTTCCAGGGATGACGTCAGATGGTAGTCGGTCATCATAACTCGAACCAAGTCAAGTCCTCTGCAATTTAAGTGAACCCTGTTCCTAGACCGGGGTAAAGCTAATTATAAAAAAAAACTTAAAATTACTAAGACTGTATAAAAAATATATATGTAACATTTTTTATTAATTTAGCTCGGAGTGTTGTACTTTGGAATCAAAAGGTATATATATTTGAATAAGGAATAATTGCCTTATAATTGTATAAGATATAAGTGGAAGATTAATTTGCTTATAATTTAGTTTATATTTATTTTAATGTAAATGTAATATTGTGCTGTTTGTTTAAAATAAATAAAATAAAACATATAATATAAGTTTGTACGGATTTATTTTTCATTTTCAAGTATAAGAAGGACCAAGAGGAATAAATAAACTGAATGTGTTTTACAGACCACATAACGAATACTCTAATACAGGGGTGGGAAACCTTTTGAGTCGGAAAAGCCAAAAACAAAATTTACAAAATTTGAAAGTTCTTAAAGAGCCACAAACATTTTTCATGCAAAAAATAAATATGTAGTAGTCGTATATATAAAGTTTTTTATATAAAAAAAAACTAACCTATTTATTCATAAGAAAAATGTGTAATTATAGATATATAAGTAGTGTTTTTGCTAAAGAAATTAGATAATATTATGGTATTATTAGATAACCACATGTTTTCGTATGGAATTAAAGAGCCAGAGCTTTACACCCAAAGAACCGCATGTGACTCGCGAGCCGCAGGTTGCTGACCCCTGCTCTAATACAAGCATTTTTTCTTTTTAGATTTTTTAAAGAATAACAGCAATAATTTTTAGATTTGAGCCGGGTACCTTACGGATTTCAGTCCATTCCTTACACCATTGAACCTTTAGGCTCTCTATTTCACAATAAGAAGAAACTAAGATAAAAAAGAAAATAATACAATCTCGACATCTCCTATATTCCTTAAAAAGTATACCTCCGAATTTCCACGACATGAGCCTGAGATTGAACATTTCAAAGTCACTAATAACACTCCCCAGTAAACCTGATATTAAACAATATAAGGCCAAATTGCCTTAAATGGCTCGAATACATGTCGCAAAGACAAATCAAAGTGCCCTAAATCTTAATTAATTCTGCTGGAATTCGCAATAAAACAACGCAAACGTTTCTCGCTCAGGTTAATACAATTTGTCCCCGAGACTAGAATAGAAAATTTAAGATCATGCGGTTTCCAGGAATCTCTCTGTATTACGAAATTAGAAAATTACGCTAGCGTAATGTATAGCTAATCATATTTTATTGCGTTCTGAACTCCTTAAGTCTTGTTAGCGATGTATATAAATGTGTATATTATATTATGGAAACGTCGTATTGATAGTTGAATATGATGTTCATGTAGATGTGTCGGTATCCATATTTATGTAATACTTTTAATCGGAAACATTGTTAACTTCATAAAAGGTATAAATATGGCCGCGCAGTTTGCATGCATCATTCTTGTTTCAGCTACCAACACACCTATCGTGCAGTCATAACGCTTACCTCTTTTGGAAGAATTATTTTTTAAAGAGTAACTACGAGTTTCTTGCTGGTGGTTCTTCTCGTGGTTTAACTTGTTCGAACCAGTAAAAATGAAATACATTTATTAAAAGCGAAATTCAGTATTGATATATTGGTTAATCCCAATAGTCTATTACTAAATGTCAATTGTTATACAAAATAAAGCTCTGAAAGTTATTAATTAACAATTAAACCTTTGAATTATTTATAAAAGCCTCTAAAGAAAAATTTTCGACTATTGAGGTACTTACGGCACCCACATCTGACGCAATCCCAGGTAAATCTAAAGTATTCTTGTGTAGAAAGACTCGACTGCTGCAAAGGAAAATCTTCAGTCCGGTCTACGTGGAGTGTGAGGATCGACAAGTGAAGAAGGCGTATCTCGGAACTCCAATGGGCGGTTTGCGCAATTTCCGAAAAATAGTACCGAAAGTTTTCACTTCGCGTATCAATATATAGAATACTTATGATAATGTGTGTGCACTATAAAGAGCAGGTACACAATGATACGATTTTGTAGTTAGTGTTTGTGACGTAAAATTTACTTATTTTCTCGCGTATTTCCATTAATACGGCGGCCGTAAATAAAGTCATAAATCTCATTTAGTCGTAAATCTCACAGTTAATGTCGTGAAACGACTGCTTAAGTATCTATATCGAAACCCTTTTGTTTATTAAGATAAAATACCCTTGAATTTATTTACTTTATGCGAACTAAATCTATGTCTGAATTTGCCACTCCAACAATGAAATCCAACATGCTTTTTAGGATATTCGATGCAAGAAGTCTTTAGACTTCTAAGAGGAGATTGTAGCCTTAATCAGTGGCCCGCATTTGGTCGATAACTAGGCTAAGCAGTTCTTACCGCTGCCGGATGATAGATGGACGATACTGGTTTTTGAAACCGCTCACCTCCACCGTGATTCGACAGGCACGTCAAATAGTCCCGATAAATCTCACTTAATGATATGATGGCAGTCGGATAAATCTCACTTAGTGATATGATGGGAATCGGATATAATAACTCCTCACAGCCACTTACTCTGCAATTTAAGCAGACCCTGGTACTATGCTAGAATATTGCTATGAAAATGAAGATGTAGATGAAAGAGCTCATTAGACAATGAGGGTTTGCAACTGCGTTCACGCTCTTTGAGAAAAAAGTTGATGATCGTTTGAAACGAAATTGAATCGAAAAGAATCGATAAGTTGACGAGTCGATGAGTTGATGCATTGTTGAGTTGATATGTT
>JANCMC010043903.1:855203-868608 GCA_024363005.1 Charaxes varanes
GATGAGTTGATGAGTTGATGAGTTGATGAGTTGATGAGTTGATGAGTTGATGAGTTGATGAGTTGATGAGTTGATGAGTTGATGAACTGATGAGTTAATGAGCTGATGAGCTGATGAAGTTAATGTTCTTTTCTTGAAAATCCCTACATTGTAACGGTTTGGAAACATTTACCTGTAGTGTATACATAGATGAGGACAGTTGTTCATAAGAGTATAAATACAGAGACAATCGTATATGCGAGGCAGTTCTGTTACGACCGTTGACTTGGTAACTACGTAAATATTCTATAATATTTACGTAGTATCAGTGGATACTACATTACCGAATCTACAATCTTCGGTGTTTCAAAGCTAGTTCAACATAAGTGTTATAACCCCGAGTATAACTAGGAATCAGGGAATCTATTTCCAGGGAATTTAGAAAAGGGATTTCAATCACATCGGTTGAAATTTCGAGTACAAACACGAAATAAATAATTTATTTCAAATTAAGGTTGAACAACTATGGAAATTCCGTATTTTTAACACGCAAAATAAATTAAAATCTCGTCACCGCCGCAAATGCTCTTGTATTTTCCATTTTCTCTCACAAATATCCGTACGAATCCCGGGAACCGGAAAATCGCATTCAATGATTAATTTCGTCGGGGATTGATTTTATTCAAACTAATTCATTCCAAGTTGTTTGTTGTTCTAAATCTTTAGGAAACGAATATTATCTGTAACGTGCGATGTAACAAGAGCATCCTGCCTTCCAACCGTAGCGTGCCAGGAATTTCCTGCCTTGCACAAAAAACCTTCACAAAAATATAGAATAACGAAGAAATTAACACGCTGTTTGGAAAATCCAAAATGCACAACTTATCTGCATTTTCAATATTAAATAACTTTATTTCTTACAAATTTTCAACTGTATGCGAATTAACGCAAACTCGAATGTCTAAATTTTTTTTTAAAGAATATTAGGCATACTTTTTAGGTATGTCTAATATTCCCTTTTCCCCTCCTACTAAGCTTAAATTAAAAGCTTGTTTATAAATATGAGAAGTAACATGTATGAAGTTCACTATTTTTGAATACATTTTAAATTAATGTCATATGTGGTAGATGCCGGAGCCAGACATGGCTCAAAGCGTTTGTACATTTTTGTCCGTGAAGACTACAAAGGACTACAAAACTTTACGCGGTTTACATGATCATTGAAATGATCATTCGAATGAAGCTATGTCTGGCTCCGGCAAGATACAAAGCGAAGCGACATCGGTGCCTGCGATATATAAAGTGTACGTAATACGATATCTTGGTATTTCAACATGCAACCAACGAACACAAATCGACATTTTGTCTCCTGTCAGTTGGCGCATGTAGCCGCCATGTTTGTGTCGTTTTGACAATGGAATAACAAATTCTCGGATTACGTTGACAACAAAGGACGTTTATGGCCGAGATATTTGAGGATTATCAAAATAGTTTTCTCAGTACAGTACGAATAATAGTCTAAAAAATCGTATGAAATAAAACGCTCAATGACGTCACTACAGACCAACGGTAAAAAAACTAGCAGAGTCTGCAAACAGAAGGATTTGATGTACATCAAAGAGAAAATTTAGAATGTGGGTTGGGGCTAAAAAACTGTTTAAAATATCCAAGATTTTTTACGCATTCTATTTTTTTTATTTCGAAAACATAGATAAACACTGCTTATATATCTTGTATGATATGTATATACTGAATAGACCCTACAAAGATCATAATACATGTATTTATATATATTTGGTTAAATTAACCATACAATAAGCTGTATTTTAATACTCAACACAGTTCCATAAAAGGCAGATTAAGGGGGCCTATTCTCAAAACGGTCTATTGTCATAGAAATCGTATTGTCGCGCGTCGAGTGCTAATTACGCGCCTCAATGGATGCCTTTTGACGACTCGGGACGGATTTGTGATTACAACACACTCAATAACGTTCAACACTCAACAAAATTACCCATAAACCGTATTACCTAAGTGTTAAATACAGTTTTTGAATAAACGTTGTCGTTTTTAACGGCAAAACTAGTTTGCTATAAAATAAATAGTCTTGTTACCTTATCGATTCCGATCTCACGACGGCGATCGCTATCACCACTATTCATAAGCTTAGATTTATAGTTTGCCAGTTAGTTTTGAAAAAATATGTCGCGTTCGCATGTCGGTAGCATTGTGGTGCGATTTCAATTATAAAAATATGGGATTTGTTATACATTTCTAGCATAATTTTTTCACTAAAACCCGAGAACAAAGATTTATTAATATTTATGGTTGTTAGCGTACTTTCGGATTATACTTGAAGCTTGTAACAATAAGGCTATGAAATTCAGTCACGTTAAGGGTTTTATTTAATTTGTTGTAGAAAATTTCTTGGCAAACATTCATATGAGCTTATACGTTGAAATTTAAATATCTTATGATAGTGCAAGTAAAAAAATCTTTTGAAAGAAAGAAAAAGAATTTATTGAATAGGCAGCACAAACATTAATAATAATCACAAAGTAGAAAATAAAATAACAAAATTGAAGATAGCTTACAGAAATAATTACCTATTTTTTTTTCTTCTTTACATCTTCTGTCTGTGCAAGCGTACATAATAGGTATTCGGCTCAGCATTTTGTGTATTTATCCGATTCTAACAGGTATATAAATGTTAGAGTTTGTTTGTTTGTTTATAACTCAACTTTATTTTATATTTGTTAATACCAGAAATTTAATGCTATTAAATCCAGGCCGAATTGAAAAAATGCACTTAAAATTGCTTGTAGGCGCTAGTAGTAAATTACATATATCACTAAATCACTTATTGATTTTATACACATTCACGGAATACAATAGAAAAGGGTCCAAAATAATCCAAAGCCCGAGAATATATGTGAAATTAAGAAAAATAAAATACAAATTTAATAGGTACTTGCTAAAAAATCTAACCATAGAGTAGATTTATATGTCATCATGTATCTATTCAAAAATATACAATCAAACAATTAAAAATGCGCTTTAAAATTCTAACCATAGACAAGATGTGTATCGCTACCGATTTCGGACGTTCTACGTCGAATGTGAATAATAAATAAATATATACAGGACTGTATGACACACGGATGTCTGTTCCTAAGGTAGACAACTTAATGCCAGTGTTATAGGTAACAGCCGCCTGTTATACATAAATATTTTTGTAGAAATATATAAATACACACATATGGATAATACACCCAGACTCGAGGTGGGAATCGAACACACGACCCCCGGAGCCGGGTTGGCTGGGTCACTGCCCACTGCGCCAACGGGCCAGCCAGCAATGTGGTCATAATATAGACGAAACTGGTACTGAAATTCTCCGCCTTAGCGTCATCCTAATAGTAAACGGATGCGGAACGCGAGCAAACTAAGTTTGTACGAATGTGCGATGAAATAAATTGATGTCTAAAAAGTACTCTAAATGAAGAGGAACGCGCGAAATTAAATTAGGACAGTTCTTAGACATCAATATGTTTGATCGTACATTTGTACGAACTGAGTGCGCTCGCATCGCGCATTCGCGTTCTATTCGGGCGACCTGTGACGCCTTAAGGTGTCAGCAAAACTTTATGTAAAGTTAAAGTTGCGTCAACTTAAGTTACAAGCGATGAATCGTCATGAAGTACTGCTTCGTTTTACATTAGACGCCAAGACTTCTAAAGGCTAAGTTATCAATAAATATGTACAAGTAAGATTAAGTATACAGCCAACTTAGGTTAGAGTTAGTTCTGGAAGTCCACGTGGTCCACGTTCCATTTTTCGAACGATTTATTTATATAACTTGATGGGGATCGGTGCCTTGACTGGGTTATATTGGCGGGGCAATAAAACACCGACCTTTTCGTATCTTCACGGACTGTATTTACAAGCACAATATAACATCTGAAATCAAGGTAGCGCCGTGTAATAACGTGCCGTGTCGCCATTAGGCACGACCTTAAGTACTAAAAGGAGGCCAACACTAGTGTACGCCGTAAACCAGTAATCAATCCGTGTTTACGTGAGCGAGATAGCACTATCTTCATCTAACTCCACCAGGAGTTAGCTATCTCGCTCACTATATACACTAGTGCCAGCCCCACTTATTTGAGTTGTCAACGTCCCCGATCAAAGACGTCGCTATGTCGCTCTTCATGCATCATCTATCCGTAAAATAACTAATTATTATGAATGATTTAAGTTATGTCGATATATAAGATATGATGTATAAGATACGAATGTATGAGATATTTGCATGTTTAGCAAATGTATATAACGGAATTTACAACTAAGCAACAAGCTAACAAATAACATTACTTAGAAACCGCGTGTTCTAAGTTATTGTAATTTATCGCGTCTAAAACCGTCGATGCGACGTTCTGCTCATTTACATATTCAAATATGGATCTCAAGGAATTATACTTGCTATGTCAAACTTAGTTGTTTGAATCCGATATCTGACTATACAGGGTTTAAAAGACATCGCACCGGATACGCATCCCATGGGTTCAGTACTTGATTCTAGACTCCCCGGTGGTGAAATTTTTAGTCGGTTTTTTCATGAATTGTACAATTTTTTTACAATACTTTTAACTGCCTGCTAATTTTCCCCTAGAAACATAAAAAATCTCTAGTTACTATTACATATTAATTATTGTCTAGACAACTATGAATGACCTAATTTAGCTGACCCAAATATTGCCTATTATATGTACATATTATAGTGTCTTTAGAATGACACGTAGTATATATGTGTTAATTTACTATGCTCTGCAACGGAAACTTCCAAATCCCTGTAGTATAGGTTGATGTATTGGTAATGTGAGTTGGTTTAAGTGTAACTATGTACATATGTCTTCATGGCCATGTTATATATCACCATACCATATGTCAAAGCATATTTATTGACGTAAGAGTGAATAGAAAAATATTTCCATTGTTTTTATCCCATTAATCCAATATTTGGAAGCTTCTTTTGTATCCTGTATACAAAAGACATCGTACCGCAAACTTTGTGATAAGGATACATTTAATGTCCTAAATAAAATCACAAAAATCATCATTCGAGCCACATGCCCAGCCCATTCCCACTTGAGATTTGCTGACTATGTTACTGTTAAATTGTAAAAAAACGTTAGATTATAATCTATCTCGCGAGATATTGCTTACAATTTAACGTATTATTTTTCGGTAGATTACAATCTATCGAAGTTCATGAGCAGCGGCTAAACGACTCGCCAATCGTTGTCGCGCAACGATCGCCAGGCGCCTCGTGGTTATTTTGTTTTTTATTTATAGACAATTTCCTCAACTTTGGGAACTGAATGTACTTACATTCAGTTCACATTTCTTTTGACAATTTACAATTTCGCAAAATATATTAAATCTAACGGTCTCTGCAATTTAACGGTGACATATGCACATCGCTCATTCGGTGCTACGAAAGGCACTAGAGCTTATTATGCACTTTTACTGGAACAGTTCTTTAAATTTCTAATTCATATTCGTCACTGTGTTATGATGCGTTCAGTCTAAAAATGCAGGCCCATTCACTAAATTTGTACCGCTTGCTCAACTACGCACTGCAAGGTCAACTAAACGATAATAATATTGACGAGCTACCGTGTTTTGTGTCTACAAACTATTATGCGTGTAGATGTGAATACTTTGGAGGGGCATGCATTTTTAGATTGAACGAACATTATTGGTTTATTTTTTAACCGTCGTCATCCACGGCCTTTTCCATTCCACTGCTGTAGGCCTCAGTCCTCTCTTCAGTCCATCCGATTCGTTCTCCTGAGCCAATCAGGTCCAGGTTCGTCTCGAAGTGTTTAAAAGTGTATTGTTTACTGTTCCCTTTAGAGTTTTAAATAAAAAATTACAATGAAACAGTAAGAAAAATGGTTAAAGCTAAAACATAAATATTATGTTTTATTGTAACTTTGTTGCACAAAAAAATATACAGACTTGGGTCTTTTGACCCAAAAAAACTATTATCTCGGCTGTTTAAATAAACTACGTAAATTGCACATTGTGTTGATAACTTATATGCTTATAATGAGCGTATAAATTGTTATAATAAGTTTATTAATTATAAATAATCGGATAAAAATTGCGCGCCAACACTTCGTGACATATACCACGGTCAAAGCATTCTTTTTTTAATTATAATATATGCGGAAAGCCCACACGACGAAGTTGTACAGCAAAAAGTTTTTACTTAGAAATTATTAATAGGGTTGCTGCTTATTTCTGAATTTATATTAATAAGTAATCTCTTTTGCCTTACAGATATAACTTAATTCATAAATATTAGGTAACACGACCGGTGGGAGCTGTTAAATAGGGAAAAGGAAATTTTGTAATCACCGCATTTTCCTTTTTAGTAAACATCTTAGGATATGCTTTGATACGCCTAATTTAGCGGTTCAGTTTGCGGTTCGAATTAATTTTCCTATTAATTAATTAATATAGCTCTTAATTTTCCTTCGAGAAATGTAAATATTTCGGGATGATTAATAATTCAGTATAAGGTTTTATATCATTTCATTTATTCAATCATGTTGAACCACCCTGCAAGGGTTTTACATCAATAATAATTAATTTATAATTTCCAGTCACGGAGTGAGACCGATTCTTCTAGTTAACTTGCGTTAAAATTTTCTTCTAGGTTGTTAAAGGAACATATATATTATACACATGTAAGTATAGATAGACGAGAAGGCCAGACAGCCAGACAAAAATACTAAAATTGTAATTTTTTGTGTTATAGTACCGTAAATAAAAGTCATATATGTTTACCATGAGAATTAGATTCTTCAACTTTATTTATACGTAATAAAAATATATTCCAGGAACACAGGATCCTGTTAAATAGTTTTCAAAACAGTAGCTTAATCGTTACGCATTTAAGCTTATAAAAAAATTGTGCGGTCGGGGAGCCTAACGAACGAAGTTCCTTATTTCCTTACACCCTTACAGCGTAATCCGCGTTAAGGAACTTCATTCCAAAAAGAACTAGATAGAGAGAGACCCGGCTGCTCATTCACTTGCTCGTACATCTGTCAAAGAATAACGCAGGTGTCCTAAGGCCAGAGGATCGCTGACGCCCCGGATGAAATGTCTATCGCCCTAAGACCTTAAGTCTGCGGGAGGAGACGCGCGAAGTGTCGTCGTCTTCCTCCCGTTCTCCTCCCTCTGGAGGGGGGAGCCTCAGGTGCGTTCTCAGAGGCAACTTACTAGCTGTTAACTTCCTAAAAAGACCTATGTATTTTAAATTACAAGAGTGAAATCCTTCATGAGTTATATTCAATACATTATATAAAAAAGAGTAGCAAACTGTTTTGACAAACACAGTCTTCTAAACTGAAGTTTAAAAATAATTAATAAGAACAGGAGGAAATTACTTAAGCAGCAGCAAAGTTCGCAACAACCCTAGTTGACAACAATGTCAGGGGCTTTCGAATTTGAAGCCATAATTATTGCAAGAATAATGGAAACCGGGAAGTACAAAGTAAATCCGTTTAAGTTAAAGCCCAACATTCCATTGTGTTGGACAAGTTGTGTATTAATTCATTTCGTGATTATACTTATATTTTATAATTGGAATGAATCAAGCATTCTATTCCTCGTATTAAAGTCTTGATACGAATTTAAAAAATCCGATTAATGCATCTTATGGATCTTGTTTTGTTGATTAAAGCATGGCATTATGGAACTTGTTTTGTTCAGCCTTGGAAATTCTACAGAAGGATGCATTTTATGACAACTTTTAGCTGTACTTATATTACGAGTAGAAAATTGGTGAATGCTGGACTGAGGTTTTTTTTTCTAAATGATGAATTTGTGCAAGGTCGTGGCCCAATGATAGGTATTTGAGTTGATCGCTACGTAAAAAATCTCTTGCTGCAATCGAGTGATAAATAGGTGACCCATTCGCACGCTGGTTTATATTTGATATCCGTACTTCTCTGTGTTTTGCAAGGCACATACATATAACAGTGGGACCCGATTAATGTCACTGAGTGATATTAGTCGTGAGGTTGTAGGGATCGTGGGGGTTCCGGGGATGACGTCAGACTGCAGTCATCTTAACTCGCCCCACAGCCAAGTCTGCAATTTAAGCGGACCCCGGTACTCAACCGGGATAACGCTAGGAAGTAGTGTTTATGATTAGTGGTGTAGGAGATTTCTTAGTTCGGTTAACAAAAAATTAGGGAGAAGTACCAGATTTATAAAAAAATATTATGACAACTGGATTTTTTTTAATAAGCCGCTAATGTCCCACATCTGGGCAATGGCCTTCCCCATCTGGCTTGGCTGGCCCGTTGGCGCAGTGAGCAGTGACCCTGCATTCTGCTCCGGGGTTTGTGGGTTCGAATCCCACCTCGAGTCTGGGTGTTTTAGTCATATGTAAATATTTATATATTTCTAACAAAAAACAATGTGTATAACAGGCGGCTGTTACCTATAACACAGGCATTAAGTTGTCTACCTTAGGAACGGACGTCCGTGTGTCATGTAGTCCTTTATATATTTATTATTTATTTATTTATTTAAATAAATAAATCTTAATATATTATCTTATTGGTGAAACTAGCCACCCGTTCTAGCTTCGTACGGGTGCATTTAAAATATATATTTACATCATAAATAGTAGCCTGTAGTATTCCGGGAAAATGTGCCTTTCTAACGGTAAAAGAATTATCAAAATCGAATCAGAAGTCCTGGGACTGTCCGAAGCATACAAACTCACAAACTTAACTATGGACTCTTTTTCAGGTCGTTGCTTTAGCGGCCGTGGCTTTAGCCGCTGAAGATGACGACGTGGCGGTGTAAGTATTGTTTTTATAATAAAGGACAGCTCATCTGGTTATAAGTGACTACCGACGCCCACGGGCAACTACAACTGTTCTATCAGAAGATTCCCTGGTGCGTTACCGGCCTTTGAGTAATGAGGGACTTACAATATAAACTTTTTTTGTTCAACTTTTAATTAAAGGTAGTGCCACGCTTGCAGTCATTTTGGTCTGCAGCTAAATTGGTTATATATATTATTTTTTTGACAGATAACATCTAGATATGAAGGTAAATTACTATGTAAAAGCACAAATCTATAGAAGTGCGTGCCTTCCGAAACACGGAGGAGGTCGGATATCAAATATAAACCAGTGTTAAAATGGGTCACCCATCTATCACCCGGTCGCAGTAAGACCTACTTAACCTAGCGATCGACTCAATTGCCACTAATTATACCTCGACCTCCTTCTAACTCCAAACCCTATCTGAAATAAATATATTTAAAACTACCCACTTGGAAAGCGATCCATGACGCGATTTAGACAATACATACACGAGTATATCATACATATTGCAAAAATACATTACAGCAATTGTTTGCCTTAAAACAACAACACTGACATTTATAAAGCTTTCTATTAACGAACGACATAACCGATACTTTTAATGTCCTGTTCATAGAAATTCATAGTCACTGAATATTTATAGTTCATCCATTAAACCCATTAAAATTCATTAAACCCATTAAAACAGTCGACATTCGATCGAATCATTTGATAAATGTGGTAACAGGAAAAAATGGTGCACATCGACAGCTACTATGACAAAACGCTTTTATATATATTATACGTGACATCATTCTTAATATTACGGCATAGTTTCTTAAAAGAGTACAAGAATACTTTGAATTATGACTGATGTTAACGTTGGCACTCTATTTTTTTAAAAAATGAATTCCAGTTTTTAGAATGCGTACTAGTTTCTAGAACAATTTACTTTAATTTTGTACTTGATAGTTAACATGTAAAAATGTGAAAAAGTTATTTCTGTAAGAACTATTTTTTGAAAAGAATGGCTAACGAGTTTCTTGCTCATTCTTCTCGTGGCTCGACTCCTCCGAATCAGTGGTAGCTTCTAAAATAAATTGACGATTCAAAAGAGCTTTTAAAAGTGTACTTGAATAAAATGTCATATTAATTTGAATTTATTATTGAATAATATTAGGAATCTTTTAAAGGTTGTTTGACACTGTCGTTACACCCCCTCCCCCCCCTTCAACCTTTTTTTACTACTTTTGCTAGTAAACTACAACGAAAGCCCAAAGAAACCTCGATTTCAATCGAGCTCCTTACATAATTCAATCTCTCCTTCTATCGTTGAGCCATCGAGGCTCTCGGCATATTTATAACTAGCTGTTCCCGCTAAAATTTAGATATTTTGTTAAATTTTGAAGGTTTAATCATGTAGCTAGAACCAAAGTATTCTATGTTATTCCTTGTAAATTCAGCTATCTATCAGTGAAAGTCCCATCAAAATCGGTTCCATTCGTTTTGGGGATTACCCGGAACAAACAGCCAGACATACAGACAGATAAAAATGTTTTTACTCACGTTTTTGCTTTAGGTATCCTAAGTATACATAGTTATATGCAATTAGTGAAAAAAATAATTTCAACGCTACAAACAGACTCTGAAAATTAATTTATATGTATGTATGTCAGGATTTTGTATAGATTATAGACCAGCTGTTGTCACTATTACAGAGTTGGAATAGCCGAGCGAAACCAGGCGCCACAACGTGTCGCGTCGTTTGTAATTCAAATGTGTAATGATCGCTAAGAAACCGTCGCGCGTTGTCGCAAGTCAACATAAATATGTTGAGTGTGGCGTCGTGCATTAACTTAATAGAGAATTTATGGCACCTGTACAGAATATCAATAAGTGCTATATGTCTATGTTGGCTCAGTGGTGTTGAATGTGGATTAATTATCAGAATTATAATGTAACATATAAGGGGTCATCCATAAATTACATTATACCAATTTTAAGACTTTTGACCCCCCCCATCCCCCTCCTGTCCTTGTCACGCTTTGTCACACTTGAAAATCCCTTCCCCTTGCTTTCACGTCACATATTTCAAAAATAAAAAACGGCAAACTGATTTTTTTTATTCAATATTCTTTTATGAATTCCAATATTTTAAATTTTAATATGTAACGTCACAAGGTTCTTGACCCCCTAGTAGCCCTTGTCACACAATGCCACATTTTGGTGAATCCCTCCTGCCTTCATAATGTGTGACGTAATTTTTGGAGGAAACCCTAAGCACATTTATAATTTTACGAAGCTCGTTTTATCTCCTAAAAATTGAAAAGGATTTTTCGTAGCTTAAATTGAAAAATAAATAGTGTTAAAAAGCAAAATTAAAAAAAAAAAATCAAACATGTAATACAAAGACGTAACTTTCACTTACATCTACGCCTTTACTTCTTACAACACGCCACCTGAGATGAGAACAAAAGCATGACGAGATGTTTTTTGATGTCAACAACAAAAAAATCTGTGTATTAAAAACAAAATTTTAACAAAAAATCAATGTTTTATACAAACATATGGTAATACGATGACGCAACTTTCACTCAAACCTTTACAACAAAAAAAAACGAGAAAAAAAAACTCACACAAGACGCCACCTGAGAATCGAACAAAGGGATGTTAAGATTTTTTCGGTATCAACAATTGTCAGTTTAACCCTTTAATTCGGGGCTGGGTCGTTTGAGCACCTGCGCAGAAAGTGAATCCGCTTTAGGGCACTATTGTGCAGGGCAGGACAAGACGGTTTTACGTTGTCTATTGTTAGTAAATTGTGAGAATGCTGTGTCAAATTGACTTTCGTTTGGAATGCGAAGGATGAACTAATAATAATTTCTTTTTTTGAAACAAACTGAGTTAAGTTTTGGATTTACAGATAATAATGTTACAAAATTGTTGTAAATTGTAAAGTCTTTAAGTATTCGTTTTTATATTAATGTTGTACACATTAACGTTCCTAGTTTTTTAACTTGCTTCAATAATGATAATGTTGTGTGAATTTCCTAATTTTTTTGATCTATTAAACACGCAACAGAACGTAAGAATGGGCTGTAACCATTGTTGTTTATTGAAAAAGATTCTTTAACGCATCAGTCTTTCACGTTACGTAACAAACCTACCACCCTCGCTTTCTTTGCCGCCTATAATTTACCAAGCGAGAGAAACCTCTGAAAATTAACAACAAAAAATTCCTACAATCAACGTAGTAATAAGAAACATTCACACGCATATTAAATAGACTAGTGGCAAACCCCCGAGCCGGCTACAATGATGGGAAGCCATTTTTTATCGGCGGCATTGTGTCACAGATGTACATCTCACCTGAGACTATTTCTATACGGCATTGTGATGTTTTTGACTGCGTGATTTATATTTGCATACGACTTGTATGCGCTCGTTAGATGGAAGGGTGCGAATGAATTGAGACACATTTTTGATGAAGTATTTATTATTAATTGATGGAGACGTCGATAGTTTAAGAGTAAAAGTTCTGAATTCCGTAAGGTGCTCGGTTCAAATCTAATATTATCTTTTAATAAAGCTGACCTAAAGTGGTACCGATTTTTTTTAAATTTATATATTAATACGTAAACTTTGGTACCATTTTAAAAAAATGTGCAAAAAGCAGTGTGTGTAAAATTTGGCACAATTATAGTTAATGTTAATATTTTTATAAAATATGAATTTTTAACAATATATTAAATTATTCAAAGAAAACTTCACGCACACTATTGCCAAATGATATACACACACATGTATACATTTTACTATAAGACTGTGTCACAACGTAGTCAAGACAACCAAATATTGAAATGTCGTTAATCAAACTATTGAAATTTTGTATAAAGCTTTGCAATACATACTTATTTAACCTATCAATACGTAAATACAAAGATTTGTGCCCAAATTACGGCAACTAGGCTAGTTCTACTTATAATACCGCGCGGTACCTTCGATCGTCCACATGCAATTACAGGTTATAATTAGTTTAATAGCTTTAATGTATCTCAGTTGTTCTATTAAAAAATACTTTGATGCCATATTTAATAATAATAGCAATAAAAAAAAATAACTCCAGATATCACTATTTTTCGTTTCACAACTAGGCGAACATAAAAGATATAGTCAACCAGGAAATTGGTTTGCCGCGCTAAGGTCGAATGTCGTTTGCACTTCAATTAGTTAAAAGGCTTATTTTCGCTTGTTATGCATTATGTTAATTTCTAGATATAACCCTTAGCAAAATTTTCTTTAACTAGGAGCTGTCATCCAAAATGGTCAAGCACTTTCTTGGTCGACTATTTATAGTAAAAAAAAAAAATTGATTTAGAAACACTCTGTATGAGCCAGGTAGATTCTGATATGCGCCCATCAATTGTCCTTATTGTTATGTAAAAAAATCTCTGTACGTAATTCAATATGCAAATCGGGAACTATTGCTATGCTAATTTTTTTTCTAATCAATAAAGCTCCGAACC
>JANCMC010043903.1:868708-1010477 GCA_024363005.1 Charaxes varanes
CTCTGTACGTAATTCAATATGCAAATCGGGAACTATTGCTATGCTAATTTTTTTTCTAATCAATAAAGCTCCGAACCGCCGGCTGTCGCTGGGGCAGGGGGGTTCGAATCCGATCAATGCGGCTATTGATTTTTCGAGTGATTTATTGGCTTATTCGTGTTCGAATGTTTGCCTCAACTATCAGTGTATAATTTTACACGCGTTAATAGATCATTGGTAAAATGAGCAAGATGTTAATCGTAGAGTCCCGGTTCGAATACCGAACCCACTGAGCTATTGTCGCATTCACAAGATTTACCGTTATTTGGGAATACTCGTTACGTGCCTCCACCTTCATAAAAAATTTATATTTTCTAGATATATTCATTTAAGGTATACAAGTATACAGTTGTCCATGGGCTTCGGTAGTCACTCAGATGAATCGTCTGCCCGTTATATTTTATTTATTAAAAAAATGTCCTGCCCCAAAAAGAGATACTTCAGGCAGACCTAAACCTTAGACTTACCTACACAATACAATTTACCTGTAATATTCTGATAAAAAAGTATACTTAAAATAAATTTATTTCCAGTTCTACCAATTCCTCTTTACGTAAATTTAATAATATAGATATAAAATTGATTTTATTTTAAAGTCAAACAAAATAAAGATTACAGATAAATTATTATTTGTCTAACAAATAACTGTTAAAGTGGAACTGAATTTCGATTCAAAAATTAAATCCAAAAATCGATATTGGTAGCCAATAGGACAGCGTTTTTTTCTAAGGGGACACAACAAAGAAAGTGGGCCGGGAATAATTTTGGGGTAATTTTGGTAAACGTGAGGGCGAAGGGGCGGTCAGTTGGTTTATTGCTTTTTTTCGACGAATCCCGTACAATGTAGGTAAGTGGTAGTTATTTATAAAAAAAAAACTATTTTCCGTTACCAACATTAAGCAATAAAATAATGTTAACCATAAATAAGTGTAAATCCATAGATAGTTTGGACTCACAATCAATAATTTCATGAGATAAAATCAATGGTTTTTACTCAAAAAATGGTGTTACTTGTAATGCAAAAGTATGGTACTGCGGGAAAGATTTTACAAATTAAAATTCACTGTTAAATATTTAATCAAACAGAAAAATTTGTATATTTTGGATTACGAGACCAAAAAAGAAGTTAACTTTCGATACAGAAGTTGCTCGTTGGATTCCAATCCAAACACATCTCCCTTCCCCACTCCACCGTATAACCTTTGCAAGCAATAGCGGCAATTTATTATATTTGTAGTATTAAAACATGAACACAAAACCGTAAACTAGACGCAATCGTTAAATGTCAATACTTTTAATGAACTTCGTGGCATTTAACGATTATCTTCGGTTACGATTGGACTTTCGATTTGATGCACTACGACGATTAGTGATGTCAATCGGAAAACGGAATCGATTTACGTCAGGTAACCAATCGTAGAATCACGTTGTATAAAATTCAATTAGTGTCGATATTTGTAGAGAGTTTGGAATTCCAAAAATGTACGGCTATTATTTCCATTTCGATGTAAGAAAAGAAATACGTATTAATAATAAAAAAAATTCTCGATTAATTAAAGCATAAAATCTACTAACATCTTTATCGCTTGTATTAATTTTTACTTATTTTATATTTATAGTTACTTTCATAATTTTATTTAATACATTTCATATTGAATTGTGATTTTGCTTTGAAGTTAAACCCTTAACTTCAAAGCAAAGTCTTTAATAGATCTTAAATGAACGATATGCAAATTATCTTAATTCCTTAAAGTAACAAAGCAATATCAGCAAAATTGCTATATGTATAAATGGACTTTATTTATCGTAAAGCAATTTTTAATGCTTAGCATTATGAGTCGTGCAAAAGATTTGAGGTTTATGTGGGAATTTTCTTTACGTTACCCGGTCCAGTACCAGGGACCACTCATACTACGAAAGATGTAGCTGCGGGACGAGTTAAGATGACCGATTGCCATCTGACCTCATCCCCGGAACCACCACAATCTCTACAATCTCAGGACTAATATCACTCAGTGACAATAATCTGGACCTTTGTCTTTTTAACTAAAATAAGTTTTTAGTTAATTGACAAAAATAGCTGTATCTCTGTGTTCGATTGAAACGAAACCTCCGCAACGCCATTACCGGTGTACGATGTACGTACGTCTGAAAATGTTGAGGTATTCCACGTGTGTTTCAACTGTATATTTTATTTAGAACGACAGCGTATTAAGCTACAGACATTTCTTCAACATAAAATATCTATACAACAACAAAAAAGAAAGTGTCTGTAAGTAACGTCTGTGGCGTTCCCAAGACCTTAAAATAAATGTACAATAAAATTATAGAATTGCGCGTTGAATAGCAATGGCACTTTGAATCGAAACGGTCAATTATATCGCACAATAATACGGACCACGGAATATTTATATTACAATAAAATGTCTTTTCCGCCATTTTTGTACGCGCTCGTCAAGACAGTCTGAGAAATATTGCGCAATAAATAAACAACAATTAAAAATTAAACTACTTCAAACTTTCATTCAATCATTGCATAGTTTTCAATAATTAACCGTTTAGCGAACGCCTAAATACAATCCCAGTGACAGTGCAAAAATACTTAGTACTAATATAGCCAACTAGTTTTAACCGCCACCTCTGAATTGGGTAAATACATCTAGCGTAATAATTTGATAACATCTAGCCTTCCTCGATAAATGGACTATATAACACAGAAAGAAATTTTCAAATCGGACCAGTAGTTACTGAGATTAGCGCGTTGAAGTATACAAACAAACTCTTCAGCTTTATATGTTAGTACAAATATAGTATTCTGTTTTTTTTTACAAAAAGACAAACATTTCAGTAATAACGTAAGCAGCGTTTTTGAGAAATCATCCACGCGTACCGATCTGCGTGGTGTCGGTAGAGATCCTAATTTTACACATATTATAAAAGCTTCCATCCAGCACGCAAGATCGTCAGACGCCATGTACATAGAAGTAAGCAACACAAGCTTTCAAAAAGCTTTCTATCCAAACATTCCACGTGCAGATTTTTAAACGTTTCGAGTAAACATTCTGCTATTGTGTGCGAAAATTCATTATTCTCTGTCGTCCAGAGTGCTGTCTGTGGATTTTGTAGCTATATCATTTGAAGATTTACGCTTCTCAGAGTTATTTGTAATCGTATCTATACTTAATATATAAAGTTGAAGAGTTTGTTTGTTTACTTGAACGCGTTATTCTTAGCAACTACTGGTCCAATAAATTATTTCAATGTTAGATAGCCCATTTATCGAGGAAGGCTATAGGCTATATATCATTACGCTAAATGTTTTTACTTAATTTTACATTTTAAAGACTAAGACGTGTTATTTCTAAAATTTTAAACTCAAAAATTAACCAACAAACATAATTAGAGACACTTTTACTACAGTGAGTTCTTGATACATTGATTGTTCATGAGAAAATTAAATTAAAAGTAGAAAAGATTTCATTCGGCTGCCTAATGACAGTACAGAATTTTTTGGGGATTTTCTTCAGTTACTTTTAATTTGAAACTTGAGAGTTGTAGTACTCTTGAGATAAAATTATTACTAGTACAAAAATAAACCCCTTTTAGGAATAACTTAAACGACTGTATGAGATGAAATTTGTAAGAAGGAATGCGTGTTTGACACTAGTTCAGAAGTCACAGGATCGCATTTTGTAAACTGTGATGCTGAAATGGCGATGATGTGTTTGTAATAGCTGTTTCCCGCGGCTTCTTCCGCGTAAATTTAACTTTGCGAGACCCCTAAACCTCCTTAATATGGGCCTATCGAAAAATTCGTTCTTCGCGGACGTTTACTAAATATAGACTGCCAAATTTTACCTTTGTACGTCTCGCAGTTTTCGAGATTTCTTGCTAGGTGACGTTTCGCTTTTATATAATAGTCTATCACTATTTAAAGGCTTGGCTACATATTTTTAAATGAGGTAACACGGGGCAAACGAACAGGCACCAGGCACCCAAGTGCCTACCGACGCCCATGGACATCTGCACGACCAGAAGGCTAGCAGATGCGTTGCCGGCCTTTAACCAGTCCTAGGAAATTCCCTTGTAGGCGGATATCGAGAAATCGAACTTGTTTACGCGCGGCTGCGGCGACTTTCTCCACTCTTACGTAACAGTGAGCTAACGCGGGCCGTGACCCGCACGCCGGCTTTGGCGATGACAACAAATATGATGGCCGACGACACGCGTGACGAATTCCTAATTTAAAAAAAAACCTATATAATTACAGTCCAATCAAAGAAAAACGTTACAAATTTTATTTAATAGTGTTCAGTACAGATGTTGCTTAATTGGAATCTTTACTACTCCGACAAAAAAATATGAATTAGATGTCTAAATATTTGTAAATGGTTAAGAAAGAACGTTATACACAAATGCAAGTCATATAACAAAGAAAGAAGAAGAGTGTGTATAGATGTAGAACCAATATTTACATGCAAAAGGCTTTTCAATTATTGCTAAATAAATTATAAGAATACTATTATCAGAAACATGTCCAGGTAGAGATTCACAGATGGCACCAGCTTCAGCTATTTGTGCGGTGCAACTCAAACGATTGCCCATCTATTATGGTGCTCTGCATGCCCTGACTCCTGCACGCAGGACTTAATGCCTACCTCCGATAAGGGAGTTAATGTGGTTACGTTCTGGGCCGCGACAATATAATGTCTACCAACGAAACGTAAAGAAGAATACTTGCATTGAAAGGGTTTAATCAGAGCTTTCGGTTTTTAAACAATTTTTTACCAAAAAGCGATAGATGCCACCAGAGCTATCTACTCGGAAAAGAAACTGGAATCAGGCGAGAGAAAGCTCTTTATGATTCTTGCACTTCATAAACCTATATTCGAAAGAGATATTTTTGCAATAAAGTTAACGATAACTGGAAAGTAAATAGTGTAATAAAAATGACATCTGAATTCCTGACGGTTATGATTATTGCTGTTACGTGTGGCAGATCCGCTATCGAAATGTGTACTTAAGCTGCTACGTGCTGCGAATCTTAAATGAATCAGCTGTTATGAAACTTGGAGTTGAATGAATGGAGCGAAGTAGTCCAAGTACAATGAAAGTTATGTGAATCGTTAAACATCTTGCATAAGCATTTGTGAACTAATGACGCAGTTTTCGGCACACATTTTTTTGATCACCTGTAGAAAGAGCGTACTTGACCAGTAAAGGAGTTAGATCATAGTTACTCGTTGGTCATTTGTGTGTTGCCAGGCTTATTCATAGAGCTCTTTTCTATTAAATAACCATTCTTTCTTTTAAAAACCCGACTTTAGAGTGTCAGAACGGGACCAAATTGAAACAGGACTACAGGGGAAACACCAGGTTTCAAACAAAAAAGAATCATCAAAATCGGTTGACCCAGTCGAAAGTTCTGAGGTAAAATCAAAATTAATAAAAATACAGTCAAATTGAGAAAGAGTAGGTCGTTGCCTAATCAGTACTCGGCATTTGAGTCGATCGCTAGGTTAAGATGCTCTTGCTGGGACCGGGTGATAGATGGGTGACCCATTCTAGCATTGGTTTATATTTGACATCCGACGTCCATGATTTCGAAGGCACGTAAAACAGTGGGACCTGATTAATGTTACTTTGTGATATCAGTC
Source organism: Charaxes varanes (assembly GCA_024363005.1). Lineage (NCBI taxonomy): Eukaryota > Metazoa > Arthropoda > Insecta > Lepidoptera > Nymphalidae > Charaxes > Charaxes varanes. Next base: position 874,405 of record JANCMC010043903.1, read on the forward strand.
GTAAGGTTGTAGAAATTGTGGGGATTCCGAGAATGACGTAAGATGGCAATCGGTTATCTTAACTCGCCCCACAGCCACATTCTCTAAAATCTAAGCGGACCTGGGTATACAACCGGGTTAACGCCAGGAAGAAGAAGACAGTCAAATTGAGAACCTCTTTTTTTGAAGTCGGTTGTTGTGAACAACGTTATATTGCCTTATAGATGTTGCTGTTGCTGATCACAGTCGCAATAACAGCGACTAGCGTTAACTCTTCGAATTCTACTATAGCCGACAGCGCAGATGATACATGCGAGGGATTTGAATATGGTATTTGGAGCCACGCGCTAGAAGACTGGGCGACATCTACTAGTGTTCAATCGGATAGACATGGTAAGTATTTTTTTTAAATTACCTCACGCATTAAAGGGGGGTAGGGTGTGACATTGTGTAGGAACGGGGGATTAGTTTCACAAACATCAGTGGATCCTATTAGAAACTTTGTCTTCCCACATCTGAAATGAGTACCATTGTTTCGTGTTCCCATGGCGCCCGTTACACGGCTAACTGTTTATGAGTCTTCTGATACCTCGTGAACTCGATTCTTGGATTGGTTTCATCTTCATTTATACCATTATTAATTTTAAAGTCTACTACAGTCATGAGATTAACCACCTACGGATTTCTTGCCTTGTGCATCTCTGGGGAATCAGTTGCCAGCTCCGGTGTTTCCGACCATATGACTTAGGGACCTTCCATCGCCATCATTGTCATTGCACATAGCATCCTGCATGGATCATCATATTTTTACGTCGACTGCCTACAGTCAGGCATATGAATGATCAATTTGTCTCTTCCTCGGCGGTATAAAAGAGTTGCAATGCTTCTCACCCACAGCAGGAACCTTCTGATAAATAACATACTTATTTCTCAACAGCCGCGAGGCAATTGCAAGTCTTCTCACAGTGCACTATGCGGGCATTCGTGACGTAATGAACTTGATCGGTCTAACTTATTTCTTCTTTCTTAGAGGTTTTTAAATGTTTATAAAGATACCTTAACTATTTCTGGAGTAAAGTTAACTATATTAGGAGCCTTACAAGCCCTTTAATTCTTGAGGAATTCCTCATTAAAATTGGATAACCTGTTTCGAAGATTTCCTTGTTTCCTGAAATTGGTAATTTCCAAATTAAATCTCGTTCTATATAGATGCCTTCATGTAGAACAAAAAATCAATATTTGTCCGCTTGCTATGTATTTTCAAAAAGACTGTTCATATGAACTGTATTAAAAGAGTCCACGTTGAGTCAATCGCTATATAAAATACCTCACCGCATTGTCACTGTTTATTTTAAAAGAATATAACTTCTCGGAGTTTGCTCTGTTCAGAGCAAACTTGTTCCACGACAAAGTTCCGAAGATACAACTTGCCTTGTTATATCCCCCCACTTTAAGTTACCAGAAAATGTTCGTATTTTAGTACTTTTTGTATGGTAGCGTACGTACCCTCGAATAAACTTTAAATTAGGGTAGGTGAGTGTGTCCCCTAACAGAGGCTGTATAAAAAAGATTTAGGAACATGATAGATTTAAGCTTTAAGGGGTCAATGGAATCGTGCGTTGCTTTGCCTAAATTTAAATTAATAAAGATTATAATGGCCCAGAGCGTGTCAAGGAACGCTTTGTAAAAAAGCGTTCCGTATCCGAAACGTATCTGTTAAATAACTTCATAGGTTTTTCGTCGATTTAGTTCAAAATAATTTTCCTAATGAGATTTGAGCAAGTTCTATCTACATGGAAAATTTCAGGTCTCTACGTCTAATAGTTTGGAAATGGTAGAGGGGACCACCTTCCAGGCGACAGATGGACAGACAAATAAATGGACAGACAAGCGAAACGATAAGGTCTCTTTACAAAACCCTAACAATGAAATCATGTGGCGTAAATAAGCGAAGAAACAAAAATAAAATTTCAGTAAAATTGACCAAATCTATGTTTTTTTAATTACATATTTGAATAAAATAAATATGTAAACCGACACGAGTTAACATATAAGTTAGAAACAATACATTGAGCACAAAAAAAGGTACCTAAAATTTGCACGTTCCTAGAAGCCATTTCAAGAAATAAGCGAGATTTTAATACGAAATAATGCCAGCTTACGTTTTATACTCCGTATTGCTCACTATTAGACTGTCTTTCCTGAGATTTCCCCCAGGTCCGCGCTAGAACTAGACGTTATGTAGGACACAGGGAACGCATGAGTGACTGGATGTTTTCTACATTACAATGAGTTCCACGTTCGTATTGAAATGTTGTTAACTGGTTACCGTTCTCAGGAGTTTACTACACAAATGATTTGCAGATCGCGGAGATAAAGAGTTCTTAATGTGGCCAGGTGATTGAAGGGCCCACCCATTGACCCATTCTAGCATTGGTTTCTCAAATATCCGTCCTCCTCCGAGTTTCGAGAGGGACGTAAAACAGTGTGACCATATCAAGTATATGCCCCTAATATGTTATCTCTGTAAATGAAAGAAGTACAGATGAGTATCTTGTAATTGCCTGCAACTCTAAAAGTATCCCTCTAAATAAGTATTCAATTAATGGCCGGAATGTCTTTAGCGCAATATAAATCTAAGAAAGGTAAATATATTAATATCGTATAGATATGAAATAGAAATTAGAATGCTTATGGCATTCTCCATTCAAGGAATGGAAACGCATAGTTGGCGGTTCTATCATTGTTTTCTATCCAACCTCCAAGTGAATGCATTACTTGTGCATGTTTTGCCATTTAAAAGGGTAGGTGCCCTATATGAATTTACTCAAAATTACACATAGCAGTTTTTGTTAAAATGTGTAAGAAACTGGTGCAATACGTGCATGGTAAAAGGATATAGTGATTGTATATCGGTTCTATTTATAGAACCTATATCTATTTACATATGTAAGACAATATTATTATAACACGGATTATACATATATATCCGATATAAAATAGAGCTACTTCTCCATCTATGGGTGTCGTATATAAGGTAATTAACCAACCTCTAGGGGGATGGGAAGCAGCATCCGTCTATGGCAATTAAGATCTCACTGCGATCACCAACCCGTCTGAAAATTAATCGCTTCGAAACCGTAACTTAAAAGTGTATGAACCTTTGAAGATTTAATATTGTTTGCGGTTATTTTCCTTGAAATTATAAATGGAACATACAGAGCTTAGCTATCGCAAGTCGAAAAGTACATTGAAATCTAATTTAACAACAATCGTGTTGTCACTTTATATAAACGATTAATAATTTATTAATTGGAAAATATAATTTTTCAGTTCGTCATTCGTAACATTTGGAATCCATTAGCAGTCTACATAATTTTTTCAGAGCACTCCAATCTTTGGCAATTAAGGTCAAACGTCTTTATTGCCTTAATAGTAGGGCCTCTCGGCGACAATCAATTGATTGGACCAAAGTCCGAACTAAGCGACTCATTTACAAGCACGGAAAGGGCACATAACAAAAATATTGTACTTGTTTGTTGTTGGTTTGGGGTTCGTGTATTATTTATATTTACCGCATACTGTAACATTGTTCCGTAACCTGTTAGTAGTTGTAGGGCACAATGTGATATTTCGTAATGTACTGTTGTACGTTGAACTGGCTTAAATTATTTAGCATATTCTTGTTAAGAAACGTTTCGTTTACAGAATTTAAATACTGTACTGGTGTGATGTTATGTATTGTTGTTGATAAATAGTACAAATACGTAGTTACACTTTCATCTTTATTGGTTTCATTGACCTAAGTGAAGAAGCCCGGTTACATGTAACATATTGCTTTTATACCGGAGCCAGACATAGCTCAAAGTGTTGGTACATTTTTGTCCTTGATGTCCACAAAGTACTACAAAACTTTATACGGTTACAAAAAGTCCACAGCCACACTACATGATTATTGAAATGATCATTCAAATGAAGCTATATCTGGCTCCATAACTAACAGTATAAAAGAAAATTATCTTAAATTACTTAATAAAGTTGAAGAGAACTTGCCTCCGATAAAGTTTGACTAATTTTTGCAATCTGTTCTTAGTGTGATGTATGTCTACATGATCTATTATTTTTATTTTTTCCAATATTGCCTAAATCAGCTGAATACCGACTCGTTGTAGACAGAAAATTCGTTAACGCTGATTTGACAGAATAACGAAGAATTGCTGAAAAACTGCGGCATCTCTAGAATACGGGTACCAATTAAAATATTAACAGTTAGCATGGCAGAAGTAAAATAAATCTAGTTGGATAAAGTTTTTGCGTATAATTTGGAAAAATTGACACTGGGCAGATCTCCAACAAACCTGCAGTGCACGACGTGCAATTCATTCTAGCTTAAAATGGGTTGCTCCATTTCTCGCTGAGTGCGCGGGCTCGTCACAACTCCGCCCAGACCCGGTACCGCCACAGTTACATAATATCGATTCTATTCAACATTGGGCTAGCTACCCGATTACCCCAAGGGATGTATACGCTACGCATGCTTTGAATTGCTTCTGTAGGACAAAGCCTTACTATTATTATGTTTGGTACTCTTCGGCGCATAAACAACTTAATGAATTTTTACTAAACTTTACAATAAATGAATTAATAATAATTTGCATGCTATTATGTTTGTTAAATGCACTTGGACTCAATTATGTTTGATATCATTGTAATACCACATTTTTAGCAAATAAAGAATTATCGATTATGAAAATATTTTGGCTTTAACATCAGAATAACACATAATTTATAAAGATATTTTAGAATTATTTTTGCCTAATTTCATGTAGAGAGTAGCTTCATGAGTAAAATTGATTTCCCTATAGTATTTTAAATGTAAAATTTAGCTGATTATTATTATTGTCAGCCATCTGTGTCCCATTGCTGATTAAAGGTCTCCCTCAAACTTTTTCATCCATAATGGTCCTGGGCCTCTTCCAAACAGCTGGTTTATGGTAATTAATCAATTTGCAGGTGGCGGTTACGAAGACTCCTTAAGCCATAAAAAATCTGAATTGCACTTATATTGTGACCTGTTAATGCAACAAGTTCATGCAGTCAAAAGTGCAGTCAATGCTGAAGGAGGACCGGAAATTCAGGTATTTAATTCATTTTATCCAAAACTGTAACTCTTGATCATATTAAAAAGTAAAATTTATTAAATATTTTCTTATGCCTCTGCCAGATATTGCTCAGTGTTTGTATATTTTTTTCCTTAAAGACTATAAAGTTCTACAAAACTATTTGCAGCTACACAAAGTCCCAAGCCACACTTTTAATTAGAGTCAGTGCCATGTTTGTACCCTAATTGGGCCGGTACGTCCAGGTACCAGTATGTCTTTCTTACATAACATCGGCATGAAGTGGTGGCAATGCTGTCACGTCAAGTGTAGTATTGTTGTCGCCTTTCTTTCGGTTTGTTAGACTTCCCGGTGGCCTTGGCCTAAACTCGTCATTAAAGGCCGGCAACGCATTTGCTTGCCTTGTTGTGCAGATGTCCAGGGACGTCAGTAGGCACTTAGCTGCCTGTTGCGTGCTTGAAATTTGCCCCTTGAAACGATCATTCAAATGACGCTCTGTCTCGAACCAACATTAGAATTGACATGAATGAGACAATTTTTTTTTTCATGTTATTTCAAAAATTCGATCTGGCAAGTAGATAATAAATATATATTAACCACTGTTAAAACACTGTTGTGTGACTCATATATATTGATACACCAACATTTAGGATGGAAAGGCAGGGTTCCTGCCAACAGAATTTGTAGGCTAGTCAAATATACCAATAATTTACTAAAACATTCTTTTAATTTGTACATTCCAAATTTTTTTGAATTTCAGAAAATTGAAGATTCATCCAGTCTTCTAACAGCTACATGTGACACTTTTATAAGGACACTTGAAGACATCATGAAACTCACCAGCAATAGTGTGGGAAATAATGCATTTGAAATGCCCCTTCCTAATTTAGCAGCTACTAAAAGTAACAGCAATAATAAGAATGTTAAAGCAAACGTCAGCCGATCTGTGTCTCAAGAAAATAGATGAAAAAATATTAAAACTTTTTTTAAATATTACTTATACTGTATCTAGTACTTAATTTTTTTTTAATGCTGTCAGTTTCCAGGCTTGTAAATAGTTTAATGTTAGTTATGTGCAATATATATTGTGAATTGTATAAAAATATATGTATAAATAGTGGGTGATATTGTAAAATTTTTAACAATGTTGCTCTCTCTATATAAATTATTTTCTTTGTTTTGGTCTCTGTGATAAAACATTTTGAATAAGCTAGTTGTTAAATTTAACATATGAATTGACTTACAGATCTGTATGAAAATATATTTAATATATTTGAAAATTAGTTTATAAATGTAACATTGTAACATTCATTCCATTTGCAGTATTAAATTTATACTTCTTTTGCAGAGAATAAATGAAATACATTACTCTGTGTATTTTTATTTATTAATAAAACAAAGATGAGGTAAAAATGTTCAGGAAGAAACATAATTACCCTAACGATAACACGGAACTGTATGAGCGTACAGTCAAATCACTTTCTTGATACAAGTTTATCTTACACATAACGCGATTATAAACCTAATTGGCAATTACACGGCATTTGTACACTTTGACCCTTATTACTTGGAACAAACGGCCCATATCCCTTGGCAAATTCAACGAGAAATTGGCAACTCTTAAGTGGCACAATGCCCTTTTATGTGATGTACTGGAGCAAGCATTTCCGCGCAATATTAGGGTAGATAAAAATAAGATAATGTTTAGTGGTTACAAATTACGGTTTCTTCGAGGGTTGTCACAAAAAATGGGCATTTATTATACGTGGTCTGTATATACCTATAATGTGACAAGATATATCACTACTATCGCTGTCGCTGTCACTTGTATCACCATCGGTTTTCAATACTTGAGTGAGATGCAGTAACCCACACTTAAATCCTGCACGTGCAGGTGGGTTTTAGTATGGACTTGTGCCGTAATAATTTGTTTTCTAAAGAAACTTGTGATTTACGACCAATAAGCAAATAAAGTTTTCTTGTTTGGCGGCCAAACTGTTTTCATCTTCTGAATATATGTTTTTGTTAGTTTCGTTTTTTATCCTAGTATAACCTTAAAGTACTTTACGTGATCTGTTAGCGGAACTATTGCGAGATTTGACTTTTGCACGCCTTAATAATTGGTCAAATATTGTTATTTACAGGTTATTATTATGTTCTGTATAATATTATTTACAGAAAATTGGTTGACAATATAATAGAAGATTATAGCACCGAGCGCAAAGTGAGTTATTATTGCACGGGTGCATTAATTACTCACTTAAGCGTATTCTACTTTTCTTTCAACTACATCTCTGTCTATTTCCATTTCTTACACTTTTATTGCTAAATATGAAGCATCAAAGTTTTAAAATGATATAAAATGCACGCGATTTTTATTTCCAGCCAGTATCTTTTCGATCCAGTGCATACATTTTATTTTAAACATAATGGGGCATTAAACCTCTGTGGCAAATTTATATAAAAACAGTGTGCAACAATGAAATATCATACAATAATTCCGCACTGTTTTGATTTCTAAACCGAAAAGACATCCTTTGTGATCGGTTTTGCAGTGAATAACGATCAGATTACTGCGTAGTTGAAAGAACAAAGTTTTTTATTTTTCCCCCTTCATGCATAGATTTCTAAACGCGCTGTCACTTTTTTAAAAGAAAAATCGATATTCAAACGCGAAAAATAAAATCAGCATCTCTAGCGTCTGCACAGCTCAGCTGAAGCTATCGGCATAAAGTACACGGGCGGATATTGAAATTCTACAAGCTTCGGTCACACACAATATGATGTTTAAACTTGCATGGAAAAAATTATGCATGCATCGGTGCAGGTGAAGCATATAAATATCAGATGAGCACAATGAAATGTCACGTTAATTTCTAGTTTATATGCACGCTTTTACGTTTTCGAGTGATGCGATATTTGTATTGAAATGTTAATAGTTTATCGATGAGATAAAGAGTCATTTTGAGGTAGAAATATTTCGATTGCTCTGCATAAATCCGCGAATAAAAACGAGCTATCTGTGTAAAATTGTGACCTGGAAAATATGCGGTTGACACCAAACCTGTACTGCACTTCTTCTTCTTCTTCTTAGCGTTGTCCCGGTACATAACCAGGGTCCGCTTTACCGGTCTTACGCCTCCACTTTCCCCGATCTTGTGCATCCCGTATTATATTATAAACCTGTACTGAACTATGCCTACTTAATTCTTTGTTCAACGACTTGTTTTTAATAATTAATATAAATACATACGTTGCAGTGCGGAAAACAAGATCCTAACGTCCAAGCTCCTTAGCAGAGCAACTAAAATTCGCATCTACAAAACCATCTTTAGGCCAATATTAATGTACGAATGCGAGGCATGGACACTCACTCAAAAGGAGGGATATAGGTCACAGCTTTCTAGGATGAGCGGGCCGCCAATAAAGCAACAGAACAAGGCCTGATTAAATATATTATATTCTTTAGCCCTACAATTTGAGTGGACGTGTGAATGAGACAGATGTATGTCGACCTTGATATATGGCAGCAACCGGGCCACCTCCATGTGTGTGAGTTGAATTGTACTAGGACTGCAGAAGTGCACGAAGCTCTACTAAAGAATATGTCCACTGAGAAACAGATTTTATTCCGAAGACGTTACAGATGAAATTCCTTTGACTTTACGATTAAAAAAATTGACGGCATCTGATGAGTTTACAGCAATGTATTTTAAACCTTAAACAGTACGGTTTAGGGTTGTCAATCAGTTTGTCGCCCTCCAAATGAGTGCACATTCAATTTTCACCTGTCCCCCATATTGCAGTATAAACATATTTCCCACTTTGCTAGTTGTACGAAGTCATAAAAATTATCGCATCGCCAGACTCCGGTCTCGAGATTCCAAGCGTCTCTATAAAAACTTGAAAACAATATTATTTCCTGTCACGATGAAAGTTTTTTTTATAATTTTAGAGCAACACGCGTCCGCATCGTAAGTTTTCTGCGAGACACTTGAATGCAAGCATGAATTGTGTACTGCCGAAATCATAGGCAAATTTTAAAACTGTTTTAAAAGTAAATTTTATTGGTTCTAGTGTGATAAATAAAAGCGAATTCTGATAGATAAAATACAATAGGTAAATATAATTTCATTAGAATAAAATAAACTCATCTGAAATGTGTTTAAGAGCCCTACCTCACCGAGACGCCATGGCGACGTCGCCGGCTACGTATCCAATCAATTCCTATAAACATTTAGGACAAGTAAGTCACAGTCACGCACAATTTCTCAGTGGAATCAGTTGCCGGCTTCGGTATTTCCGAGCGGTTACGACTTAGGGACCTTCAAGATAAGAGCATACTTATTTCTCAAAGGCCGGCAACGCATCAGCGAGCCCTCTGGTGCTGCAGTTGTCGATGGGCGTCGGTAGTCAGGAGAACCGCATGCTCGTTTGCCCCTTGTTATATAAAAAACAAAAAAAAACTTGGCGATTTGGCGACGTTACCAAATCAGAAGCGTACTACTGGCAACCGCATTTGCAACCGCAGGTATTGATGGCACGTAGCCGGCGACGTCGCCATGGCGTCTCGGTGAGGTAGGGCTCTCGCTGGCGCTAAGCAGTTATCTCTACCAGACGATTATTAAGGAAATGGTGTCATATTAGAGGCTATTAACAACAAATTAGAATTTTACTTATAATATTTACGTCACGTAAGTGACAACGTGCTTAAAATTAAAAACTCGAATTAAAACCCCATTTAATAAAATTCACTGAAATAAAATTGTACGCTTTAACAAGCAGTTTTCTTGTGTCAATATTAATTTATTTTTTCTTAAATTTCCTGTAATAAAAATTTATCATCAAATCTACATACGTAATATATAAAAGCGAAAGGTCATCTAAGAGGAAATCCCGAAAACTGCGGGAAGAAATATTGTTATTTTTTGACACGGCCACATTAAGGAGGACTAAGGGCAAGTTTAATTTTACGCGAACGAAGTTGCGAGAAACAGCTAGTCTGATATATATACAAAACATATCTTCATAATTATTCTTCATTACGTACACATACGTTCTTCATACACGGTCATATACTTTAAAAATTTTAAATACAGGTTTATATGACACACGGACGTATGTTTGTATTTCCGAACGGATACAACTTAGGGACCTTCAAAAAAGAGCATACTCATTTCTCAAAAGCCAGCAATGCATCTGCGATCCCCCTGGTGTTGCAGTTGTCCATGGGCGTCGGTAGTCACTTAACAGTACCGCCTGCTCGTTTGCCCCTTTTTATATAAAAAAAATGATTCTAAGGTAGACAACTTAATGCCTGTGTTATAGATAACAGACGCCGGTTATCCAGAAATATATTAACATATACATATTTATAACACACCCAGACTCGAGGCGGGAGCCGTACCCACAACCTCCGGAGGGGAAGGCAAAGTATCTGCCCACTGCGCCAACAGGCTACTCGTATAATATATTTCTAAGTCACAATCTGACACTAAATTGCTTAAATTAAAAGCTTGTATTAGGAGTGGGTGCGAAAATACCCCAACGGCGGTGAGATTTGAACCGGGTATCAGGTGGATTTCAGTCTATACCTTATACCGTTGAGCTATTGAGGCTCTAAATTATTTTTATAGAGTAATAATATCTCTATATTATTACTCTATTTTTGCTACAAGTGTCGTAATAATATACAAATAGTAAAACAACTTAATTTCGATGTAACAAACAAACCATTAAATTTGATTTATATGTATGGATTTGTCAACTAGCTCCTACTTGTGACTTTTTTCGCGATAAATTCCAAGATTTTATTGAAAACTTTGAGAGTTTTTGCTAAATTTCAATTGCCTTGCGTTATTCTAAATATGAGCTATCTACTTGTTACTGGAGTACAATAAAATATACAGTAAAATCTCAGCCAAAATTTATCGCTGAAATTGGAGCGATCGCCGTAGAGACAAATGTCTTCATCATCGTTTTTAGGGTTCTGTAGTTCTACAAATAACTCTTATAATTTCGCTCCGTCCGTCCGTTTGTCCGTCCGCCATGTAGTCTATGGTCCCAGGAATTCCAAACTATTAGATGTAGAGTCTTGAAATTTTCCATGTTGATAGGGCACGCTAAAAACTCATTAGGAAAATTATTTTGAGCGAATTCGGATAACAACTTTTGAGGTTATTTAATAAATATCTTTATTGCACATCAGATACGGAACCCTTTTATATAAGCGTGTCTTGACATGCTCTTATCACTTGTTGGTTTATAATTTTCTCTAGAAATTTCTTACTTTGCACAATTTCTTTGCAGAATCAGTTGCCAACTTCGGTATTTCCGAACGGAAACAACTTAGGAATTACTTAACTTAAAAACAACTAAACTTAACTAACTTTAAGAAAAGAAGAGCATACTCATTTTTCAAAGGCCGGCAACGCATCTGCGATCCCTCTGGTGTTGCAGATATCCATGGGCATCGTTAGTCACTTACGTGAATGCCGCTTGCTCGTTTGCCCCTTGTTATATATATAAAAAAAGAAAAAGATCTGTATATATATATGTCATATGCTTTTAATTGAAATTGTCCTTTGACGTTATGTTGCGTAAATAAATGCTTTATCTTTGTATGTCTTAAATTAATAAAAATGTTGTTAACATAACCCCACGGAATCCCGCTGATATATAAATAGATAACTGCCAGAAAAAAGTAACACGTGTGTCTGTTATACTCATTTTGACAACATGTCGCCCCGCCAGTTTTGGGTCACGCGAAATCGTTTTAAAAGTTACGCGGATAATAATGTTCGCTCGTCAAATTTGAGTCCAAACACTCATAAAAATGGCCAAGAGCGTGTCAAGACACGCTTATATAGGAGGGTTCTGTATCTGATACGCTATAAACGTATTTGTTAAATAACTTCAAAAGTTGGTGTCCGATTTCATTCAAAGTAATTTTCCTAATGAGTTTTTAGCACGTTCTATCAACATGGAAATTTACAAGTCTCTACGCCTAATAGTTTGAAAATGCTAGCGAGGGACCACCTTAGGGGCAGACAAACGAACGGACGAACGGACTGATGGACAGGGCGAAATTATAAGGGTTCCTTGTACTACGGAACCCTAAAAAGGAACAACTTTTAATTATTTTGCAATCTATTTCCCAGGGAGTTCATTAAGACTAACTGACCCGGCAGACGTTTTGTTTATATATTATAACATTACCATGAAAAAACCTCAAATCCAATCATGAAAAAATCTCAAAGTATCGTCACCTACTGGATTGGCACTTTTCTAGAAGAACACAGAAACATCTTAAAGATAGCTCAACGTTCAAAGGGCATATTTAAATCTTTAAAGTACCCTTTAAGACTATATGACACATGGACGTATGTTGCTAAGGTAGACAACTTAATGCCTGCGCGGTAACAGACGCCTGTTATACCCATTTTTTTTTAATATATACATATAGATAGTACACTCAGACGCGAGGGAGGAAGTGAAACAGAGCGGAAGGCATGGTCGTTGCAAACGGCGCCACTGTATTGCTGTATTTCCCGTCGCGACTACTGGCAAGTGCATTTAGGGGACAGGTAGGCCAAGCAAAGCCTAATTTTTATATACAGTCAATTTAAAATTAAAATCGCTAAATATCTTGGATGGGAACTCCCCACAAGAAACCCACCAATATCAAAGATAAATAAAATAAAAAGTTTTGTACTTCTAATTTTGTCAACTTTCCGCTAGGCGTTAGCTGATGCCAGTTACATCATCGGCGTAATTTAATGAACTTCTGAAGCAGAATCTCAGTTTGGCTGTATTTTTTGTGGTTTGTTACCTCAAAACTTTCGACTGGACCCATTTTGATGATGCTTTTCTTACTTGAAAGCTGGTGCTTGCCGTGTAGCTCCATTTCAATTTAGTCCAGTTCTGACCATTTGAAATCGATTTTTCTAAAGAAAGATAGATTATCTTTCGACATCATCAAGTAAATTAAAACATTTCTCAATTGTTACAGTAATTTACTCAAAGCTTTATAATCGTTATGCTTTCTTTTCACTATTTGCAATATGTAAACTACTCTTTATTCTAAATCTGTCTTACCCAAACCGGTTGTGCTCTTAGTAGTAGATAAGAACGCGTGTACTGAATGATCTAACATATCATTTGGAAACACGTACAATTAATTTCTTCGAACCAAATATTAATCTCATAAAGAGTACCATTCTTCTTACCGATAAGACTGTTAACTGTTATCTACAAGCCTTCTGTGTAGTGAATTCTGATGGAGAAGATAAACAGTTGCTTAGCCACAGGGTCTGCTTAAATTGCATAGGACGGGGCTGTGGGACGAGTTAAGATGACTGATTCCTGCCTGACGTCATCCCCGGAACCCTCACCATCTCCACAATCTCACGACTAACATCATTAAGGACCCACTGTTTTCATCCCTTCTGAAACACGGAGGAGGTTAGAGGTTTTTTAATACAAGTTTTAGAATGGATCACCCATCTATCACCCAGCTGCAGTAAGAACTGCTTAACCTAGCAATCGAATCAAATGCCAACTACTGAATAAGCTACAACCTTCTCTGAATTATTAAACTCACAAAGTAAACAAAATACCAATATGAGTTTGTTGTCGGCTCTTCCCGATCAGCGCCGGAGGCATCAGCATAACTTAGTTTTTATGTCGAATATCGTATAAATATAAAACAATTACATAACAAAAATTATATATGAAATTGACAAATGTACGTGCGTTTAAAAAAAGCCAAATTAATTAAGGCAATTTTGGCTTAACTTGATAAATCACCTTGAATGGTGATGGCCATACATTATGACACTTTCACTGTTCTACAGGATATTCCTTAAAAGCGCCTTTGTCCTGATTCAATTATGCGCCTAAATATGGAACGAAGGTATGCGAAATTTTTCCATATATATCAAAAAATAAACACTTTTTGGGCGTCAATAACGTCTACTATTTGAATTTAACCTTCGATTTATAAAATAACCTCATTACATATATCAGTATGACATATCGTGCGTGGGAAAACATATAAAATTTCAAATATTTCAAATACGTCCGATATTGAGATAAAATTTTCGGTTCGACGCGTTCTGCATTAAACATTATCGAGGTTTCGTAACCGCTCGCTTTGTATAGAGCCGTTATAGCTCAACGGTAGAGTCTGAAATCCGTAAGTTACCCTGTTCGATCCCCGATAACACTAGTATTTCGCACCTTTTAGAGTTCCGTAGTACTACAAAGAACCCTAACAATTTCGGTTTGGTCGTCTGTCTGTCTGCCCGTAAGCCCCCCCCCCCCTAGCATTTCCAAACTATTAGACGTAGAGATTTGAAAATTTCCATGTTGATAGAACATGCTATAAACTCATTAGGAAAATTATTTTGAAATTATTTAACAAATACGTTTATAGCGTATCAGATACGGAACCCTTCTATATAGGCGTGTCTTGACATGCTCTTGGCCTCCTTTCGAAAATTGTTCACTTATAAAACTCAAAACATTCGCTAATATAGAAGGCAGCATGGAAATGCCTTTTTTTTACGTTGTGCCTTACGATCAAGAGACAGAAGCTATAGACATCTGTCTATAGCTTTAGTCTCGTATTCTGTTATTTTGGACTTTGTTATTCACAATTATCTTTTCTTTACTGTGTGCCTGTTCAAAATTATTATTTGTAATGAATTATTTAGTCATATGTAACTGCTTCGTTGCGCTGTGCTATAACAGTGAACAAAGAGAAAAGACAAACCTAATATATAACTAAATTTGTAGGTACTATATGATAGTGACACAATAGCAATAGAAATATTTATGTATTCGTGTCACAAACAATTCGTATCCATGTTATGAGAACATTATTACAATAAAAAATCCGAATTGTAACATTTGAAGACAAAAATTTAGTGGCAAAGTGGATGGTTTGATCAAAGTAAAGACCATCATTTTTTGATATTAAACGCCGACAGAAACTAATATTGAGCTCGAGATCGATTCAGATATATAAAAGTAAAAAGCGTCTGAGAGAAGAAAAGCCATTTCGATGAGAGTAAATTGGAAGATGCAATATCGACAAGAACGGTTGGAAATGAATTGTGGGCAGTTGGGGAGAAAAAGGAAACGATGAACCGCTGACTTTATAGACGCTATATCACTTATTAATACTATTTGTATTCTATCACGACGGTAGGAAAAAGGAAAACAGACAAAGTGCAGTTTTAACTCCATAGTGGTTTAACTTAAGCATTACTGTCTCATGTTGCAGATAATCAAAAGCCTCCAATAAATCGTAAATACTTTCTTAAATAGAAGGATACAATAAAGTAAAAATAAACCTATAATATAGATATTATAGGTTTATTTTTGACAAATTTTTGTGATGGTATCAATAAGATAATTTTCTAGACATTTTAGTCCCTGTAAGAATAATGGAACGCATTTGTAGTAAAATATTATATAGCTATCAAATAGTGCACAGTTGAGGTTAAATTCTAGTGCTGTTCTATTAAATACATTAATAAAAGTAATTATTCGTACGTTAGATAATATACATATATAGATAGATAGATACATACTCCAGTCGTATCCAATCGAGCCGGCGTTTTAGTATCCACGTCACGTCTTTCATGACTTTGATAAAGACAGAAATTGTAATTTTTTATAATATTCTGATGGTAGGGAAGGGACGTGTTAAAAATATTTGATTCTGGCGAGCAACCTCCGTTGTTCTCGCCCTTGATAAAATTCTTGCAGGTCGGTTGACTTGCTACGAGTGATAGTGCATCTTAAATTTATCAGTCAAGAATACATCCAGTGGTATTAGAGGATGCGTCTAAGTATATTGCACAAGTATTGTCATGAACATAAGACTATTTCTATATATGGATCTGATATCGATAACATCTTTGAAATGCATACGACCGACGCGACGTTGAAGCGTTAAATGTTTCTCTGATATCACCCGCGTTGAACGCTTTTCGATGCGGGCGATAATATCTGCACACATTCTTTGACGATGCTCGTAATGACATCGTTCTGATATCATAAAGAAATATTTGTCTAAAGGAGTCTCCTTTACCAAATATTTATTTAGCAGTGAAAATGATATAAAAATTGGATGAGGCGTTCCGTACAATTGTCTAAATGATACAACACCAAATGCACAAAAAATATAATTATTGCTTTTAGCTATACGTTTTAAAAAGCATTGTGTGAAGTGGTAATAAGCATTTCAGCACAGACAGAAATATAAATTCATTAAGCCTTCTTAATCAACGCTTTTGAATAAATTCTCTGAAGTTCACCAGCAACTCAGTTAGATAACAGAGTCCCTGGAGTAATTAACTGGCCGATTTAGAGGGAGCACGCTGAAAGACTTCAAATGGACATTAGAGACAAAGACTTCTAATATCCTTTCTGGGTTCGGTCCCCAACTATCGTCGCTAATCAGTATATCTCGGGACACGCGGCCCATGTAGGCGAAGTCGTTGAATAGTATTAGTTGTGATGGGCTAGATAGCAGTTTCCTTGATTTGAATCTGACTATATCATGTATATGTACCCACTAGATTAAACAATTAAGGGACATTAAAAATATATACATTTTTCGTTTTTCTTTCTTAAGATTATCTCTAGTACCATGTATTTCAATTTTTGTTTACGTCGGATCGAAAATTAGACACATGAATTGGGATTCACAATTGGAAGAGCACATTTTGATAAGATTTATGACTTTTTGTCGGCTTCAAAGTAACCATGATCTTTGCTTGCTAGTCCCTAAGTCATATTAATATTCTTTAAGTATATCATTATTTTCAGTAACGTTGAGAGACTTTTAGTACGTACGTACCCGGACGCGTTGGCCTAATTTAGCTGGAGACCAAAAATACTGCAAGAATGGTGCTACCTCCAATAGACAAATAGATAGGACTAAAGGAATGAATGAATGAATATACTTTATTGTACAACAAGACAACGTACAAATATAAGGATTCACAGACAATACAAATATATATTGCAGTACAATCGACGGTCTTATCGCTCCAGAGCGATTTCTACCAGACAACATATAATAAGGGATGAAGTAAAAGAATATACAGGTAGATGGAAAGGAAAGAAACCATGCGGATACTACTGTCATGGACGGTATAGGGGAGTGTCAATAGCAGCTGGGGTCGTGTACCCGTAGTGGATGTAAGCATCTATTGGACAGTAAAAGAAGAACATCCACCCCCTGGACAAAATATGATAATATGAAGGAAAACAATCAAATCTCTGATTATGTATAAGTATAACGTAACCGCGTAGACAATAGGTCATTTGATAACATGACAATTAAAACTGTTGTTATAACTTTGTTCTAGTTTTAAGAATAAGGTTCCTTTACTCAGGGGTACGGCGAGAATGTATTTAAAACTTTTATGTAGATAGCGCGTTAACTAGTTAGCTATCGGCGTAGGTGTTGCGCTATTCATTGCACTTTGTAAGTTTGTGTAGAGCACGCAGCGCAGCCTTTGCAACGTGTTTCTACACCAGTTAACAATAAACTTTCTTGCCAACAATTCCTAGTACCTTTATAATAAAAATTATATAAGAAATATTTACACAAGAGTTTGATATTTACACGGGTTTCTATAACGGTTCCTTTAATTAGCTATTATTATTATGCTGAAAAATTTAAGTACAAGATATAGAAAATATAAACGTCTTTAACTCCTGACGAAAGTATAACGGTTAGTGTCACCACCTACTAAACACAGCAAAAATATTTAAAGCTTTGCAGTGAAAGGTGCACATTTCATACTCTGGTATTCTTAAAAAAAATTAACGCAAGGTTGTATCAAAATCCTTACAGAAGGGGAACAACGATGACTGATGAGATCTAATTCATTCTGGATAAAACTTGAAGTAGAGGGTTGTAAGAATAGCGACCGTTGCCGCATTATGAGATGGAAAACTTCATTAAAAGTTACCCCTAAGGATGTGGCGACGTAATTGTACTCCGTAATGTGAAAAACTTTGAAACAAAGAACCAATTTATTAAAAGAGATAACAAAAATATCCTCATTTAATTACACTGAAACCGGTAAACCTGTATTGAAAAAGATATTTCGCGAATTTCGGGAGGCAAGTTACGCCGTTGCCTTAGGCCCAATTTGTTTATGATATTTTTAGAAAATCGCTCACGGTATTCTCTTTCATATTGTCGGAGGTCTCATTGCCTGTTAAATATTTTATAAAATATTCGTCGGCATAGATACTCAACCTTGATAAATTAACAATCGAAAAGAGGATTAGAATCCGTATTCGCGGCAATTCCGTATACGGCAAATTTAAAAAATATTCCCACATTTCTTTAAATAAATTATTTTGAATTTGGTGTAAAAATAATTATTTAACCTTTAAATATAAACAAGTTTTATAAATAGAATTTATTCAAAATATATATAAATCCACATGCTACGATTCAATTGCCTTTTAATTTTTTGATTTCGACAAATAATCATCTTAACGCTGCAAAAGTATAAATTAATAGATAATTTTTGCGAACTCCAATTATATCTAATAATAAGTATAAAGAAAGGATTATTAGGCCTCAATAGCTCAACGGCAGATGCGATGGTCTGAAATCCGCAAGGTACCGGGTTCAAGCTCTGACATCGCCGGCGTATTGTTGCAGTCACTCCTGACACAAGCACATTTACGCTTAGTAGGAGGTGAAACGGGAATATCAGACTTACCTAAAAATTATTGCTAATATTCTAAATAAAAAAAGAAAGGATTATCAGATCATATAGCTTCGCCCAATACAAAACTCTATTAAAACTTGCTGCTTCAAAAATATTTTAATCTTTAGCAAAATCGATTAATTAGCGGAAAGTAACATAAGATGCCCACTTATTACGTTTTTAATCTCACAAACTGCTTTCGAGCGAGTTTTGGACCACTCCGTCCAAGGTAAATGGCTACAAATTGGCGTATTTATTACGTTTATAATGGTTAGAAATGTATAAAGAGCCTTTAACGAATAACCGGTGGTTTACTTTTAATTAACGGTAAATATATACGCGTTTTGGGCCTATAATAAACCGGAATTGGCCTTTGAACGCCTTTTCAAACACTGGCTTTGTCAGAACAACAATTTTTCTAATTATATTATTTTTTAGCTGTTTTATTAAATACCAGCTAAAAGCACTAAAGAAGACTAGTGGTAAAATTCTTGCTCATATTTCCATTACTATAAATAGCTATTAGTCTTATCGTAACTTTTCTAGATAGATGGTGAAAGGGGCTCTCTACTGTAGGAGTAATATTCAAAGCAATTAAAATTAAATTACGTTATCGGAATATCCTACGTGATATCGCTTTACCGTTGTTATGGCGACATTGTCTCGGAGGGTTTCGCTTTAACTTCCATTTATATACCGATATCTAATGTGGTGGTTAGGTCCTAGGGGAGAAATCAGGACCAAATTGAGTGTGGCGGGATTGACGTACATTTAAATGTATAATTGTGAACATAACATATTTCACTACGCTGTTTTATGATTAACTAGCAGTGCCCGCGACTACGTCCGCGTATAATTAGATAAAACAAAAAAGATTCAATTTTAGCGTCAGGATATCCCTTGCCATGCCTTCCGCGATAAATGGGCTATCTAACTCTGAAAAATGTTTCAAATCAGATCAGTAGCTCCTGAATTTAGCAAGTTCAAGCAAGCAAACAAATAAACTCTTCAGCTTTATATATTAGTATATATAAAGCTGAAGTATGTAGATAGTAAATAGATGAAGCATATAGATTTAATAATTTTCAGCATGTATCCTAATCCAAATAGACAAAATATTATAATCCTATAACTCGTTAGCTTGGTAGATCCTGATCGATAGAACAGGCTACGAAAAGTAATAAAATACCTTTAAATGGTTATCTTCAAATGTACGCATATCGTGTGAACAAAATAAACAAATAAAACGCTCGATATAACAATTAATTATGGTACTAATTATAGTACTAAAGTACCAGACTCCCTCGTGGCACATTCGAGCGATCGTTTGCTGAAATAGCGATAACTCTGGGCCTTCGCGTGCTAATTTTAACTAAGGAAGGGGAGAACTAATTACATTAAAAACAGAACCTTTTTCTTGTAAACGGAATTCAAATGAAATCGATAACTTTCGGTGCTCAGCCATTCATCACTGTCAAATGTGTTCTGTGACGAGTTAAAAATGGTGACTAGTAGAAAATCAGAGAGAAACTTATTGAATATATTTTAGAATACAGTGCAATATTTAACAGGAATTAAATAGATTTCAAGTATACTAAATAATATTTCGTAGCAGGCAGGCGCCATGTCATAGCAAAATTTGGGGACAGACACAACATATCAATTTGTCCCGTATATCGTGGAATTGTACAAGTGCATGCGGTCCGAATACGTAATTATCTTTATCATCATTGGTGATATCACGATTCAAAGCACGCAGTCGCAACCATAGGTATAAAATTTCCGCACATGGACATCAATGTATATTTCGATTATTGCTAAACCATACCTATAATGTATAGATTGGATGCACTTATCATATTTACATTCGCTTTTATTATATAAATTTCAATAGTTGAATCGACGAAAACTCTGAAGCTAAAGAACAAGTCATTGGGTTCTATCGCTGATTTACGCCGTATGTTTGTTTATTTGATTTAGAGATGAGAATACGACTAATATAATAATTACGAATACGTTCGCCTAATATTCTAATTACCCGGTAAGCAATATAATGTGTTCTACAGGCTTTTTAAAGACAGGCTTTTATCATAACTTTATAACACTAAAAAAAGATCAATAAGAAACGATCAGAACACAGATATAGAAGAAAGAAAAGAAAGAAAGAAAAGCTTTATTTGTAACTGCATATTAAAAGTACAATTCATAAACATTAAAATTATAATAAAAAAAACACCATCACTAGACGTAACAGCATTGCCGCCACTTCACGCCGATCTCATGTGAGAAAGAGGTACTGGTACCCGGATGCGCCGGCCCAATTCGGAATAAGATAAAACATTCGGCCAGTATCACGTTTTATGGAAAAGATATAAATAATATTTGGTTACTTAACGTGTATAATAGAACATATGGATTCCCAAGTTTACGTTCACATGGCAGTGCTTTTATAACGCGACGCTTTTTTATCGAGCAATGTTCTATTTTGAACGCTATCTATATACATATACGGTATATTTTCGTATGGACGACGCTAAAAAAACGCCAATGTCGAGATTTAACGCAACGCTTTCTTAACTCTGGTGTGGCTGAGGGCTTAATTCGGGCAAGACGTCTGTCGAGTCCGCTAGTATTTTAATAAATAATCACATAACCGTAAGCACGAAATTTCTCACGTTCCAAATTGCTTCTTCACGAGGCCTGTCTGGCACTTTACAATTCTCTTTCATCGTGAACGACTCTCTCGGATCGAGAATCATCCTCACGCCCTCGGCATCTCTCGACCAAGGTTATCAAGTTAAGGCTTAGTACTCATCTGAAACTTAAAAATTTCCCTTTATTTTAGGTATGTATAGTCGACCAAAAAATTGCCACGCTAAGATCGAATGTCGTTTGCGCGTCAATTACTTAAAAGGCTCCTTTTGCTTGTTATACATTACGTTAATATCTAACAATAACTCTTAGCAAAATTTTCTTTAAGGAACTGTGATCCAAAATGGTAAAACACTTTCTTGGTCGACTATACAATTTTATTCTGGAATAAATAAAAATATACATAACTATATGACGGACGGACGGACGGACGTCTGTGCCTAAGGTAAACTTAATGTCTGTGTTATAACACAGCGCGTATCTCCCCCTATAAGAGGTAGCAGACGCCTGTTATATACAAATATTTTGTTTTATAGAAATATATAAAAACATACAAATATATAAAAAATATGTTTGTGTGTCGGTTTGTCTGTTTGTTCCAGGTAATCTCCGAAACAGCGGGGCAAATTTCGACGGGTAAGTAAGACATACTTTTAAAGAAATAATTAGGTTTCTCTTCAAACCTTCAAAATTTAACAAAATCATTACGAGCACCCGGATCAAGTCGCGGGCACAGCTTGTTTGGTGAATAATTTGTTCCTTAACTTCTTATTATTTCTATATTGAAAACAAAATTACTAGTGTCTTACGGAATCGGATAAGTGACAAACGATAAATTAATTAGAACATTAATAAAGTTGCAAGAATAAATCTCCAAATTTTGTTTCAGTCACATCACTTTGGATTTATTAATACGTAAAGGACAGAAAGAATTAAAAAATATATATTTAACTATTTTTAACGATTTAAATCAAATATATTTATCATATATAATTATGCAAAACCGACCTCTTGTGCGCTCAGCCTTATGCACGCATTAAAGTGCAACGCAAACAAAAGTAAAAGTAACCTTATTTACATACTAGCTGATATACGAATCGGGTTCTTTTTGCGCGTACCACATAAAGATGTACGTCAACCGGTTAAAAAATATTGTAACGTATTGTAATCCCTCCTATTACACGGTTCTTTTATAACGTATTCATATTATTCTATAATATTATAATATATAACAAGCTGTTCCCGCGACTTCGACCGCATAAAATTAGTTAAAAAAAGGTTCAATTTCCATCAGCTTTATATATTAGTATAGATATTATAACCTGCGTGTTCGGGGCTGACAGGCGTGTTATACGAGAATAATCCTACAACGTGTTCTCCTATAATGTGAAATATACCTACCATGTTATGGGGGAATTACAGTATTTAGGAAACTTTAAATAACTCTCTACGCTACTATACTTTCCATCTTGCTTAATATAAAACATTTTCCGTTTCACTGCATGTTATGTCTTATTGTCTGTCTACTTTTTTTGGTATGTCTAATATTCCCTTTTTCCCCTCCTACTAAGCTTAAATTAAAAGCTTGTATTAGGAGTGGGTGCGACAATAAGACGGACGTCTGTTCCTAAGGTAGACAACTTAATGCCTGTGTTATAGGTAACAGCCGCCTGTTATACACAAATATTCTTTTTTAGAAATATATAAATACATACATATGGATAACACACCTAGACCCGAGATGGGAATTGATCCCACGACCCTTGATGTAGATACGATTTCGGTTCAGTTCAGTCGATTAAAGTTGTTGAATAAAATTTATCTGGGGTTGTGAGGCACTGAAGCTGAAGCACAGGGTTTCCTAGTTCAGCTTCAGAAGCTGATTTTGTAGTAAAAATTTATTATAAAAATTCATCACATAAAATCGTACAAATTATACGTGTAACAAGATAAATGACGTTTATTTCGCAAGTTTCCTAGGTATTTTTATATAAAAACGTAAAGCATCGCACGGTAACGCACCGCAAAGCAACGCACTACACGGTAACGCACCGCAAAGCAACGCACTACACGGTAACGCACCACAGAGCAACGCACTACACGGTAACGCAGCGCAAAGCAACGCACTACACGGTAACGCACCGTAAAGCAACGCACTACACGGTAACACACCGCAAAGCAACGCACTACACGGTAACGCAGCGCACTGTAATTCACTAGACGGTAAAGTACCGCACAGTAACGCAGCGCTTTCACTGTAAGCGAACCGCAATTTACGCGCGTATATTAAACAATTTTTCAATATACGCGCTCGAAG
The DNA here is from genome assembly GCA_024363005.1 of Charaxes varanes. Classification (NCBI taxonomy): domain Eukaryota; kingdom Metazoa; phylum Arthropoda; class Insecta; order Lepidoptera; family Nymphalidae; genus Charaxes; species Charaxes varanes. The sequence continues at coordinate 898,224 of JANCMC010043903.1, forward strand.
TTGAAAAATAGTAGTATCTCCTGTTTTATACAGGTCAAGAAGTATATACAAAGCCTGTTATGATTCAAAAAGTTATAATCTTTAGAAGAGGCCTTGTTCAAAAACCGTGAAATTATTCCAAGGGATATTTAAAACCCCAATATAAGGTTTCAAAGACTTTTAACACGGAATCCCTCTATTTTTTTCTCCTTATCATTATATTAATTACAGCCTCTTTCCAAAACAAATAACTCGGCTCTGGTCACAGACGAATTAAAACAACCGATTATTTCCCCTATTTAATCTTGGCCTGTAATTAAATTTGAACTTCATCCCCGGCGGGTTAGGGTGTATTGTTGCTTAGAAGGGGTAAGTTTTGACAGGACACCTGTTGCTTTCCGACAAGTTTTACGTCCCCAATATAAAGGTTACTACTCCAGGTAATAGATCCCTTTGAGGGGTGTTTCGATCAATTCAAAATGGCCACTGGGTTGATGAATTAAAGTCACTCTGTTTTGATGGCTGTTAAATTGTGTTAAATTGGGCGATACACTTTGAAAGTGGCTTTAGTGATATCAGTAACTTTTTGAACATCACCAACTATTACTACAGTGATGATCACTTACAGTTTTACAGATTAAGAGATGAATTCTATTCGATTAATCTGTTCCTATTCAATTACTCATTTTTTTTGTAGCTGTCGTATGCAATTATAATAATATAAGACTAAGGTTTAATTATAATAATATAAGGATTCGAAATGGCGCACGCGTGTGTGTGTGTATGTGCGTGCGTGTGTATCTTCCGTGCACCGGAAAATACACACTTAAATCCACAAATAAAATCCACAACCGTGCGATTTTCAAGAAACTGCGTACCTCGCACAATTCCTCTGTGGAATCAAGTACCAGCGTTTGTATTTCCAAAAGGATACGATTTAGGGATCTTCAAGAAAAGAGCATACTCATTTCTCAAAGGCCGGCATCGCATCTGCGAACCCCCTGGTGTTACAGTTGTCCATGGGCGTCGGTAATCACTTAAGAGTACGGCCTGCTCGTTTGCCCCTTGTTATATAAAAAGAGGCACTTGAATCATGAGAGTCCCCATTATTTTCACTGAGACGTATTACTCTTGAGACTGGGGGTTCCAGGGATGACATCACACGGCTGCCAGTCATCTTAACCCGCCCCACAGCCACCAGCCATCATTTTTCTGTATTTTAAGCGGACCCTGGTACGAAACCGGGATAACGCTAGATAGATCGTATACAAACAATTTTGCGGTTCAAAGTAAAAAAGAGCTCTGGTCTTAGAAGTGGGCGCCATTTTGTCGCGCCCACTTTTAGCCGTCGATACTGAACTCGATACTAAATACGGGCTTGACTGGGAACGTGGGACTCACCGGCTGAGTGCTTGAATAGCCACTAAATATCAGGAGTTACCCCTTTCCCCATAATGAGAGGCGTCACAGAATCGCTGGTTTGATATATCTATCGTGACGCCTCGGCGGGTATCGCCATCAAGCGTGTATTGTTTTTTTTTTTTGTTTTCGTCATCACCAAAACGCGTTGAAAGTTCTTTTCGGAACACGTAAATCAAAATGCAAAGACTACCAACCCATACCTACACGACAAATTGCACATCGCATGAATCGTTCGTTTCCATTCAGTGTGGTGCATTGTGGCAGAAGTGAAGCAAAGGTGCACAGGAAATGGCCACTTTGTTAGCCAGTGCGCGGAAACTGGGAAGTGATTTAGCAGAACGTCGCACTAAGACCTATAGTATTAGCGTCTATCTTTATAAGTACACTAGCTGTGCCCGCGGCTTCGTCCACGTAAAAATAGATTCAATTATAGCGTGACTAATATACAACCTTCCTCGATAAATGGGCTATCTAACACTGAAAGAATTTTTCAAATCGGACCAGTAGTTCCTGAGATAAGCGCGTTCATGCAAATAAACAGGCTCTTCAACTTTATATATTAGTATAGATTTTTATTAGTTAGTGACCTCTTTTATGTTGTAATGTCTGCCTTGCTTAGTATGATTCTAAAGGTTCTATATTCCTCCATATTGGCGCTAAAAATTCAAGTTGGAAAAAGATCCAAATAGTTAAAATTTTATTACACCGCGCCAATAGTTAATGTACAGTAGCTGGAAAAAATTAAAATGATATGTTACGCGGTAAAACTTTAGACTATTGGGTCAGTGGGACGAGCAAATTCATGCATTAGTTAATTAAACACGGCACGCGTTTGTGTGTGCGTGTGACTTGTATGGTTAATTTCACCCAGCTAATGGACGGCAGGCGTGAACAGACTTCCAAGTTTGTTTTCATTTATAAACGCAAGAATTTCACGGTCACATAGTTAAATGACTGTGACGCAACATGGCTGATTGTTGGGTTTGTCAAAGCTAATGATATTTTTATGGGAATAATAGAAATAGTTTACGTGTGCTTAGTATACTTGTTTCCCCTCCAATTAGGAGTATTGCTATCATTAGGAATGAGTGTTATAATAGCCCAGCGGGTTAGGGATCCAACCGGATCCTGAAACCCAGTTCCTACCGCGAGCTGAACGGATCTATTAAGGACTCCGTTTAATTCGCAAGAGTAAAGTTGTAGTCTTAAATCTATGAATCTAATTGAGTGGGTACGTAGATTCGATGGAGGACGGTAGACGGAGAAACCCTGGTCGTCCCATGGGTCGATGGGCGGATGTTGTAAGGAGAGTGGCAGGAGGTGGCTAGATGAGATTGGCAAGGGTTAGTTAAGAGTATCAGAAGCAAAGGAAGGCCTATACCCAGCTGTGGGTTATTATGGGCGGAAAATGATGATGATGATGATGAGATTCATAGACAAAAATTGTTTATTAACATAGACTTTTTTACAAGCACTTATTAATTTCCAATATGAGAAGGGCTGGGGTTTTTAAGAATGTACTAAATTAAAAACATCTTAGCCTTCTGTTATACTAGTTATTTGAAGGTGTCAAACATAGACAATAAGCAACCGGGGTCACATTCCTCGCGCGCGTAACGCGACTGTCGCCCTCAGAGTTACGCATAAATCTCTGTTTAGCTAACTAGTGTGGGCGATGTATAGCCACGAACCCGTTACAAGCTACGTAAATTCATCTATTCTATGGTATTTTTATAACCAGCTGTTCTCCGCGACTTCTTTCGTATAAATTAAATTTGCGAGCTTCCTTAAGCTGTCTGGAAATTTTGCCTTCGACGTCAGATGGCAATCGGTCATTTTAACTCGTCCCACAGCCAAAATCCTCTGCAATCTAAGCGGACCCTGGTACTTAACCGGGATAACGCTAGGAAGTAGATAGGTAATAGCAGTAGATTTCCTACAATTTCAATAACCCAACTAACTTTTTTACGTAAAAAGATACTAGTTGATGATGATTCTTAATTATAAAAGATCGCAAGAATTGCCGCGAAACTTCACATTCATAATATCTTAGGCCCTTGCACGAACTTTTCGCACCGAAGTAAGTCGACGAGTCGACTTTACTTAGGTCGAAAATGTTCGCCCTGAGCCCACAGGAGGCAACTCTTTATCATGTCACGCTTTTAATAAACGCTAATGCAACCCGCGTTAGCAGAAGAATCTGTGGTTTCGATATATCCGTGCTAGGGCCTCAATTGTTATCATTCACCGGTAGGCACTTCGGCGCGTGCTGCCTGCTCATCTGCCCCCTTGTAACATAAAAAAAAAATCGTAGTCATTAACTAGCCATGATGAGACAGAACTTGCTACCAGTCAAGAAAACTATACCATAAATTATTTAAATCTACCCCCGATCTATTCCGTTGAAAATGCGCAATTTTTCCACAAGTGTGTTTTTATTTCCATCCAAGTTTTATATTCGCCTACTTAACATTCAGGGCAGGGGACTGTAAAACGTCCGTCGGATGCCAACTTAAGCCAATATTAAAGAATCACCGATCAGTTGTAAGACGGGTTATGGTTTCCACGGAACACTTTATACGGATTTACGACTTTCAGTTTATTGATTAAAATAACTTGGACACAGAATATGGAGGGTATTTTATTTCGAGATTTATCATGTCTTCTTTTTTATGGCCCATATTTAAGGAGTAGCCGAATTCTTTGAGAATATTTTTATTTGTTTTTATGCATTTGTGTTTAAATGTATAAGAAAAACTTGCACTTCTTTTCATACATATATGATGATAGTTTTTGGGTCAATGTTATACAAGGGTATGAGATTTTCCATCATGCTTGGAAACATATTTGGAATCATACTTTTTTATATCACAAGGAACGAACGAGCAGGCTGTTTATATAAGTAGTAATTTAGATGAACTGCTGCCCATGGACAAAGAAGGCTTGCAGATGCGTTGCTGACTTTTAAAGAAGGTAACGCTGTCCAGCATTGCCTTCACTTTATGCCGATCTTATGTTAGAAAGAGGTACTGGTATCCGGACGCGATAGCCCAATTCAACTGGAACTAAAATGATAAAAAATAAAGATGAAGTACAGTAAATTGCCAATAATTAATTTCAAAAAGCAATAGCCGTGACCGGACTTAACGAGCAGCCTCGCGAGGCAGTCTCAGACGTTTGCCTCGCAGCGTTTTGCGTTTGGAGTACGTGCACTTTCCTCAGGACAGGCACCGCCTGAGTCACCGAAGAATTTGCCTCTCGGGGCTGCCTCGCGATTCCGCTCATTCAGTTAGGACACGGCTATTGGGTAGGCCAAATAGCTAAAAGACGGTTCTTCTTCTCTATTAATAATGGAAAGATAGCTAACAGTTGACAATAAACTAGATGTACCGGAGTATGCAGACCTATTTTTTGTAAGATCGGTTTTTTGTAAGATGGACTGCTAATCTAGATAAATCCAAACCTACCTGTAATTTAAACTCAAACAAGAAGAAGATAAGTTTAATAATAACTAGAAATAAATAAATCTTAAATAAAAGACTAAAAGTATTTTTCTAAAAGGTATTGCATTTATTTGTTTACACAAGCTCAATTTTCAAATTAGGAACTTGGAGCGTTTCAAAAATAGAGCAAAATTCCTTAGAATCATATTAAAAGTTTAAGCAAACTTCAGTCAGCACTTGCATATATTAGCATAAGCACAAAAGTGTACTTTAGTGAAATTTTATTCGCCAAAATAGCGAGGCTTTTTATTTAAGAGGAGATTTTGGCATGTTTTGCAATTAAATATTCTTCACCCGCGTACCACCCTGAATTCGGAAAAGGGTTTTTAGTTTAGTTTTGCATGCATTTTCTAGTTTGATGACACATCTTTGAAAGAAAAACTTAAAGTACATGAGTAGTACAAACATTGAATGATCAAAGTTTGAAAAAAAAGAAAGAAAAAATTGTGCGGTCGGGAGACCCCCGTCAGGAACTAAGTTCCTTATGGTTCAGAGCTCTCGCAAGTTTTAAAAATCCTGAAGATGAGACGAATTTCTTAGCACTCCATGGGTCCATCGCGTTGCAGAGGAAAGAACCATAGCAGTGCCCGGGACTTGTGACCCAGTTTCAGGTTTCAAAGCGCACTCTTTATAGTACAGTAAGTCTCCAAGTAATATATAGTCCGAATTCTAAATCCTTTACATGCTATCTAAAAGTATCATTTGGTATTTTTATATTAAAGGTGTAATTCACCAGTGAAGATAAGAAGCTGCTTCCGTGGTTTCGATCAGTACGGATATTGCATATACTAGCTATTTTAAACTATATATAACATACTGCATTAATATAATATTTTGACTAGTTCTTACCTGGTGCCACTTCCTCGCAAACAAGTCCAGCATCACACTGATTCTCCCTGTTACAGATCTCCCCTAGCTTCCGACCAGCGAACGCCGGGAGACATCTCCCCCCGTCCTCTGTGAAAAATAATTACAATTAGTTCCTTAGTTTCGATTTTGTGTACGCCTAAGAGGTCATAGTCCAACAAGATGGTCAGACCAACCACTTTGGGCTCTGGATTTCATCAAGCTCTCCATACAGCTAAAGACCACAAGTAATGGCATGATATCTTCAACGCTAAACCAATTCAGCAGGGGATCAGGGCCCTCAGAAATGAGTACAACGACTCGAGGCTATATAGGGATAGTATTATTACCTAAAATTATCAGTTGATCATCATTTTAATTTGGCAAATTGCGGTCAACGGACATGGCGGCCTTCCGTCGCTCATCGCTGATACCGTGAACACAAAGGCGCGCCGCATCTGCCCTCCATTTGCTTGATTACACTTCGCGGAATATCAACCCAATTAAAGGCCGGATATTGGGCATAGGCCGGTGTTAGGTTACTATACTTTGTTATGGGCTATATTTTGGCTCCTAACATCATGCTCTCTTAGTATTTAACCGACTTCTCAAATATCCGTTCTCCTCCGTGTTTCGGAAGACACTTAAAACAAAGAGTCGTGAGATGGTGGTGATTCCGGGGATAATGAAATAGAATTAATAAGCGCCACGCTTGCAGTTCTTTTGGTCTACAGCTGACTAGGGCTTGAGCCTCCAGATACCAGTACCTCATTCTTACATGAGATCGGTGTAAAGTGGCGGCAGTGATGGTATTGTCGCGTTACGTTTTGTGAGAGTTCCCGATGGCTTAAACCGCTCTTTAAAGGCCGGAAATCCATCTACAAGCCTCCTGGCGGTGCATTGTTCTTGAGAGTAAGTAGTCACTTAGATGAACGCCTACCCATTTGCCCCTTGTAATATAAAAAATGACGTCAGCCGACAGTCGGTCATCTTAACTCGCTCCACAGCCACGTCCTCTGCAATCTAAACGGGCCCTGGTACTAGCTTTGCCCGCAATAACATTACTTTTTTATTTACGCTGTAATATTTCACAGCAAAGGCCTCACTGGTGGAGCTTCTAAATTGCTTTTGTGTTATCATTTTTAAAAAAACCTTCTTCTTACCTTACTTCATTCAGCTGTGGAACCTCATTTTTTTTTTAAATTTTGTCAACAATAAAGATCTTGCCCAACCTTCTTGTTCAGTGTTTGAAGACCGATAAAAAAATTTATGTAGTCATTTTATCGAATTTTAATATGCTATCACATGTTTAGCATTCTATTTTCGCTTCTACAGCAGTAGTTTAAAACACAGGGCGTCAGGACAGAACTAGGCACTTCACCAATTTTCGCCTTTCCTCTTACCATTAAGCTGTCAAAGCTCTGAGAACTCTGAGTTTATTTATTATTAGCTATGACCGCGACTTCATCCGCGTAATATTAGGTAAAAAAAAATAGATTCAATTTTAGCGTGATGATATATAGCCTTCCTTGATAAATTGGCTATCTAACACTGAAAGAATTTTTCAAATCGGACCAGTAGTTCCTGAGATTAAACCGTTCAAGTAAACAAACAAACTCTTCAGCTTTATATATTAGTACAGAATACAATTACAATCATAAGAAATGTAATCGTGCATATATATATCAAACCTGCGGCATAAAGTTGGAGGAGTCGAAGCGCGTGCCGGCGGGGTACACGCGCGACAGCTGGTGCTTGTTGTAGTTGACGAACTCGATGGGCCGCTCCTTCAGCAGCGTCGTCGCCTGCTTCTCGTCGAACGAAGACATCTCGTAGAACCGGTTCTTCTCTGCAACCGACCCACCGTAACCGCGGCTGGCTATTGCTACTTTGACGGGTCTCGTACGAGTATTATTACACTTATGTCCCTATTACCAATTCACCTAACCGTAATGTATGTCAGGAGTAGCTGTTTATTCAAAATTGGACATGGCGATAATCGGTCGAAGCTACAGATTAGCCGGAAGAAAATTAAAGGATTATTTATAATTAACAAGGATTATATTATGGAAGTAATAAAAAATATTAACGTGCCAAGTTGGCTGTTTTGAAAATGATCATGTTAGGTCCTCACACACAGGCGTCCGGACGTCTAAGGAAATACTTTTTAAATAAGATTTTTCTTACGCTAAAATAAATATCCTTTCAAAGTATCAAAAGTGTAAAAAACACGACGTTCATATTAATCAATAAGTGCCATTCCAAAGAAATAGTGATTTTTAATTCACAAAATCGCTCGATTTGATTAGGTGAGAGTAGAACACACCCGCCCCCGCTTTGTGTCATGAGGCGCGCAATAAAGTAGACCAATCCCAGTATATCTACTATTGAATAATATAGCACTTAATTAGCAGCTCATTTCTAAACTTCGTCAATGTGTTTACAATACATATATCTAACCTAAAATAACAATAAATCCGTCGAGCTGTTTGTCCAGACTGTTTGCGTACGTAACTCGAGCTACCCACTTCCCAGTCCTTATTCAGATAAGTGATCCCACCCTCGACCCACATTCAAAGTTTCCACGAGTTTCCACACAACACAACACGACCGGCAGACGGCAGACGCAGATAACACCGTCCCAATCGTTTGTATAACTTCGGTGACATTTATATACGAAACGAACGACCGAGTTCACGAAAGTGCACCACCGATATTTTATACATTACAAGCGATATAATATACTAGATAATACAACCACCAACTTTGTTCTCTTGGTTTAAAAGACCTATAATTTACTGATTTTTACTGTAGTTACATATCCGTTTATGATACGTTCTTCCTAGAGATGAAAACTGCGTACCACGTCGCTACTCCTTAACCTTATTTAGGAAAGATAAAAAGGATAGCGAGATTCCTCATAAGTCTTCTTGGGAAGAACCTTCACCCTAGAGAAAACCACAGAATCACAGAGATATATTAGAAGGAGTCGATCGTATGCTTGTTTGTCACCATTCAATACAAAAAAAGTCACAGAAGTATGTGAGGGTAGTTTATACTCATTCAAGAAAAAAGTGTAGGGGGATGTAGGGAGGGAAGTTTATACCCAATTTAGAAGAAAGTTTAGAGGAAAGTGGTAGGAGGTTTTATACTCATTCAAGAAGATAAAAGGACGTGGGTGGGGGTAGATTATACTCACTCTCGGCGTTCTCGAAGGAGGAGAAGTGCACGGGCTGCACGTAGTTGACGAGCGCGGAGATCTCGGCGGCGGCGTGCGTCTCGCGCGCCTCCTCGGCCGCGCCGCCCGCGCCCGCCTCGCCCTCCCCCTCGCCCTCGCCCGCCTCCTCCTCGCTGGAGGACTCCGACTCCGACGACTCGGACGACTCCTTCGAGCCTTGCCGCGCCAGCTGCGCGGGCGACGGGCACTCTCGCTTTTATTGAAGTTTTTGAGATGGGAAGAAACCTTAAGCTCGCGACACTATTGCCGTTACCGTTACCCAGCCCTCAGTATGTTCAAGTTTTCAGTTTGGTCAATACTCTCAGAATGCCACTGTTTTTTTCTCTCTCTAAGAATACCTAACGCTGGGCAACCTTTCCACCACACCCCCTGTATTTTTAACTCAGCTACCTCCCGCCACTCAGATGTCATCAAGCAGTCGTGCTATAAGCCTATCCTGACTTCTCCATCATCACAATAAGTAATAGGAGTCTGCGGCCAATGGTCTTCTATATGTCCCGGCGATTCCGGCGGGCCAGTCATACATCCTTCTGGTATAATAGGCGTCAATACAGCAACTGATCCTCGCAACTGTCATCCGATTTTGGCAATGAGTCCGGCGTTCAAGCTAACGTCGCGTATTGGGATTATTACTCCTGTCAGTACGTTTACTGGGTGGATTTCTCATGTTATTAAATAAAAAAATATTATACCTAGTATAACACTGATTGGTTAATTATTATTTATCGTTGATTATTTCCATAGTAGTTGTGTCGTATTGTATCGTATTTTCACGTAAATGTGCAAGTATAAGATATACTTTTAGTTCCTCTTTATATAAAACAAAAAATACATAATACACAATGTTTCTTACTTCACATTTATGTTGAGATACAGTAACTTTTGATTTGATTATTTAAATAAAAAATAAATTGTAACTGTAAATAGCTACTTAAAACCCAGAACTATCTTAAGTTTATGCATGATTATCGTTTGAGGAATTCTCATTTTGATTATATTTCTAGTGTTAAAATAACAAAGTTAAAAATGTTTTTGTTAAACAATTCTATTGGGAAAAAGACAATAATAATCTAGAAACTAGTAAAACAAAACTAAAAAATATTAGTCAAGTCCTAGGTATCAGACAATACACCATTCTCCTCACCAATCTAGGATATTAATCCGATCGAAAATAAAATCGAATATGTAACGTTATCTGAGTGAGTAAATATGTAAATAGCATTTAATCATTTGAGATGTTGACTGTTGCTAACACACATCCCACTATTTAATTTTTGAGCCATATGAGTGAACTACAAGCAAAAACAATCTTCTTACTTGGGACTTATGCGGCGTCTGGGTAAATGTCTTATAGATGTGTAGACCGTGATTTCTTTCTAAATTTTTAGCATTTGTGGCTTAAAGTAATACTTACAAAACCACAAGTAATCTTGGAAAACTGTTTAGCTCTGCCGATAACAATTATTTGCGATTTTCTAGGGTATTGCATTTTGTACTAAATCAGAGTAAAAAGATCCATCAGCTACGGCAATTTTATCAGTTGAGATTGTTATAAAGAAGCTGTATGAGTACAAAGGGAAATAAGGAAATATATTGCTATTATTAAATCAAAAAACAGAAGTAAAACACTCTTAGAAATAACAGCTTGATCAATAAAAGGAACTTTTATCATTACATTTTACATATTGCTGTTGACCCAACAGATAGAAACGGAAATAAATATATAATATTAAAAGACTAAAACATATAAGTATATCAAAATTCACACAGGTTATGGGCAAGTTAAAAGTTTGCTAAAGTTTTCTTGTCGTATATAGGAAGTCTAAAGATTACGTTGATAGGATTTAAAAGCAAGTGCAAAGAAATTTTAAAACAATTTTAACATTGACTTCATTTTATAGCAAGTAACATTTATTTCCTCGTAAAAATACAATAAACCTCTTTACAATGTATTGGCTTACGATTTTCACATCATTGTGTTTTATATAAACAACGTTAGTCGTTTTAAAAAGCAAAGACGATTTTTGCGAAAGAAAGAGGATGTAATGTGACTCTATTGATTTTACATGATTATTATCTACGCGATTATTGTTATTTGCGAATATCTACCAAGTTCACTGAAACAACCGAGTCTATGAAAATGACGTAATAATAATGACAAGTAGCTTTGTATATCAAACAAATAATTGATATTGTTTCTATTTCAGTTGAGTTGCGGACACGTTTTCCATTTACACTGTTGCAAGAAGGTGTTGGCCAACAAGTGGGTCGGACCGCGTATCACATTCTCATTCTCACAGTGCCCCATCTGTAAGGTGAGTTTACGTAATGATTCTAAATTAATCCACTTTTGAATCCTTTTTAATGTTTATTTTTGATACTATACTACTTTAAATAATAATTAAATTCCAATTATGCAAAATAAAGTTAATATTTTCTACGATGGATTTCTTTAAACCGGTGCGATTCTGTTGTTTGCAGGAAGACATGACACATTAAATTTACGACTTAAAAGTTAAGTTTACAAAGGTTTACTTGCGCCCTGCACTGAGGAGAGTCTGCAACAAGCTCAATCGGGTAACTTTTTGTAATCGCCATTTTCACAATAACTCAGATTTGGTTAGAGCAATTTATTCCCAAGTATTAACACCAAATAATCCTTTACATTATAATAGGGTTTCTAAATGAGGCGAGAAGGTGGTCTAGTGTTATCACTAGAAAGAGCGCTCTTAAAACTATAATAGGGTCAGAAGTCACGGGTACTGCTATGGTGCCTTCCTCTGAAACGCGATGGACCCAGCAGCCGGACGATGAATTCATGTAATGCTAAGAAATTCCTCTCTTATCTTTACTGATTTACATTCATTTCGAATCCTTCTAGAATTGCGTGTAAAAGTTTCTCAGCAAGCAGTGAAATAGGTTAGATTTATACTATCTGCGTAAGTTTATTTATAAAAAAAAAATAGTTGTCATTCGCGACTTTGTTCGCTTAAAATGAGGAGAAAATTTTTCGCTCAATTATTATATGTAATAGCCTTCCTCAATAATTGAGCTATCTAACACTGATATAATTTTTCAAATCGGACCACTAGTTCCTGAGATTAGCGCGTTCAAGCAAACAAACAAACTCTTCAGCATTATACGTTAGTATAGATGTACATTTTAAAATGAATAAAATATTCTGCTGGTACCTATTTGCTTACAGCTGTATGTGCACAAATTATTTAATTTCTCCGAAATATCGAAATTATAGCTCATTAAAAAATGCGCATCGATAAGATAAACATAATAATAATAAATACAGATAGCATTTCATACCAACAATATCGATAGTGATTTAGCCGTATACTACGCATTTAATTCTAAAGAAAGATTATACAATAATTCGTATATGTTACAAATTGATAAGTATTTACAATGTATACACTAAAGGCTGGTACAATAAAGGCTTTAAAGCACTGCCATGTGTGGAGGAGGCGACTGGGTGGCCTCCGAAAATCAGTGTGGAAGTGGTATTTGTCCCTCTTCCAACAAATAAGGTTTACCTTTTTGGGCATTTCACTGTGTATAGATATACATATAATTTATAAGAGCATTTTTGGTTTTTTATGTGTTTCTTTTTATGTTTAAATTGTATATTGTAAGTACATTTTTTTTATGACAAATAAAACTATTTCTTCTTCTATAATCGACCAAGAAATTTGTTTGCCACTCTAAGGTCGAACGTCGTTTGCACGTCAATTAGTTACAAGGCTCATTTTTGCTTATTATGCATTAACGTTATTTTCTAAAAATAATCCTTAGTAAAATATTCGTTAAGCGGGAAGTTGTCATCCAAAATGGTAAAGCACTTTCTTGGTTGACTATACATTTAAATGCAGTTACGGTATAAGAAGACAATCCCACTAATGTCATATTACCTACCAACCGTCAAGGTCCTTTTAGGAAAATCTGAAAACTGAAGTCTTATTCAAAGCTTGCGGGCCCGACCGTCATTTAAGACCTATTTCGCTTATAATTTGATAAAAATGTTCATTAAAGTAATAAATTAGTATTTTAATAATATTTTATAAAGGGATTAATGTTATATTCATGATAGTTAATTTAAAAAAAAAACATATTTTAGTTAGAAGACAAAAATAGCTGTATCGCAGTGTTGGATGAAGATATCGAAATAATTCTTACATTGGCTGATGGAGAACGTTGAAACAAAGCGGCCTGTATCATTAACTCACCTTAGACCTAAAACGTAATCGGTCAGTTTTTGAGTCAGTTTTCGGATAAGCGTGCTCTATGTCGTCCTTTATATCTTCACTTAAAGTTTGTATCAACCCTATACAAAGCTAATAACAAACAATTTGGCGCAAAAGTACATATATTGAGTGCGAATCCCTCACGCACGTCTCTCGTGAGCGCAGACGTATTTCTTATCTATTAGCGCATATGCGATAACCATTCGGCCCAGTACCGGTTTGAACTGCTTTGCTTTTATTTTGTTAACGTTGTTGACTTTGAAAACTACAACATACAGTTGTCCATTATGTTGCTAGCATTCTGGCAGTACAATTGTCCATGGCATCTTTAGTCACAAACAATAAGCTTATTTACTCACATAAATATATAAAGCTAGAGAAATTCTTTCAGTTTTAGATAGTCCATTTATGGATGAAGGCTAAAGGCTATATATCATCAGGCTACAATGAAATCTATTTTTTTTACCTAATTTCACGTCACGTGCACAGCTAGTACTCACATACAATGTAGGTAACATTTTACGTACAAATATGAAAAGTTATAAGGGGGTTGTTTATAGTAGACATTTGTTATAAAAGAATTTTTCGATAAGACCAGATTAAAAAGGTCTAAGGACTCTCGCTTAATTTTGCGTAAACAAAGTCAAGGGAAGCGGCCTAGTTCTTTATAAAAGTAAACTCAATCGCGATTTACGCGGAATAAATTGGAAAATCCCTATGCAGCAAACGAAGTTGAACATGTTTCGGCTACGTGGGAGCGTTTGAGACGCGTGCGCCGGCAATTACAGCATACCCTAACGAGCACGTACTCATATCGACTTTATACTGAGCTTTGTTAGCGGTACTGAGAGTATGTTTGTTAGCAATTCTAATATTTTTATATTACTCTTAAGAGACTTATTTCATGAGAAATGTATATCTTATATATAAAAAATCAATCGTTGTTCCTTAGCTCGTTAAAACTCAAAACCGCTTGACCGTTTTAAAGTGCGTTTGTTTTGTTTCATTCAGGGAAGGTTTTAAAGTAAAGAAAAATTATTTAAAAATACGAAAAAAGCAGCTACTTTAAGTATTCTATACTTCAAATAGATAACGGTTGTACTAAATCATTTCACTGACATCAAATGTGATTTTATTATTTCATAAAAGATTCGGCTAGTGTCAAGATTTATGGAAAAGACATAAAGGAGATTAGTTATATATTATTGCCTAATAGCAAACGAGCCAAAATTTAAGAATCATAACGTCTGTGTCCGCTAGTGTTTACTAAAAATATACGGGCATATTTCCTAAACTTGCATATCATTTTGTATGTCGTAATGGGAAAATAGGCAGGCGGTTCAGTGGATGATAAGACGAGTGTTGACGTCTATAGATATCTGCTCTACTATGGAAAGAAGAATATCTATGGTCGCTCTCAGATACGATGTTATTTAAGACAGAAGTTCCCCCTTCTCTTCAAGATACCCAAGCCACGTCAGATAGGACAAATTTAGAAGAGTAAATAAAGTGGCCAAGCGCGTTTCAAGACACCTATAGCAGGGTTCCGTATACGATACGCAATAAAGGTATTTCATAAATAACTACAATAGTTGTAAGATTTCGCTCAAAATGTAGTTCGTAATGAGTTTTTAGTATTTACTACCAACATGAAAAATTCAAGTTTCTCCATAATAGTATGGCAATTCTAGGGCGGACCAGCTAGCGAGCGGACAGACGGACAGAGCGAACCTTTAACATTTCCTTCTAGGACTACGGAACCCTAAATAATGCAGTAACTTAATCCTGCCCTCCATACCAGAAATATCTGATATAATCTCCGGATTGGATCACCAGATTAAATAAAATGACAAACAGTTCATGTCTTTTGAAGTTTAACAATAGCAAGATATTCTGTAGCCAGTAAAGGATTGTTACAATTTTAGGAAGCGCTTTTGATTCAGTGATATTCCTCAGAAGGTATCTAACTTCTTCGAACAAATCTCTCAAACTTGCTGAACATATTTCTGGTTTATCCGAACGGATATGATGTATGTCACCCAGAAATTTTTCCCGGATGTAATTGGAAGTCTGTGACATTGAATCATATGGTTGAAAAATAGACTATATTTCACTGTATAACAATTTATTACTATTTATTTAAAAAGGTTCACCAGCAGTTGCTATAGAAAGAAACATTTATATAAAACATGGATAATAAATTATTTGTTTTCTATACTTATTTATTTATTATTTATTAAATTTTATCACCATTTTTTAATAGAAAACAACATCCGTATCTTATGAAAAACTATCAGAAAAAAAATTAGGTTATAATTGAACGCTAATGGCACAATATTTTGGGGGAAGTTCGAGTAAATCTACTGAGAAGGTCAAGCTAGATGATCTGATGCTCATCATCATCAGATGATGATCTGTGGTAGAAAGAAAGATATCATACATAAATGGAAAAGGATTATCAGCTATACAGACACATTAAATAGTATAGTTTGCCATTCCTGGAAAGTTAAATATTTGTTCAGTAATTTTACATTAATAATTGCCTCTACAGCCGAATCAAATTAATAATAACTGATCATCACTGATAGGGTCGTTAATTAATGGGATGTTTGATTAGTGTTTTCAGCAACCGGAAAATAAAATTGTATTAATTTTAATTAATATGGATTATATTAAATTATGACAGTTAACAAATAAAGCATTTTCTAAAAGTCTTTGTTATGTTCCTAATTATAAAACATTAAATTATTATATGAAATAGTGTATTAAATAAAATACTGTAAGATTCTGTAGGTATATTACGTTTTATTATAATTTCATGCTCGCTTAACATGTACAAAAACTAGAACACATCCGTCATATTATTATTTATTAGTCTTGTCATATAAACCTTAATGTTGATTTCGGAATATACATATGTAGGTTTACAAATAGTATAGTTTGGAATAGGTTTCGAATTTCTATCTTTTTTTTCTATTTTAGCCGAAGCTGGAGCGAACAGCGTTATCGGTGTGAATTTATACCTCATTTGGACTTGGCGGTTGCACAATCGTGTTGCGACAGTGCTGTCGCAGCTGAATCCATGCTGGGACGACGAGAGAATCTTCTTTGTGGCGAGGGACATAGTCATTGGAATATTTATGCAGATAACCTACTATGAATTGATGCCAGCTTTGATGGGTATGATATTACGTTAGTTATAATAAAAGTATTAGTGCCTGTTTGTTTATAAATGTTCTTCAAATAAATAATTAGGGCTACCGCCACGCTTGTAGCCGTATTGGGCCGGCGCGTCCGGGTACCAGTACCTCTTTCTTACATAAGATCGGCGTGAAGTGGCGGCAATGCTGTCACGTCAAGTGACGGTGTTGTTGTTGCGTTTCGTTCGGTTAGTGAGACTTTCCGGTAGCCTAAACTTGTCATTAAAGGCCGGCAACGCATCTGCGGGCCTCCTGGTCGAGTAGATGTCCATGGGCGTCAATAGCCTCTTAGCTGCCTGCTGCCTGCTCATTTGCCCATTGTAACATAAAAAATGCCAAGACACGCCTATATAGAGAGGTTCCGTATCTCATACGCGAAAATAGTATTTGTTAAATAGCTTTTATCCGATTTTGAGGCTCTGCGTCCAATAGTTTGGAAATATTGGACCACCTTGCGGGCGCAGAGAAAAAGGGACGGACGGACAAAGCGAAACTATAAAGGTTCCTTATAGGAAGTACGAATCCCTAAAAAAGAATTTTTCGATACTATTGCACTTAATAACCATTGGATAAATTGGCAACAAACGCCTCATAATTGTTTCTACCAACCTCTTGTTTTACCGCGCAATCACCACATAAGCTGGGACATTGCAGCAATAATCAGTACTATTCTATTTACTTCCAAATATTTAACTGTTGCCAAAACGACAATCGATTTAGAACAAATATACTGAATGAATACTCATAATTAATACTCCAAGCCTAACAATTTTTGTAGCATCTGAATTGTAATAGCAAAACGTATTCATTATAATTGGTCATATTTTTACTCGTTAAATTAAGGTCAGAGGAAGGCTACCGTTGTGCTTTTTCACAATGATTCATTTAAGGTTTTATGAACTCTGTTAATGCAAATTATCCACTTATATTAAACAAAGAACGTGTGAAGTACGATTGAGTTGGTAAATTTCCACTGTAGTTCTTATATGTCGATACAGTTTACTTAATGTTAATGAGGAATGTTATTTGTTAAATTCGTTTTGTTGCATTAAACAGTTGAATAATATATTAAAAAAATAAAGAGCTTAGAGTTTAGTCGTTTCATATTTGATATTACTGTTATTATGTTGATATTATAAGAAACCAATTAATTAGTATAAAAATAAACTGCAAAGCCAACGAGTTGCTTGCTGGTTGTTTAAGTTTGGATAATATATATATCTATACTAATATATAAAGCTGAAGAATTTGTTTGTTTGCTTGAACGAGCTAAGCTCAAGAAATACTTGTCCGATTTTAAAAATTATTTTAGCGTTAAATAGCTCATTTATCGACGAAGGCTATATGTTCATCACCTTAAGACCAGTATGAGCAGAGCACCGATATTTTTTTTTCATAATCGGGGGAACTTTTTCCTTTTGAGAGCTTCTAAAATTTACGCGAACGGAGTAACGGGAAACACCTAGTTAAACATAAAGACTTCAGTCATTTCATATTACTAATATTATAAAGGCATTATAAGGAACCCATTTATTTGTATAAAAATATTTTGTGAAGCCAACAAGTTGGTTGGCTGGTCGTTTTATTTGAACAAAGGATTTTATGAAATTGACTATTTGAATACCGAACCCTTGCCATGAAATTTCAAAGCCTAAAAGCTTTTTTTAATGCAAGAGCTATTATGCAAAAACTTACACTGTAGATAAAATAATATGGCTTGAAAAATTACAATGATAGCCTTGTATATTACAAGGGGCAATCGGGCAGGTGGTTCACCTCAGTGGCTGCCGATGCCCATGGACATCTACATCAGCTGGAAGCTCGCAGATGCGTTACCGGCAGGGATTAAGGAGGCTTTGGGCCTTCGGGAACTCTCACAAACCGAAAGAAACGCGACTACAATACCATCACTTGACGTAACAGCATTGCCGCCACTACACGCCGATCTTATGTGAGATAGAGGCGACCAAATCCGGCTGCAGACCAAAAGGTCTGCAAGCGTGGAGCCACCTCTAATTCATCGCTAACAATAATTTATCGTTATATGCTTTAAGGATACGACAATCTCCTCCGAGATGGAGTTATATCGCCATATAAAGATTTTAGAGATTTCTACGATGATAAAGTCTTGCCACAAATAACGCTGGAATTCCCATTTGCTTTGCGGTGGGCCCATACGATTCAGGAGGGCAATTTGAAGTAAGTCTATCTATTCTTAAACCTACTTTCTTTCTAATATTATTTAATAATATAATTGCTTCTTATTCTACGCGAGCTGCTTTTCCGCACTTTCGCGCAATAGGGCAACAATTGTGCGTGAGGGAGGGCTGGTTGGCGTTTACTTCATTCACCCCAACTCCTGCCAGAAGTCGAATGTAAATATCTAATTAAAACTGTTATTTCAGAATGTACGATTCTGATGGAAATTATCTAAAAGAGACTAAGGTGGTTAACTTGACTTTGAGGACGGGTTACTTAGATGAGAATTTGGAGTTCATAACCCAGGGAGCTTACAGACAACCAGCAGCCAAGTTTGATTATATAGTTGATCCAGATGTAAGTACACTCTATTCTATTGAAGGTTAAAGGCAACATTCTTTTTTACTACCGTCGAACATGGACACTTGCACCACCGAAGGTTGGCAGATGCGTTGCCGGCCTTTAAACAGGGGTTAAGGCCGCCGGAAACTCTCACAAAATAAACGAAACGCGACAACAATACCATCACTTGACGTGACAGCATTGCCGCCACATCATGCCGCTCTTATGTGAGAAAGAGTTACTGGTACCCGGACGCGCCGGACCAATTCAAGCTGCAGATCTGCAAGTGTACCGCCATCTCTAATTAAGACTTAAGTCATTCTTCGTCAATAAGGACAAAGAATATGAGACAAATATTATTAAAGACTGTCCCTGACTTCTACACCTACAGTTCACTTTAAGAGTGTATCAGAATCATGCTATAATATATGATTGAAAAACAGTCGCCATTAAATTTCTTGTCAATTTACTGGTCATCTAGATTGCGGGGATTCCGGGGATGGCGCTACCTAGCGTTATTCCGGTTTAATACCAGGGTCTGGTCAAATAGCAGAAGATGTGACTATGAGGCGAGTTAACATGACCGAAAGCCGTTGTATGTTATCCTCGGAATTCCCCCACAGCTAATATTACTCATTAATCGGGACACACTGTTTTACGTGCCTTCCGAAGCACGGTGGAGGTCGGATATTTGAAAACCATTGAAAGAATGGGATCACCCACCTATCACCAGGCCGCGGGAAGAAATGCTTAACTTAGCGATCGACTCAAATGCCGGCCACTGATTAGGCTGCGATACCATTATTTCAGGTGGCAGAGACAATCTTAGGGCCTCATCAATTGGCCTCCGATGTCTTTAGCAGTGACTTGACCAAAAACCGATACTTCGGTTTCCCTCCGTATATTAAGTATAGAAAATTCTGTTCGGGGAAAGAGTATCGCACATTCGAAGATCTGCTTGACGTCATCGATCCTGAGGTAATTACTAGAATAGTCTTTTTTTAATTGATAATCTAGATCTATAATAGGAAGTAATTCTACCCGGAATTTCATTTACCGTCAATTATTTTTTTATCTAAGTCTGAGCCTAACCTTTTGGCAGGCAAAGGCCACATTGTTAAAAAGTGAGGTACAGGCAAGGGCCACATCGTTAAAAAATAACATGTAGGCCGGCAATGTATAAATAATTTCGAAATAGGTGCCTAGTTTATCTATTTGTGTAGGTAGAAATTATAAGCAATATTAAAACTGGTAAATTTTAGGCCATGTTGCTGTTTTATTGGATTTTTAGTACAATACGACAAAATTTTGAGCTTATTCTCTCACTCATTCATCAAAAATCTATTCATATAATAGGGAAGTTTACTAGAGGAAATCCTAATAAATTTTTGTTCTGAGTAGTTGACAGAGGTTTAAATATTACATAAATCAAGTGGAAGTATACTATAAGTCAGATTATTTAATAATTTAAAGATATTAATAAATTAATATAAAGACATAAATCTTACGTGATTTATGGCAGCGAATTGAGCGCATGACGTCACATCGTGTGAAACGAATTGTCATTGCTACCGTACGCTCCAATGACACTCAAGTACTGTTTGCTTGGCACGTCATTACGTCATGATAGTCAGAACGCTTTGGCGCTAAAAATTATGTGGATTTATAAAAACACCTGTATCACCACAATGAAAGTTTGTTTTTTGCTGAAACACTTATATTTTATTCTAAAACAGGCGCGGACCATAAACATAACGCTCGCGGGCCACGCGTTTTCGACCGTTGATCTAAATATTCCGGTCAATCAATCACTTCTTTTGGTCATCAAATAGACTGCAAATTTTAGCTACAGTTGTATAGAACAGCGGTCTAATAACAATAGCCATGAATTTCGGCTTCTTCTATTTCCCTATGCTTATCTTTTTTGTATTTATTATATTGGGAAGTTCCGACTTATCGTCGCCCTTAATTTCATTACAGCATCCGCTTTCGATAAAGTTTGATTCATAATATTATGCCTATTAATTTATAATACTTTTATATTTCACTAGTTGTTTACCGCGACTATTCACGTTGTGAGATATCTCTCTTCTGTGAGCCCTCCTTAATATGGCTTTATTGAAAATTCCACTCTTACCGGATATCTACTAATTACAAACTACGTCCCTATTAAACATCACCTTTGTACGTCCCGCAGTTTTCGAGATTTCCTGTTAGGTGACCTTTCGGTTTTCTATTTATTATTGTATATTATTTTTAAAATGTTTTTTACATTTACAGAGAGTAGAATTAATCAAAGAGAGGTACAAGCACATTGAGGATTTGGATCTCATAGTTGGGCTGTGGTTAGAAAAATACATCCCCGGGGGACGAGTTCCGCATACTTTCTATTGTATTGTAGTAGATCAAATGTTCAGAACCATTATATCAGATCGGCACTGGTACGAACGACATAACCGGCCAAATGCGTTTACTATTGGTAAGTTATTTGCCTATTAACGGTACGTCACGCCTCATGAAAAATTGTTTTATTGTTTACATTAAATCAAGTAGATTTGGAGATGCATGGTGATTATTTTGAATTCGGTTATTATTATTTCAAAGTTCGAAGTGGGTGGATCGAAGTGCATTCGCCACTCGGGCCCCACCTCCATACTATAAATAAATAATAAATAAATATATACGGGATTACATGACACACGGATGTCTGTTCCTAAGGTAGACGACCTAATGCCTGTGTTTTAGGTAACAGATGCTTCTTATACACAGTTGTTTAAATATATAAATACATATGTACATATAAATAATTATTTTATCCTCAATTAATTGAGCCTCAATAGCTCAGCGGTATAAGGTATGGACTGAAATCCGCAAGGTACTCAGTTCAAACCTCACCGCCGTTGGGGTATTGTCGCACCCACTCCTAATACAAGCTTATAATTTAAGCTTAGTAGGAGGGGGAAAAGGGAATATTAGACATACGTAAACAACAGTCACTTGGCTTCATTGTTGCTGTATTATTGCCACGAAAATAAACTGGAAGTTAGTCGTTTGTATTACTAACTGAACCAACATTGTTCTAAACCCACATTGTTGATACAACGAATATCTGACCTGCGTGATACTCGAATCTGACAAGCTTAAACCTAAGAGGGATGTATTTAAGTCTAGTCTATGACTCATTAGTGACTAAATAGCATCCTACCTTTGTTATACCAGAGCCAGACATAGCTTTATTTGAATGATCATTTCAATGATCATGTAGTTTAGACGGGGACTTTTCAGTTTTGTAGAACTTTGTAAAATACAATATATTTTATAATGCCGGAGCCAGACATAGCTCAAAGTGTTTGTACATTTTTGTCCTTGAAGACTACAAAGTTCTACAAAACTTTGTGCAGGTACACAAAGTCCTCGGCCACACTACATGATCATTGAAATGATCATTCAAATGGAGCTATGTCTGGCTCCGGCATTAGAATGAATGTGCCGGGACGGGGTAATGGCGGCTGCTCGATGGCAAGTCGCGCACCAAAGAGTATATTCATGGTTACATTTCATGCCATAGATTCTTTGTTACTTGCCATGTTTAATCTTTAAAAAAAGTGTTGAAATTAGACGTTAGGACTTCGAGAGTAGTGTAGTAACACTAAATGAATAATTGCAGGAACGGTAGTATAGAGTTATACAGGATATATCATTAACGCCTTCGTTATCGGCCAGAAAACTTTGATTTTACCACAATTAAGTGTAAAGTTAACGGCTTTCCAAGTAGGTATTTCGTGGATTTTTAAGGCTTGTACACACTGTTAGTCTTCGTTCTTCTTTGTTACTCTTTTTTATATAAATAAAAAAGAATGAAGATTCGGTTGATTTTTTTTTCGTATGCTCCTTGAGGTTCACGGAAAGTTTCAATATAGATCTTAGCAGCTAGTTTTCAATAAAACAAGCCTATCATGCAAGGAGAATAATTTTGCATTTTTATATGTTACTTATGTATATTTTTTAAATGCTATTTATCTTGTACTTTACTTTCTTATTCAAAAACGATATTTCAATGAAAATCTATAAGAAATTTTAAAATAAAAGTTAGTCGCAAACTTATTTCAATTTGGAATTTAGAAGTACTGTAATATTTAACGTTTTACATACCATATACTAGCTGTTGTCCGCGACTTGGACCGCTTAAGATTCAACTTGCGAGGGTCCTTGACCTGCTTAATCTGGTCCTATCTAAAAATAAATTCTTAGCGAATATCTACTAAACGTAAACTACCTCCTTGCCAAATCCTTGTACGTCCCGCGATTTTCGAGATTTCATGTTTGGTGTCCTTTCGCTTTTATATGTATAGATGTACATTACATTGTAAGCATGTCTGAAAGTATAAAAAAAACCATTTCCTCTTTAACATCTCATTCTTTATTTACGTTTGGTCTGAAAAAGATAGCTTTAAGAGTTTTGTTAAATAAATAACTCTAAGCGCCCCATAAACTTGTTTACTTTAATATTTTATTACATTAACTACGTGTAAGAGCTCAGTTCATAAATATGTAAAGGGGAAATATCCCGTTTAGTGTACATACGTTACAATTTATACTAAATCTAAAATTAATATTTCTTTGAAAATATTACTTTCAGATCCTCAATACCTCAGCGGTAAAAGGGAAAGACTGGTTCAATATGTTACAGCTATGGTTTAGCTCTTTCTTAAAATTTATTACTTTCAGATCCTCAATAGCTCAACGGTATAAGAAATCTAGACTGATTCGCAAGGGTCCCGGTCTAAGCCCCCACGCCGCAGGGTATTGTCGCACCCACTCTTAACAAAAGCTTTTAATTTAAGCTTAGTAGGAGGGAAAACGTTAAAATATCCCGTTTAGTGTACTAAGTTACAATCTATTCTAAATCTAAGATTAATAATACGTTACAGTTATGATTGAGGCCACTCTCTTTCTTTGAAAATATTACTTTCAGATCCTCAATACCTCAGCGGTAAAAGGGAAAGACTAGTTCAGCCGTCATTACATCTTCTTTATAACTGACCAGACACTATCCTCATAACACTCCCCTGGACAGGCAACCGGCGCATTATCGATTATCAACTCTTTCTGCCGTACATCGACACGTTCCCGTATACGTTAGCGACGTGCGGTCGAAATGTGCAGGCAAATCTGCACGAGTAATCTCCCCGGCAGACCGTAGCGTGTATGCTAGACTGTCTTAAAACACATCTGATAACATTATTTAGTAAAATCTTAGCAAATGCAGTCACGAATTGCAAAACTTTTTCCACGATTTTGTAATTACCTGAGCTAGTAAAAATAGCTATCCATATCTGTAAAGCAAAAATTTTTACTAGATATTTTGAACTTCTTTTAAAATATTACAATTCAGGATAGCAGTTTTAGTACATACAACTGAATACGCTTAAACTGATAGACATGATCCAAAATAGAATATGAAATGCAGTATTTCTCTGCGATATCAAATTTTATAATCCCCATACCAATTACTAAGCAGTTATCTATTCACTCTTAGCTATTCACTATATTAACGAGTTCAAGGTGAAATTGCAGTTTGTTTTGGGTTACTTTTTGTAAAATGAAAATTCCAAAAAGTAACCCAACAAATATTAGCTGGTTGTTATAGAAGAATATTCGGGTAGAAGTCTGTCTCCCTTACCGCCCAGCTAATAAAACAGTCTTGCTTGCTTGCAACTGGACTATATAAATAGATCCTTAAAAACGAAATTTAAAAAAATTCCAAGTTGCTTAAGTCGCGACTTCATTCATGTAAAACTTGCGATAGCCCTCAGAGCCCCTTAATTTGGTCTTATTCTAAAATCTGTTCTTAGCGGATGTCCACAAATTATATACTACCTCCTTGCCAAACATCTTTGTATGTCCCGCAGTCTTCGAGATTCCGTGATATTACGTTTACCTAACCTTTCTCTTATAGATATAGATTGGAGTGTTGTGAATAAGTAACTTTACGTAAAATTACCACTGGGCCTTCGCCTTTGCGGAAATCCATGACATGCATGAGAAACTAAACTACTTTGCTTTATCGTTCGCGGTCATTCGCGGATTAAAGCAAAGTAGTTTAGTTTCAAATAAAACATTGATATAAGTGGACAACCGTATTAGATGCCGTGTTCTAAATCTAGTTAAGTATAAAGATAAAGATTTCATGAAAAAGTTCCGACATTCAGTATCGTTTAAACAAAATCCAACTTCAGCGTTGTTGGACACAGGGGATTATACCACCGTGAACCGATTATTTGCAGCCGATGGCCGAGACCCCGATAAGCCAGGATAACGTTGCATACAATAATATAATCTGTAGCACACGTAGCGGTCCTGTTCACATTGTAGACAATGTAATAAAAGTCATTTTACGTCAATTGTACGTGATAGTGACGTAAGAAATTTTGACAACTTACAACTGCTGACAAAGATTTATGCTGTATCATCTATTTTATGCTGTTATATAATACTGTTATTAGTTTATATAGAGTGTGTTGTAGTAATATAAACCATTTCTAACTTAACAACCTTTATATTGTGTAAAAACTTTTAGTTACATTTTGTTGCCCAATCTCCTTCGTGTCTTTTCCATTGAACGTGACATTGGCGAATAAAATTGTGCTTATGCACAAATGCAAGTCTTCAATCAAAAGAAGAACAAGAAGATTTATGATTTGAGAAGAAGCAACACGGAAAGGTAGTTGACTTTGCATTTCGTCATCTTTAAGCAGTGTCCCGCCCCGTCTTTGCACGAGTTTAATAAAGATGAAATAAATGCATGTATCGTACATATACCTAAACCTTCGTCTTAAATCACTATTTATTATTAAAACCGTTTTCAAATCTTTTGCGTAGTTTAAAAGATCTACGCGTTCAAGAGCGGTAATCGGCAAAGTTAGAACGTAAAAGACAATAATTCAAACTTACAAAAAAAAAATAACTTAAGTACTAATATTCTAAAAACTCTAAAATTTTATTTTGCATCTAAAGTTATATACAGAATAATGTAGTAAATTTTAAATTTATATACTTTTTTAATTGCCATCTGTTACCTATAACACAGGCAATAAGTTGTCTACCTTAGGAATAGACGCCCGTGTATCATATAGTCCTGTATATATTTATTTGTTCTTATTCAATCTGATTATTGATGAAAACCACATCAAAATCCGTTGCGTAATTTAAAAAATATGAGCGTGCAAAAACAAGAAACGGCTTTGTTTATACTATTTTAATGATAAAGAAGTTAAATTTAAGGAGACATGAAAAACGTAATTTAATATTTTATACAGGTTTTAGAAAATTAGGAAATTAAAATTTGGACTCCCTAAAATGTATTAATAAATATAACGACAAGAAAAACATAATCTCATCTATAGATGTCAGTTTTGTCGCAAATCATGCATTATCATGAATTAGTAAAAATTAATAATAATGCACACAAAATTCCACTGTCATGTCATAAGTACTAATTAAGACAATAATTAAGAAACTAAGTTTATTTAGTTAATTAATATTAATAAGTGTTGAATATTCAACTAATGCAAAAAATACTAATAACTCTTCTACTAAATGTCAATGAAGAGTGCTAGATTTTTAAATTCGAAATGAAGATGTATTGAAATTTTTTGCAAAAAAAGAAATAATCGGTAGCTACCAAATTTTGGAAGACAAAAGGACTCCAGTAAAAGATCAATCAAAAGTGCTTGTTTCGATTCCGAAGACTGGTCTCTCACATCATTCCCCACGTTATAAGAAACATCAAAGCATAGCAATATTAGGAATATACAGAGAAAAATAGAAGCAGCATATTAGAAATATTTCCCATAAATCAATATAGAAGAAGGATATTATTGAATCTGAAAGTAGGTTTTAAAATGCAGTTTATACATTCACATCCAAAAAACTAGCTCATATAACCCAAGTATCAACAAAAACAATAATAAATAACTCCAATCTAGTCGACAAATGCAAAATAAATCTATCAAAGCTAATACGTAGGTGCCATTAAAAATACATCAAGGTACCCTTACTCGTCCGTACATATAGTTTACAGTTAGTTTATTTGTAAGACAACTATTAAAATAGACGAGAATATCTTGACCTTACATTTACCTTCACAGTTCCAATGAGATTGTATGGAGAACGGTAGTTTTATAGGATTTTTCTCACTTATTTCTAAGTTTTATCGCACTGTGGTGACGAAAACATTGTAAAGAATTACCTTCAGACATCTAAAGCTTATATGAAAATTGTATCGTTTACCTCGGAAACAAGTACCAATTATATATTTAAAATAACTACCCTCGATTTTAGATTAAAGTCTTTATTAAAATCACTTATTATTTACTATTTTGGTTTAACAATAAGTATTGGCAGGACGCAATTATAATAGCATACAGATTCCGTGCAATATATCTAGACGCAAAAAGCGAATACCTAATCATGGCTAAATACAAAAACTTAATCAGAGTTGAAATTTGTGTTAATTACGAATTGGAATTCTAATACCAAAAAATATATTAAAAGAAACTTGTCAGTCTACTGAAATTATTGATATAGTTATAAAATTAAATTGACAAAATACATACAGCTATGAACAGCAAAAACCAATAACTACAGATGAAAAATGTATTTAACACATTTTATCATTTTGACATTACGTCAAGGCAAAAAAAGTAATAAGGAAATAAGAAAAGATGTATAGAGTAACTAATGTGGGTACATATAATTGTAAATATCCTTTTTCAGTTTAAATTTTACAATTTTTGGGAATCTTTAGAATACTTTTCAGAGAAAACTCCACTATGAACAGTTATTGTAACACAATCGTATTTCGAAATGTTCTAGAACTACATTTTATTTTCCTAAGTCGTAGTGTACATTGAATTTAATGAAAGAAATACTATTTTGATTTAAATTAATGAGAAAGACCTACCACATTAAAATATTATACTACTTTATAACCATGTAATAAAATTTATATTTACATTTATTTACGCTACTGTCAACCTGTCTTATATGATATCTGCGTACCGATTTTTGTATTCGGTATTCGATTATGCGCTAGGATAAAAATCGTACCGCGTTTGTTGTTCGATAGATAGGCGTATGTGTTAATAATCTGTAGATTGGAATTGCAGATTGGGCGTTAGGCGGTTATCAGACGGCACGATCCGTGGCAGCGTATTTTATTTGGCCACAATAGCTACCGCTTTTGAACACTTATTTAAACATTATTATACCATTAGGATTATGCAAGTTACACTGTTTATTGTGATAATGTATCTTTCATCTATAAATAATCTGTTACTTTAATTGTTAACGTAAGCAATTTTAAATGAGTAATATTTCGCGACAATTATTTTGGCTTTAAAAAATATCTTACATAACATTCTTAATTGTGTATAAAAAAAATTATGTTAAATTATTTTTTTGGTTGTGTTCGGAAAAACAATAAATCTTTTAAGCCATATATGATAGTGAAAAAGTTAGGTTATGTCTACCATATTACGAGGTTAATGTTTTATTTAAGACTGTCTGCTTTATAACATCGAATGCTTTGTAGTTAACTGTAAAGTTTTACTAACGATTTAGTACTAATCTAAGCAAAGTATTCAATAGAGGCATGCAATATGGTCATGGGTAATAGCAAAATCACCAAATCGCAACGTCTACCCACGTCGTGTGAAAACGCACTAGAAAGTTCGACATTCGCAGTTATTTCAGTAATAGTGGTCGATTAGTAGGTAACGACAGGCAGTAATAAAGTCCCGTACTATAATAGCACGGGATGTTTTGCATTGAGAGGACTTTAATGGCTGCCATATTCGTTATTCAATATTCGATAACGCCCGTCGACGCGAACATGTGTAGAAATAACAGTGTTTTATTGAACTATAAGCTGAAAAGAAGATTTACTACCAAATACGACTATTATTCAGCGAGTATTAGTCTTTTTTTTAACTAAATACGAAATGATGAAATGAAAAAAATGTTTCATTCTGAAGAATTGTTACTTATTTCATCAGCTGGAACATTGTTTTAGTTCTAAGTTTCTTCAGGTGGGCGTGACAACTGATACGCAGTTTTAACTTTTTCAGTTGTCATCGTTATCCTAATTTTAAGTTACATTTGATACTGTAAACTGGTTTTCAAATAAATTTTCAATTTAAGAAATATGCAAGAAAGTAAATCCTTATCTTGCCTACTATAAACCAGCGTGTACTACTGTCTACCACCGCCTCACCCTCAACTACTTCAGCTTACACCTTTAATACTTAATGTCTTCGGTATTACCAAAAAATAATGACCTAAATTAGTTTAATATTCCGTAATAGGTACATACAATCTCATCAAAATTGCAACATCTATTTCGAACGATAGGCCAAATAAAGACAAGTCAAATTTTAAATATACGTAACACTTCACTTATTAGAAGTTAAAGTATACAACCATAATATTTTAAATACTATACTGATTCCCACGACTTCTTCCACATACAATTAAACTTGCGAGAACCCTTATAGCCGCTACACACGTATCAATAAATAATTGCGAAAAAATTGTGCAGTTAAATCGACAACGATTTTTCATACACACATATCGATAAAACTGCGAAGTTTATAGTTCACAGTTTTTTCGCAACAATTTATCGAAACGTGTACAGCGGCTATTTGATTTGCATATTGGCTGGCCCTATCGCAATATCTGTACTTAACGGATGTATACTACGTATAAAATACCTCCTAGCCAAATTTCATCTTTTTACGGTTTTCGTGATTCCGTGTTACCTTTCGCTTATATACGAAGATTTTAAATAAATTGTCCTAAATATGAAGGAGACGTATTTGTATTCTACGAAGTATAAACTATCTCTTTTGTCGCAGTAACGATAAGGCCTTTTGGTCCAGTCTCAAAAAAAAAAAAAATTCCTTTGCAAATTAAATCTATGTACGCCATTCGATTCGATTTTCGAGAATATTTGTTAGGTAACATAACAATATATATACAATTATAATGTACAAGTAATAAAATTACAGGAACTCAGAACCGCAATAATAGATTCTAAACAAACTTTTGATTTATGGTAATTTCTTTATGTATCTCTTCTTCCGAGTCGTTTTTTCATTACTGAAGGTCGCGCCCATGAAAGTTTCCTTCACCTTGTTAACAACTTTCTTCCATTTCGTTCGGTTTTCAGCCTCTCTTAGTGCAGTTGTTATTGCTAACCCTGTGAGTGCCGTAACCTGGTCACAACAGAGGCTAAGTGATCTGCCACGGGGTCTCCTACCGTCGACCTTGCCCATCATCATCAGTATTAGTTTTTCCAGGTTATCTGGCTGTCGGTATGTATGTCTAATACCTGTTTTAACATTTATATAAAAAATACATGACATAGCTACAAGTATACTGCGTTTTATTTAATAGTATTTTTGCACGGACTCTATACTGCAAACAATTTGTTGACCAAATTTTACGTCTGTATGACTCGGAGTTGCTTCGCGAGAATGGTGATGCAGGCTCTACAGGAAGCCTTCAGCTTTTGTTCTCCGCTCAATGATAAAAACGTCAAGAATCTCGCCGCAACTATTGTTTTGCGAGGCGGTTTTTTGTTTACTTTGGTATTAACGTTTGTTATTGTTTCGCGGCGGCCTGCGAGTGCGTCCGTGTATAAAGTTATACTTACAATGAAACTTGGTACTTCTTGCATCTACAAGCCTTTTTATATATGACGATAACTATCGAAAATAACATTGAAATCTGTATTAGAGATCCCTGGCTAGTCGAAATTCGGCCCCAAACCTTCTTTCGTTTCCTACACTTAGTGCAACGACATAATTGTATTGTATTTGACAATTAATATAATATATTACGATTGTCCTTATTATGCTTTGACCTTATCATCAATGTATACATGTGTTTGTAAATCGTTCAGCATTGGTGTGCGTGAGATTTATTACAATAATTTAATATTGTTATAATGTATAATTATGTTGTAAAAATATTAGCATTCGTCCACCCTACTCTATATAAACTGTAATTCTGCCAAATTTCATACTCCTCCGTCCGCGCTATTTTTGTAAAATGGTACCGAAAGATTTTGCTTCACGTATTAACATATAGATAATACTATTGTTGGGTTAGAGCGGGTGTGACGACGCATCACCACTGCATGCTAAACCGTCACTGCCACCAAAATAAGATCTACTAGGTTTTTCTGTCGTACGTAAACGCATGATTCTCTCTGAAACCGGAACATCATGAGGTGATAGACTCATGTTTAATTTTGTAGATTGTTCATGAAGTTCCTTTACAAGAGAAAATAAATTCTTTCTTTATTTCTGAAATTATCATGGTATTCACATTATTTAAAACACGTATGTTTATATTGTAAACTAAATTTTTATCATGTTGGAGTCGTATCGTTGTCGTTGTCGTATAAAACGACTCGTCATCGAAACGCGTATTGATAATAAAAAAACCTGAAAATTCGAAGTATTGCGTTGATTAACCTCGTATTGTCGTATTAATTAACCGATAAACTTAAGTCAATTCATTAATGAACACAAATATGCTTAGTGAACGCGTTGTGTCAAATTAGTGGTGTTTATCATTGTTCCCCATATATGGTAACACAAAATGTAACGGGTGGGTTGCCATAACTAGCGTTAAAGCTGTCGGACATAATTTAATTAATTAAAAAAAATGCGCTAATTATTTCTTACGCGTAGTTATGTTCGAATTAAACAATGTATGAGGGAACGAGAATTCCTGAGACTCGTAATGTATAAGACATTTTTTTGTAATTTTTTGTTATGGTATAAAATGTTATATCAAGCATCAAAACTCATCTTTGTAACTAGCTGAAACGGTTATTTTTTACAACACTTAATGGATTTCTCGAAAAATCGAAAATGGCAGCGGCTTATTTGGAAATATACAGTAGACATAATACACGATCAACTTCATCAAAGAAGAAACGAATTATACGATTCCTGATTTCATGGATTAACAGCATTCCATGGGTGGACAGAGCAGGAGGAGGTCACAGCCTAATAGTGACCGGCATTTGTGTTGATCGCTTGGTTAAGTACCACTTACCGAGGCGAAAGGGATGGAGAAAAAGGATATAAAGGTAGATGGGGAGGAGAGAAAGGATGCGGATACTACTGTCACGGACGGTAAAGGGACTGTGACAATAGCAGCTAGGGCACTCCGGCATCGCGTGGTCGTAGTGGATCGAACCTGTTATTGGACAGATAAAGGAAGATCCACCCCCTGGAAGTTCCTGAGATTAGCGCGTTCAAGCAAACAAACAAACTCTTCAGCTTTATATATTAGTATGGAAGTATAGATTTAGAGTAAATATTAACAAAATGAATGAATCCAACGGGTAACAGCAAGATAGATAATAAACTTAGTTAAAAGTCATTTTCTAAATAAGGTTTAATCAATTTAAAGTTTTAAACTGCTAATGAACTGGCTACTTTTAAGCTGGAAGTTTTCCACTCTAATTTATTTACAGACTCAAAATACTTAAGACTCATCTTTATTTTTGTCCGTCCTTGTTGTTTTATAAAGCTTTTGGAAACAGGGAACTTTTTAAAGTTTTACACTGAACTGGCTGTGCTCGCGACATCGACCGCGTAAAATTCGATAAAAAATGGATTTAATTTTATCGTGATAATGTATAGCCTATAATCTTCCTCGATATCTATCTAATACAAAAAGAATTTTTCAAATCGGACCAGTAGTTCCTGAGATTAGCGCGTTCAAGCAAACAAACAAAATCTTCACCTTTTTATAGTATAGATAT
Source organism: Charaxes varanes (assembly GCA_024363005.1). NCBI lineage: Eukaryota > Metazoa > Arthropoda > Insecta > Lepidoptera > Nymphalidae > Charaxes > Charaxes varanes. Next base: position 931,052 of record JANCMC010043903.1, read on the forward strand.
TTGTCCGTATAGCTGTCAATTTGAGAAGCTTAGAAAACTTTACATTACTTTTGGGAACACATAAAGCATATGACCACGTCAACGACTACTTAATGGATAATTTATAATTTGACGTTCTCTATTATATGTATGTTATTTGATTAGTTTTTGTTATATTATTTTAAGTTTGACATTTTTTTTAATATTTTTTTAATTCCCTAATTATTTTCCAGAATGCTTATTTGTTATGACATTTAAGAATCTTATTTTAATTTTGTATAATGAATTATTGCATGCATTTTGAGGAGGTCGTGGCCTAATCAGTGGTCGGCATTTGAGTCCATCGCTAAGTTAAGTCGCTCTGGCTGCGACCGGGTGATAGATGGGTGACCCATTCTAGCACTGGTTTACATCCCATTCTATAATAATAATAATATTATGTTTAAACACCATAAGGTTACATTAAAAAGTCTAAATGGTGAAAAGGTTTCATTACAAATAATTTAATATGTTAGTTATTAATGTGTTTGTTGTTATCACAAGTTTCTTACCTTGTGATAATAACAAACACAACAATAAAGCAATACCGAAATCGGTCCAGCCATTTACACGTGATGCCGTGACTAAGGGAAATATCGATTCAGTTTTACGTACATAGATTTAAAATAAATTAGTTTGATAAAATATATTTCAATAGTATTTTTGCTGAAGAATGAATGTAATTACATTGTACATAACCTATTTATATTTTATAATGTGTATAGAATAGGTTTATAAGCAAGGAATCCACCAATAAAATACTTGTATACCTAAGGGCGAAAGTTTCGCTTATTGTTTACGATCCTCTCGTCTTGAGAAAGGACATTAAAAGTAAATCAACATCTTCGAATAGATATTAAATAAACGAAATAAGTAAAATGTTTGTTGACATTTATGTAAACTGTCACACGTTGGAGCGACGAGATTTGAACCGCAATAAAATGTAAATTAGTCCCACATCATCCTTTACGTCCAAGCCATGAGTTTTAAGCGATTAATTACAAATGACTAGCTGTTTGTGTCCGCGTAAAACTAAACTTGTCCTTAGGCCGGAGCCAGATATAGCTTCATTTTAATGATCTTGTAGTGTGGCTGGGGACTTTGTGTAACTGCACTAAGTTTTATAGAACTTTATAGACTTCAAAGACAAAAAGGTGCAAACACTTTGAGCTATGTCTGGCTCCGGTATTAGACCTCCCATACTCCCAGGGGGTGGATCTTCCTCTATCTGGCCGATAACTGGACCGATCCACTACGGTCTTCATCCGCGTAATTTCAGAGATTTTATTTAATTTTGAAGGTTTATAAACTATAAATAAAGCGTCACTAATTAGACAGTCTAATTAAAGTCAAAAATAAAGAAATAGACAATGACTCAGGTATAAAACGTTTGAACCGATACAAAAGAATCATTGCTTTGCTTTGACAATTAATTTACATAAGGTCGTCTTGACTACGCTTTGACACAATCTTATAGTAAAACGCATACATGTGTGTATAAATTATTTAGTATTTGTGTGTGTAAGGTTTCATTGTTATTATTTAATATTTTTATTATAATTAAAAAAATGTTTGCATACGCCGCCCTCCTTTATGTAGAGTATAACTTTGCCAAATTTCATACTTCTCTGTCCGCGAAATTTTCGCCAAATGGTGGCGAAAGCTTTTTTACACATTAATATATAGAAGACTAGCTGTGCCCGCGACTCCTACCGCGTAAAATAAGGTAAAAAATAGATTTCATTTTACCGTGATCGTATATAGCCTATAAGCCTTTGTCGATAAACGGGCTATCTAAAATTGAAAGAATTTTTCAAATCGCACCAGTAGTTCCTGAGATTATCGCGTTCAAATAAACAAACAAGGTCTTCAACTGTACATACAAGTACAGATATACATAAAAGCGAAAGGACACCTAACACAAAATCTCGAAAACAGTGGTAAGTACAAAGATGAAATTTAATTAGGAGGTAGTTAGTAGACATCTGCTAAGAAATGATTTTCCATAGGGCTAAATTAAGGATATCTAAGGGCTCTCAAATTTTAAGCGGACAAAGTCGTGGGAAATAGCTAGTGTACGATAGAGTTAACTATAGCGTCACTATACGCATAAATAAAAATATGTACGTAGTGATAGTGTAAACAGACCTAGTTACAGACGTTCCGGGTTCAATCCCCGACTGTAACAATTTTTGGAGGTCAACGGTCGGCTGAAGCTGTTGCTAACTAGTTAAGGCACGGAAAATGTTTCCAATATATAAAAGTTGTTAATAATACGTCCAATTGAAAAGAGCTTCTAAAAGTCTACTTGAATAAAATATCATTTGAATTTGAAATTGAATTTCAAAAAAAAACCAGATCATCGGATTACTTAGGGAATCTGGCTCTGCAGCTATCCATCCCAGGGGAAGATCTGTAGATAGATCCAAAATAAGATGGCAAGATGTAGTGTCAGAGGACATGAAAAGGGAATAATGGAGGAAGGAAGGAGGATCCTGGTGGTAGGGTCCTGTGGAATATACAGTCCGGGAAGACAAAGATTTATGGTTACTTGGTATGATTTAAATATATCTGTACATATATGTCACTACAGATTAAATAGTATTTGAAGAAGTGTGTATTTTCTTGAAATCATTTTTTTTTAAATTAGTGAATTTAGAAGATGAATTTCTTAGCATTCGATGGATTTACCGTGCGGGTGCCGGGTCCATTGTATTACAGAGGAAGGCACCATAGCAGTGCCCGGGACTAGTGATCCAGGTGTGGGTTTAGGAGCGCGCTCTTTATAGTGATCACTAACACTCACCTTTACTGCCAGTGTTTCTTCCCCTACCTAGCTAAATCTGATATGATCCTACTGATGCGGTTTTAGATGTCCTTTCAAATAATGAACTTATGATAGTTCTTGACAAGCCAAGGTCTTTTAGTAGGTTGTACAGGGATTTTGCTGGTATACCCTTTGCTCCTACCTCTACCGCGTATAAGCTGGCTTTATAACCGTTTAATATTGTGAAAAATATCAGATATTAATTAAATTCCTTTTTGATGTTTAGGAACTAGTTGGTATTCAAATGACGTATGTACCTACTATAGCGTTCAAAATTGAACTGTAACCAGAATTAACTAAGTTTTTAAAAGTAATTTTCCACGTGCTGCTGGTATATCTTAGCAATAAATAAAGTGAAATTAAATTAAAAGCATTAAAAATACTATCTCATTTTTATGAATAATTTTTTTTTTGTTCCCGTATGTTATTTTTTTTTTACTACGTAAATAAAGCTGTTTACGCTCTTTTTTGAGAAGCTGATAATCAAACAAACAAATAGATATAGTATTTCTCCCTATCTGGTTTTCTGATGCACTCAAGTATAGAACAAAGTCCACTTGGGCTCCCATACTATATGTAATAATGCTCAACTTATAATGGCTGGTTTAGATCATTATTATAGATAGACAGCAATAACATTGAAATAAAACTAAAGAGACTTTCACAACTCTACAAACATATCAGTCTCTAACTTGTATTTTAATAAATTAAAATCAAGCTATTTTAAACAAAGAATATAAGAAAACGCTAGGTTCAATAAAAATGCATTAACGTTTTATAAAAATATAATAATATAAGATGTTTAATCCGACATGATAACAATCTAACCTAACTTAATCTCAGTAACAGTCTAAGGTATTAACTTCCTCGTTAATTTCATATGTACCTAATACATCATCCAATAATGAGGAAAGACTTTTGATTCCATCTTTCCAATTTCTTTTCTGCTCTATCACTTCTTTAAAATCTTTGCTTTTCACAAAAGTGACAAACAAGTATGGTGAAGCAAATTTTAGTAGTCTGGTCTGCTTAATCCGTACACTGTCATTTTCATTGGACTCTAGATTCATCTGCCTTTCATATATCTTTGCCAGTAGATTAATGTCATCAGCATTCAATATGCTTTCGATGACATTCTCGGCCTTCATTAGGTTGTGTGGTTCTGTAGTATCACCGTTATTGAATACAAAATTACTTAGTTTTATCTGACTCAACAGTTCGTCCACTGTCTTAGGGTCGCTTTCATTGGGTTTCAGATTTTCAGGAACTTTGTATCTTTCGAGAATTTCCAATAACTCTGTTGCAATCGACAGAGCAAAATCCATTATATCAACCTCGGTTTCCTCGTGCAATAATTTTATCAAAACTGTAAGGCAACCTATACAGGCGAGTTCCTCTAAAATACGAGACAGTCTTCTTTGAATTTCTGTATTGTTAAGTGTGACTATTTTACGTGTTTCTCTGGAGAATGTAACGGGTGGGAATGTGCCATCGAGCATACCTTGGTCGTTCAGAAATGATTGTATCACTATTTTCCAGAATTTGAGTGCGGTCATTTGAACCTCCCAGTGGAAGTCACTCAGAGCTGCGTACACCATGTGATCATATATATTAGCTCGGACGACAGAAGACAGTTTAACACTTTGATACATCTCGCAGAGCACACTGCATGCTTCTTTACGAACTATACCCTCCGGATTGTTGGACAAAATTGATAGAAGTAGTTCCTGGAAACAAAAAACAAGCTATGTCCATAATCTCGATAAATAAAAGCTAATGGAATCATATCACGAAATCGCGAAAACCGCAGGATGTACAGTAAATATCCTTAGCGGATAACGGAACGAATTTTTAGATAGGGCCAGATTGAGGAATTCTAATATATTCTAATAATAATGGTTATCGCAAGTTTACATGGACGAAGTCGCGGGAAACAGCTTGTGTATGTTTATAAAAGATTTGTGCAATTTAATTTATAAAACCGATTAGAAAATAACAAAAAATATACTGAGAAGAATATTTTTAGTAGTAGCAGTATGATCCGAGCTCCGAGATGTACTTTGGACTTATGGAATATCCTATACTTTAAATTACGGTCGCCGAAAGGAATGAATTTCGTACAATGACTCATCACTACGTGTCTCACTCACTAGCGCCGAAAAATATTGCGTTCTCGCTCAAACAGGTGCGGACACCGTCGAGCGCACAGATTGTAAACCAATAATGTTTTTGTCTCCTGACAAAAGGCACAAAGGTCAATGTACGAAATTATATTTGTTCGGGGACCGGATTATAGGACTTACGTAGAAAAGACAATTGAAATACGTTATATGTGTGTTTTTTGTTCTAAAAAAGTTAAATAATATATATTTATCTCAACCTTATCTACGTGAGTTGCTTGGAGTTGCTTCTATTTTTTTTATAACTTCTTTTTACACACGGATGTGTTTTCCTAAGTTAGACAACTTAATGCCTGTGTTAAAGGTAACAGACCGTGATAAAATTGAAATATATTTCCAATTGAAATATATTATAATTAGTAAAGCTGTACACGCATGATGCCGTGACCAAGGGAATATTGTTTCATTTATATATGTATGTATAAAAGAACGCCCTACATCGATATACAAAAACGTAGAAAAGATAAAGTTTTTATCCTCGCCATTCCTAGATCAGTTAGGAGCAACTAGTTATTAATTTTTGTTAATAATTAATACTAAAGTAATTTAATTTTTGCGAACACAGTGCAAAGGGCTGGTGTTCCTTAACACAGCTATTTAAATCCACCTAAGAAGACCAGTTTTTCATCTTGTTATTTGTACTAAGACAACTCTCTTGTATATATATGTATATATACATGTATTTACACTAACGTAGATTGTAATTATTATATTCATAACACAGTGCGACAAAGTTAAATTAACACAACTCAGTACAAATTGTGTTAAGATTTAAAAAGTCTAGGAATACTTTTTAGTATATTTTTTGCTCGTGGAACCTAAGACGAGCACGATTAATGGCAGAAGCAGATGGAATTGCTTCATATAAAATTCAAACGTATATTTTCTATTAATCGGAATGTAAATAATGTACAAGAGTTTTGGCAAAGTATAGGAATTCACTCAATATTAATATTGTCGTATGTTGGTGTGAAGGCGCTGTTATAAAAGTCATTTATCACCATCGCGTCGAAGCCTTCCCGATACCTAATCAGTCCATAACGAGTTTAATTGACATCATATTATATCGGGTTACATTTACAATGGCTTCTATTTTGAATAATGGTTGCTTATATACACGTTTATATAACTAAACCCCCCTATTACATTCGGGAGATGACTTTAAATAGATTTAATCCTTTTATAAAAAGTAAAAACTCATTCAAAAATCCTATTATAATGTAAAGAACTATTTGAATCATGATCATGCTTAAGAATTAATTACACTAACTAAATCTGAATTGTTGTGAAAATGGTAATAACAGAAAATTTACTCGACTGAGTTTGTTGTGGGCCCTTCTCAGTACAGGGCGCGAGGAAACCTCGTAAACTTTGTGTTTAAGTGATACATTTTATAAACAAATGACTAATAATATTTATTTATTTAAATAATTATACATATGACATTCATAAGTGCTTGTAAAATAGTGATGATGAAAAAATATGAGTAAAAAAAATTGAGTTTTTGCTATTAATATAGAAAATAGCTTTTCCGACTTGAAATTTAAAATACGTAGTAAAAAATGTATTTTATACAGAAGAAGAAAGAAACAGCTAGAATGTAATTTAAAATGTATTAACGGATATGTGGATTTTAAATATTCTTAGCACTAGTAAAACTGAGGCCCTAGCACGAACATACCTACAACGACAATTCGACTGTATTTAGGAAGAAAATATTCGTGTTGGGCTCACAGTGGACTCTTCATAGTGTCAACGCGTTTTGCATTGATTAAAACCGTGACAAGATAAAGACTCGCCTCTTGTGGGCCTATCACGAACATTTTCATTCTAAATACAGTCGACTCGTCGACTTCGAACGATTCGAAATGTTCGTGCTACGGCATCTGTAGAGGATTTGAATCACGAAATTTCATTCTCGTAATGTGTGGGCATACCAGCGCAGATCCGGTTTGAGAAATAAACAAACCCGCCGCATAGCATTAGTTATAAATATTTCTAATATAAACAAACAATCTCATAAATAGATTACCCCATTTATGATATTACTGAAACACCCGGTGCGTGTCTAATCGAATGTTTAAAAGCCAAACTACTTATTTACGTCGGCTTGCGTATGAAGATATAAATGTCATTATTATTCTGAAAATAAACAGAAATTAAGTACTGTTTGTCGCGAAAGGCTAGATGAGAAATATTTATAACAGTTGAAATTATTTCAGTTAGTTGAAAACTGTTCTTTCATTCTAATTTTATGTCTATAACTGCATTTGACATAAGACAAACTTTATCAGCTAAACGCTTTCTGCAAAATCCTATAATTTTAAAATTATATAACAATTTACTTAAAGAACATATTTATTTTTCTATCCATTGTAAACTTCATTCGGTTCACATACAACACTCGGCCAATCATCTTGTGAAAATAATACTAGTAACTGAACAATATATTAAAAGTTTATTAACTGGAAAAAAGATACTTTGAGATTCTAGCTTAGTTACAAAAAAATTGAAAATAATCGCAATTTTTTTCATGTTTCGCATATAAAATTCGGTCATGTTAAAATAATACTATTAACCGAACAATATAATAAAAGTTTATTAACTGGAAAAAAGATACGTTGAAATTCCAGCTTAGTTTTATTTCTTAAAAATTATTCTAAAATTTTTTTTTTGTTTTGCATATAGGTTTCGGCCAACCATTTTGTTACAATATTACTATTGACGATTGCGACTAGTGCAGTCTTAAATTATACCTGATTTAGAATGAAATTTACGTGATTTCTTTTGTCTTAGGGTGATAATTTTCGAAAATATATTTTTATTCACTTATTATTTGTAGCACTATATTGGAGATATATTCTTCCTCTATTGATATTCTAAACTTATCGCGGATTAGATATTTAAGGTGGATAATATTACGTTTTTACAGAGTAGAGATTCTTCTTATATTTCCATTTGTTTTTATAGTTTAGATAATATGTTTATTTTACAGATTCTCTTTATTAAATATTAAAAAAGACCTAAAGTATAACAATGGGTAATTTGAGTACCAGATATAATTATAATCAGAAGATTATTCAATAGATTATATTAACCGCATTTTATTGAACAAGAAAAAATTGTAATAAGAGATCATGGCCTTTCATAATTTTTCCGCATCAGGACCTTCAAGTTAAAAACGGACGATTAGTCTAACTGATACTTTAATTATGCATTGGGTAAATGAGCTATAAAAGAAAAACGAGTTGATTTCTTAAATATTATTTTTTATTACACATTATCAACAAAATTGTTGGATATATATTGCGTTTTATAGGATATTGAAATATATATTTGCAACATATTATATGGGATTCTGCTGTAATATTGATTATTAATAATTACTTGTATAATTAATGATAGATTAATAAATTACAGTTGTGATGTTGACTGATATTATAACAATGCCATCTCGATTATTAATAAATATAATTAGAAATTAAATATCGGTAAATGTACGGAGTGATTATGCCCCAAATCAATAATGTTAAGTTTTAATGCTAAAATAAATTTATCAATACTTGAGTTTTGATTGTTATTTATCCCCATTTGAATCTGAAAAATTTGACTGGCCCGTTGGTGCAGTGGGCAGTGACCATGCGTTTCGCCTCGGGGGTCGTGGGTTTGATTCCAGCCTCGAGCCTGGGTGTATTATCTATATGTAGGTATGTATTTATATAGGAGAATTGTTTTTACGAGATAATAAGAGTAGTTTAAGCTTGTCATTTCGCCATCTTATTAAAAAAAATCTAATTTAGATATTCTTTTCTTTGTTTTAATTTAATCTGTATTTGTTAAGAGAGGTCAGGGATGTCACCCTCATAGTGACATCCAATTTATATTTACCGTCTGGACCCATTTATAGAACAATTTTGTTTCTCCACAACAAGGGGAGCTCATAATTACGTTACAAACAGTAAATTTTAAAAGTCGAATCTTCGACTCCACCGATTCGAAATGTTCGTGCTAGACCCTCAAATCTATTCTGCTCATATTGGTATCACTGAGCCAAACTTTTAGAAAAAGACTAGGTTGATACCCTTAGCCTGTAGTATACATGCCATAGTTTACAAAACTGCTTTATAATTAAATATAAAAGTTTGCTGTAATGTGTTAAAAATCTATTGAGTAATTATCAACCGCTACTTTCTTAGCCAATCTATCTACGATTTCATTTTCAATGATACCAATATCAGCAGAAATCCATTGTAATTTTACTATTATGTGGTGACTGTTGCAGACCCAAGGTAAATTTTAGGAGGGAGCGATATCCAATTATAGCGCCCCTCATACTTGCCCTGTTTATATTTTTAATATAAAATATATTTAAAATAATCGCTTATTAAGGGTATCCCCTAGCTGAGGCGCCCCCTGGAACTCACGCCTTAGCCGTTCGGATGAGGAAAGAAGCATCGAAACGCTTCGTACGGGATGCCGGCATGTCAACAATGTAAGGATGGAAACCCGCACGGCGTGCGTGTGCGTGTGGTTTTATTCTAATAATTAAATATATTAATAATGCATATTTAAAAAAAGAATATTAGCATTCACACACCTTCCTCTATATGAACTACAACTGTGCCGAATTTGGTATCTCAAATGGTACCTCTAGTTTTCGCTTCACGTAACTTTATATAAATAAATAATAATTGCGAAAATGAAAATATTGCGATTTAAAAAATTGTACCAGCTTTTTAAAGTTTTCCTTAAACGCAAAAACGTTCCGTAAAAGTTTAAAAACCTTGTTACCTCAACCATAAAATTTGTATGTGAAGGTTGATGGTTAGATTCCATCGTGAAGGTTAGATTCTCTTTAAAATTATTAAATTTAACAAACTACATGCTTGAAAAAGAAAAACATACAAGATATTTATATGTTCATGGAAGTTGCAGCTACAAGACAGCGGAAATTTCCAACATATTGAAACTAGACGTGATTAACGAACAAACTAGGTACGCTGATCACTCTATAAAATTAACTCGTAATTTAATAATTAAATGCTGACGCTATTAAAACTCCTTTTTAATAATACTGTAGGATTTCGAGTTCGTTGCATACAACAATTACATCCTTGCAATTGTATAGGTATTTTAAGTAATTGAATTTTTGTGCCTACTTTATTTTTCTTACAAAAACATGGTCTTTTTCAGAAGTTTCGGTTACGATATTTTGGTATCGATAAAATACATGTTTACCTTTCCCGCTCTTGCTCTCTCTCTCACTCTCTCTTTCTCTCTCTCGCTCGCTCTGTCTCTTTGGTCTCTCCGTTTCTTTATAATTATGATTAATATGTAATCTCATCAAACATCTAAGGCCAGACTGTGGTTCTAGAGTTTTCCATATTGCTGCCATTGAATTAACACTGACTCGCAATATACAACGTTGTTAAACTTAAATAAATATTTTGCATAATTTATAATAATAATGCATATTCATAATTGAATTTTAAAACCCACGTCTCTTCCATTGTTCAAAATAATGATTCACACTTAAATTTATATATACCTATAGATTTTCATCGTGTATGTTAATACCTAGAGTTCTTTTGTGCTTATTGCTTGTTTCAAATATACTGACATGGATGTCAGATATTGTAAGAAATATATTTATGATGCAAAACTACTGCGGCCGGATGACAGGTGCCTGACCCATTCTGACACTGGTTTTCAAAACCTCTAATAACTTCTTAGTTTCTGAAGACACGTAAAACAGTAGGTGCAGATTAATGTCACTAAGTCATATTATTCGTGAACGTAGGGGTACCGGGACGACAGACGGCAGTCTTAACTAGTGAGTTAAGATGACCGAACTTTTTCTTCCTAGGGCTAACCCGGTCTAGTGCCAGAGTGTGTGGGTGTGACGCCTCATAGCCACATCCTCTGAAATTTAAATTGAACTCTGTTATTAGACAAGGATAACGCTAGGAAGAAAAAGACTATATATTATACTCATTCTAATGTCTTTTCGTTCCACAGCCTCCAAAAGGTATCGTCAATATGTTGGACGAAGTAATCATTTATAATGACCCGTACGGAGTGGTACTCATCATCGGTGCATGGAACTATCCTCTGCAGCTGCTACTGCTACCCCTGGCCGGTGCTATCGCGGCAGGCAACTCTGTTATCCTCAAGCCCAGTGAACTAGCCGTTGCCTGCGCTCAATTCGTGGTTGACATGCTACCTAAATACTTGGACAATGTACGTGAGAACATTTACTTTTGTTTTTTTTTTTCAAAGAATACTAGGCTAATACCTTGTTTAATGTCTTTATGTATATAATTCTACTGTGCGTGTTTATCTAAACGGCTGGACCGACTTGAATGAACATTTTGTATACGTTCGGTGGGCTGGATGCACCACTTTATTCTGTTTACTCTCTTGACATGCATTCACAGCACAATCAGTTATTATGTCCTTGAAGACTACAAAGTACTACAAAACTTTGCGCAGCTACACAAAGTCCCCGGCCACACTACATGATCATTCAGATGAAGCTATGTCTGGCTCCAACATTAGAAGGTTCAGTGCTATTGATCTAGATGGTGTTGTCATAAACCTGAGCCCTTAGGTCAAGTTTAAAATGGGTAATTTCAACAATTTATTCGATACGATATCAGAGGGCCTAGCACGAACCTTCTCGATAGTTTTACTTCGTTCGATACCGAATATCAAATTAAACTTTAATGCTACCGTTCGACAGAACTTAGTTATTGAATATTGTTAGCACGAACGAAATCCGAATTCACACGTATCGAATGTTCGATGTTACGATCGTGTGAGTCGTGTACAATGGAAGCACCTGCACAAACCTTCATTTGATGTTTCGCTTCAATCGTAAAAGTAAGTAAAACTATCGAGTGTGTTCGTGCTAGGGCCTCTGACTAAAAGAACTCCGTCTGTAAAAGTATTGAGTACAATAATATTTGTACCCAAAGTACTGAACTTACTGGATACCTCAAAGTATTAATATTTATTTCGTGTCCCTAGGAATTTGAAGAAAAATCAAGATTCAAGACAACTCCGTTAGTCGATCCAGATATTGACTATAATCTAGATAGAGTTTTCTATTAGACTTTAGATTAGACTTAGAGTATATTTATAATATATCAAATTATTATTCATAATTTTAGACCTATAACTAGCCGTACCCCGCGACTTCGTCCACGTGGGCCACCCTTATCACTTAGGAGTATGCAAAATAGATAGTAGCCGATTCTCAGACCTACTGAAAATGCATACGAAATTTCATAAAAATCGGTCAAGCCGTTTCGGAGGCGTATGGTAACTAACATTGTGAAAAGAATTTTATATAGAAGAATATAATGGATAAATGTCCTTAATTTACTGAAATTTGGGCGGATAATATAATAATAGGTGCGCGGATAAAAGTATTTTCCATCACCGTATAATTTGTCCCTTTAATAAATTTCACACTCTAATAAGGCGTGTGCGGAAACAGCGGGCCAAAGTCATTAGTGCTGAAGACGTGACACACCCGTCATGTCACGCGTTTTGTCACGGAAAACCCAAATTGGACAAGAGACACGTCAAAGCATTATTTCGGTAATTAACCGGAAACTAATTCCATTTAACCCACGTCACGTGCTAATGTATTATAATGTATTGGCCCCGTTAAAAGCAATTAGAAGTTCGTTTTAATAATGTTAATTAAATTAGCGACAAGTTTCATTAAATTAACGTTAAATGTAGGACACAATAAACTATTAAGTTAAATTTATGAGCAAAAATATAATCCCTAAGCAATATACGCGATAGTCGTGTAATTATAAACATATATAATAGAGATATGTACACATATATGGTAGGCATTAATTAAAAACTAAATTTTTAATTTTTTTTTTTAATACACAAAATGTTAAATATTTTAGTATATTACATGTAATATCCTCAGTTATATTATATGCAATAATGCAACAACTTGTACAAAAAAGACTGTCTAGAATCCACACCAACAGGTTTTCCGTTGAATTTAAAATAATATTTGAAAATAAAAAGCGTATATTTTTTTTCATAAATATAAATAGGAAGACACAGCGTTCTTTGCAATATTTTTGCAGGACAAAAGTTGTTTTGTGATGTAGGTTTTTATTCACTATTTTACTATTTTATTTTTATACATTTTGTCACACAAAACCAATTATGCCAAAAGCGCATTATGCCTGCCCGTGTTCACCATGTCATATGAACGTGGTTTGTCTATACTAATATATAAAGTTGAAGAGTTTGTTTGTTTGAACATGGTAATCTCAGGAACTACTGGTCCGATTTGAAAAATCCTTTCAGTGTTATATAGCCCATTTATAGTGGAAGACTATAGGCTCATCGCGCTAAAAATTTCCACCCTTTTGTTTATCTAATATTAATTATGAGCGATTAAATAGTCGAAGATTATTTTTAAATAGGGGTATAATAAATTTTATATGAAATGTTCGCCGATTGTCTTATACTTTGGAAAGTATTGTGTTTCGCAATCTGTTTTATTTTCGTCGTTTAATAGGCATCTATCACCCGGTCGCGGCAAAAACCGACTAACCTAGCGATCGACTGAATAGTCGACTGACTGATTAGACTACAACATCACGTTCCACCTAGATGGAGGACCATCTAGGTGAAACGTGATGAGATATTAAAAAATGGTTTCAGAGTGGAATCAGCGGCAACAAGCGTGGTTGAAGCAATTAAAATTGGTGCCAGTGGCAGCACTTGGCTATCAATTGGAGACAAACCAGTTCGAGACATAACCGATGTTGTTAAAGAAGCATATGGAATTCTCAAAAAACTTGTATATGAATGATACGAGTGTAATGATGGTGATTGTGAGCATCATTGGTCCCAAAAGTGTCAAACACACAATTAAGTTTTATACCGCTCAATGTTTAAGTTTTTTTTTTCGTACAATGTTGTTTTATGGTAGGGTAATTAAATGAAATGTTTATAAAAAACCTTAGTAGATCGTATATAATTTACAACCTATTTATGACCTTTACTTGGTAAGCCATTAAATTAAATTGTAATAAATAGCCTTGATAGAAAAAATAAAAATTATCGACAAAATAAATCAATCATTTCTCTTTTTTTTTGCTTAGCGGTATTTACAATTTCAACCTTTTTGTCTTCGTAACTCATGCAATACGATTTATAATTTCACCTAAATTATAATGCTTTTAATCACACAATATAATCGATGTGGAAAACGTGGAACGAGAAGCGTCTCGTAAGTCTACATATCGATTCCAGGTTATATATATATATATGAATCCCTATTGTCCTTGGTCACGGCATCACGCTTTAACGGCTGGACCGGTATCGCTTTTTTTTTGTTGCGTTCATCAGGAGATTCTTATTCAGAAGATTCTTATGAAATGAAAAATTGAGAAAATTGCGCGGAATGTTACAAAATTTAAGGATACTTAACCACCATTCCAAATTATTTCTAATATAACCTTAGCGGGAACGGAAACGAGAATAATATTTTATGATAATTAAATAGTAAATGGCCCAAAGTTGAGGCAAGACGGTATCTGCCGGGTCCGTTAGTTTAATATAAATACGATTATTTATCTATCTCGTCTATTTGTATATAAACTACGTAATTAAAGTACTGCAGAGTTAATTTTACCGTAACTTACTGATAAATAATTATCTAATAAACATTGGAGGGTATATAAGGCAAATGTAACGATCATGTGTCAGAGTTTAATATTATAATTATCCGTGAAGATTAAGAAATGTCATTCGATTTGAAAAACAAAGTGGTTCTCATAACTGGAGCTTCTATGGGTATTGGAGCTAAAGTGACAGAGTTTTTATTGAAAGAAAATGTAAAGGTTTGTATTTATACAATTAAGAATATTCCCTAGAAGCCTTGGAGTACTCTATCCCTATTGCTTAAAGAAATGATTTATTTTTATCATTTTAGTTTGTAGCAAACGCTGATATAGCCGAAGAACCAGGAATAGCTCTGGAAAACGAATTGAATAAAAAGTATGGCGCTAATAAAGCCAAGTTTATCAAATGCGATGTCACAAACGAAGTACAGTTGTTTGCAGCATATAATGCAGTTGTTAAACAACAAGGATATATTGATGTGGTTATCAATAATGCTGCTATTATGAATGATCGTACTGATATATATAAGAAGGAAATAGACGTGAATGTGGTGAGTATTTATATATTAATGCTTGAAGCGAAAACTTTAGGTACCATTTTACGAAAATTGCGAGGACGGATTAGATTGAAATTTGGCACAATTGTGGTTCATATAGAGGAAGGTATGCGAATGCTAACCTTTTTTTATAATAAGCGATATTAGTATACTAAAGTATTAAAATAAAACCACATGCACACCAATGGCAGACGATGTACACCCTTTACACAGACATACATTGGGTGTCAGAGCGTAATCGTGTCAACTGTGTTTTTTTATGTTACAAGAGGCAAACGAGCAGGCTCTTATCTTCATAAATCAGATTCTTGATTTTTTCATTGATCAAAATGTCAATAATTAAATTGCATATTGATAAAATTAATATTATATATATATTTATAAACTTTTAAACATTTCTATTTTTAAAACTATTATCTCTCTGTCTGCAATATAAATCTTTTCATTTGAAAAAATTATACATAATCGATAATTTTATTTCAATTGTAACAGTTTTACGTCGTAACTGTCATTTTTAAAGCAAGAACAAGTTTGCAAAATAACAATTTTTCAGTGCTCTCCCAGAGGTGACTGCATTACTCTATACAGGAATTAACAGGGCTATGGTAAAATCTAAAGATATCTTCTAGCGTGAAATATTTATCGCTTGACCTTGTTAAAAATGCCAAGCTTTTTGGCAGCTATTTTTTGCCTTGGCCTAGATGGATCATTCACAGTTGACGTATTATAAAATATCAACAGCTTATTAGTAAATATCTAGAAAAGTAGAAGACAAGGCGACAGTATTCCTTTTACTGTCACTCTTGGGATTACAATGGATATTTCTATTCCATGCCAGCGGGGCAAGATGGAGGAAGGTGGTTTTTCAGCAAAGACGTTACTTAACTGAAGAAGGTACAGAGGAAAGCCAGAGGAAGGCCGCGATGTGAATAAGTGAACAACGGGAGTATGAAAGCATAGATTTGTGCACCTTTTATTTGCTTCTCTCAGTATCATCTAGGTCTTCTTAGATAGAAGATAGATAACATTGAGCGCGCTAATCAGGTTTCATGTTCCACTAACAAGTAAGGAGTTCAGTGCAATGACTAAACCATTCATATAATTTGAATTAACTATATCAATACCTAAGCATACCTAACTTTAAACTAAGTGAACATTGACTATGTGTGCAAATTAATGATAGCAATTATATTATTTAAATTCCATACATACTACATTAGTCGATACTGAAAATTGCCGCAAATTGCTTTTAATGTCATATACAAATAAGTTATTATCGTTTATAAAGTTCATGCGATGATTCTTAAAGGTCTTTGATTTAATCTAACGCATCATGACTTAATTAAAAGCATCGATAACTTAGATGTCGTATACGCTGGCTTTGATCCATAGAGCTGTGATTTTGATAAAGAACTTAGCAAAGGATTAAGACGCGTAAGTAATAGTATACCATAAACTATTTTAATAACAGTCGAAAATAATAATCCTCATTAAAATAGATATGATTACACTTTTGAAGCCTTAATATTCTACTATTTTTGTAACAATGTAATAAAAGTGTTTTCTCAAATTCAATTTGCAATATTGCGTTAAGAGGTAGATTTTATTATTTCGTTTTGTACAATAAAATTAATAACAATCTCAATATTGGATAAATAAATAAATTTGCATGCAAAAAAGCGGCGATAGCCTGGTTACTGAATCAAAGTTATGATAATGCTGAACATCTGTTGCATCCGATAAAATAGTAAAATAAATTTTGTTTAGAAGTAAACGATTAATGCACCGCGGGATCCAATTTTTTGGTTTCGGGGAAACATGCTCAGACGTTTTGCCGCTTAAATTTTGCCGCCTAAGATCGACCATCAAAAGAACTTCAGTCAGTAAGCTAATCCATACCGATTAACAATTCTAAATATCAGTATTTTACCTGCAAACTTTGTTTTTTCTTCCAGAGAAGTAAACCTCCCCCTGTTATACTGGAGCCAGACATAGATCAAAGTGATTGTATATTTTTCACTTTGAAGTCTACAAAGTTCTATAAAACTTTGCAAAGTTACACAAAGTCTCCGGCAACATTACGTGATCATTCAAATGAAGCTATGTCTGACTCCGGCATTACACATATCGGATCGGTCATTAAAAGAATGACATTACAGATCAAGTTAGTTTGACTGGTCCGTTGGTGCAGTGGGCAGTGCCTCTGCCTTCCGCTCCGAAGGTCGTGGGTTGGATTTCCGCCTCGAGTATGTATTATCTACATGTATATATTTATATATTTCTACAAAAAATATATATTTGCGTATAACAGACGTCTTATGGTTTTTGGTATTTGCTATTCTATACCAATTTATTTGTAAAGTTATATTTATTAACTTTAGTTACTTTTTTTCAATACATATAAACTGACAAGTATCCGAGTTTTATTTGTGACAAGTTATACAACCAAGTATAGTTGTGACATATCATTAAAAAGAATTTTCGTTCTGCAATACACTTGGGTAAAACATATCACTGAGATGAAAAGATATGTACATATCTTTTCGACTTAAGGATACTCTCTCTTCACTCTACTCTCTCCCACTCTTTTAACTCAGTAACACACTAGTATATCAGTAATTCATGTGCGTCAATATATATATATATATATATATATGAAGTATTATCACTTTTGAATTGTTGATATAAATGAATTACTGTTATATGAAGACTATTATGATATATCAACTGATTTAGAGTTATTAAGTTGTCAATGGCTCAGAACTCAGAAGCCTTGATTTTATTATAATTAATAATTATATCGTTTTTTGGTTGAAAATAGAGGAAGTTTGTTATTTTTCAAGTTGGAAGTTTCAAACTTTATCTTTAGGATTTTGATTAAGAATACATAAATATGTATATTTTTCAACATTTCTGAGGATTTTTTTTCCTACGCGGGTGAAAGTGTTTTAAGTGTATACGAAAATCGTAACCTTAATTATAAAAATTTATTACCAAGGGGGTGAAATAGGGGTTGAATATATATTAGAAGCCCGTTAGTTGAATTTAAAAACATCGGTCTTTATTCTTAGGTACTGATTAAAAATAAATGAGTAAATAAGTATTCCAGCGTTTGTTGAAATTCTACTTTTAAATGAATCGTGAAAATTCATCTGTCTCGTTTGGTGTATTTGGTACTTGGATTTCATGTGCCTTTTTAAATTTCGTATATTTCCATATGGTGTTGCTAATATTTGCTCACAGTAAAGCATTTAGGTTTTTTAGGTTCTACTTCTGTAAGATGCTGCCACAGTGGGCTCTCTTTTATTTAACTAGAAGACATTTTTAGTATGATATTAAACTAATTATTTATGTCTAAATTATGTTAGGCCGCAGCGTAGGGTGCAGAAAGAAAACTAAAGTATTAAAAAAAATGTTATATATTAAAAAAAAGTTACAAGAATGATTCGTCTCGAAGTTGGAGATTATAATTCTTCTATAAAATAAGAAAAAAAAACTAGTAACTAACTATATAACAGATCCCACGAGTTAAACACGTGCATATTTGTGAATTTAAGCAAAACATCTTGTAGTTTTTAAGAAGCGCAGAGTACCTGGCACTTGGTTGCACAAATAATTTTGGGAATTCTATCCTTCGTTTTGGAGTCTCGCAAGTTTCTTGGGAATCGCGAAACACCTGCGGATTATGACACAACTACGGTGTGAGCTCATGTCTTAACAACCTTAGACGCGTTTCGTGTTTGTTTTTTGATTTGGATAATATTTATAGATTCATAATAAATATGCTCAGTGGTAATCTGTAATTAGAGTTTGAATACGAATTTATGACCGCTTTTCCAATAAAACTTTAGCGAAGCAGCGGCGAAAACCTAGTAGTGTAATATCGCTGCAAATGCAGAAGAAATTGAAATTCTAGGATGCATCGACGCAACTTTACAAGTTTCTCGATTGAAACTCAGCGATGTGGAAACTTACAGAAGTGCAGAAACTAAGATAGAATCGAACAAATCAACTGGAAAAGTTTTTGTCGAAACTTTGTTCTCGCCAATGTAGGTTTTTTATTCGTTTCAACTGACTTACCGAATATACGGTCCTACTCATCCTGTCTCTTATTTCAAGAGCCTTTAGAGATGCTTATATGAATAGCTGATAGATTGCTTTCATCTGTTTCATCTTAGCGCAATTTCTGTTTCATACTTGATACAACGATGACAAGTAATAGAAACTTCTACTTTATGTATTTCAAATGTTTTTTTTTTCATCAAAACAATGGTTGAGCTCTAGGGGATACCCAACGTTACGAAGAGAGTGATAAATAAAATTTGATGTATTTTTTGCACACCGGCCGACCAGTGCTAGAATGGGTCACCCATCTATCACCCGGTCGCAGCCAGAGCAACTTAACTTAGCGATCGACTTAAATGCTGACCACTGATTAGGCCACGACCTCCTCATAACCATGAATACTAACTACATTTCGTGTGTCGTTTTGATACCACTCAATTCGTCATCATTTTCAGCTATTTTGTAAATTAATTTTTCCACCTGTTGGTCGGTCGGTATTTTCTTATATTTAGTCCACTATTTGTCTAGTATATTTTTGTTTATAGTATATTTTCATATATTTTATATTAATGGCTGGCCCGTTGGCGCGGTCGGCAGTGACTCTGCCTTCCGCTCTGGGGGCCATGGGTTCGATTCCCTCCTCGAATTTGGGTGAATTATCTTTATATATGTATGTATATATTTTAACAAAAAAAATGTGTATAACAGGCATCTGTCACCTATAATACAGGCATTAAGTTGTCTTCCTTAGGAACGGACATCCGTCTGTCATATGGTCCTGTATATATTTATTATTATTATTGTTTTTGTTTAAAATAGTTTTAAAAACCTTCAGAAAAAAGGATACTTATTATTCAAAGGCCGATAACGCATTTGCGAGTCCTCTGGTCTTGCAGTTATCCATGGGCGTCGGTAGTCACTTAGATGAACCGCCTGCCAGTTTGCCCCTAGTTTAAAAAAATATAGACAAAACAATACTATATAAAATATTTGTATATAAATCTCTTATTAAAAACACAGATGTTTACAAAACGTCATAAGAATTGATAAATTTCGTGCCTCGATCAAAAATCAGGGACGGTTTCATTTTATTTTAAAACATGTCCTAAAGCCGCGTTTTCTGATGCGTATCTCAAGTGAGCCTGCGCAACGGTCACTAATGTAAAAGAACTCATTAAAGGTGCGTTTTCGACGAAGCTATTGTATTTTTATTTATACTGTAGTCCCCCCTATAACACGGTAGGTTTATTTCACATAATAGAAAATAGAAAAACGCGTTGTAGGATTATTCTCGTACAACACGCTTGTATAGTCGACCAAGAAAGTGCTTTAACATTTTGGATGACAGTTCCTACTTATGGGAATTTTTTCTAAGGGTCATTGTCAGAAATTAACGTAAGGCATAACAAGCAAAAATGAGCCTTTTAACTAATTGACGAGCAAACGACAATCGACCTTAGCGTGACAAACCAATTTCTTGGTCGACTGTACGACCCCGATTACGTAAAATATAATACTATATCTATACTAATATATGTATATTTATGTAAAGCTAAAGAGTTTTGTTGTTTGCTTGAACGCGCTAAGCATAGGAACTATTGAGCTAATTTGAAAAATTCTTTCAGTGTTAGTTAGCCCATTTATTGGCAAAGGCTATATATCATCACGCTAAAATTGCATCTATTTTTTTTACCTAATTTTACGCGGACGTAGTTGCGGGCACAGCTATATTATATTTATCATCCGTTACACACTCATCCACACAAGCAACTTTCACATTCAGCACTTTAGATTTTACATATACAGTAGACTTAGATATAAACAGACATACACAATAATATATACATAAAACAAGAATAAAAAGTCAACATATCGTGGGGGTAATGGAATAGAAAAAACTGTATGTCCTTTTTCCTGAGGGTCTTGAGACGAGCCATTTAGGTTAGCCGATTTATAATCGAGTTCAGACAAGACCTACACAATATTTTATAGAATAAATTAATTCGTTATAAGAACACTATGTTAAGGGGGGGGGGGATTACAGTATACTACACATAGAAATTATACGGCCCACAAGAATGAAGAACAAAACAAATCAAAGAGTTATCAGTTTATCAGTAGAACGATGAAATAGATATTTTAGCTTAATTATTATTATTTTACTTAAAGAAAGCCATCAGTTAATAAAAAATGATGAGATATAAATATTATTTCAAACATTAAAATTTTTTAAAAAGAAAATCATCTAACGTTAAATACTAATTTTGAATTTGTTAGGATGTATCTTTTTGACGTTGGGTGAATGCTTATTAATGTTGGTAGTGTAACGGTGATGGAATTTGACAGTTCCTACGCCATCCCATCAACTCTTTCCTTGCACCTTGGTTCGAGGTATTAAAAATATAAACAGATCAAGAAGGAGAGGCGTCATAACTGGATCTTGCTCCATCATAAGATTTAGCTCGGGCCGGCCCCGTTCTTGGTCCGCTAGTAATAAATACGAAAATAAATCAAATTATCCTTGGATAAATGTTATCATTTTTATATAAATATTCATTTAGGAATGGCTACTGTGAAATAAACACTTGCGGTTAAGCGCATTGCAAGCTTGCTCTAACCTTGTCTAATCTACCTTCTAACCTTCTGCATCAATTCTGTATCATATCTCTAAATTGCATGCCACTAACCATATCATATCCATTAACTTTAAAAATTTCTCCTCTCAAATCAAGAGCGCATATCAGGTGCCAGTAAACGGATCGCCAGTTCGAAGAGTTGTCAGTGGGGGTTCTCAACGTGGGACGCCCACTCGTAGTAGAACTCCTCAGCCAACTATTGCTGTACGGGGAGTGGACCCTAAACTGGTGCAGCTTATACTGGACGAAATTATAGAGGGCGGACCGAAAGTGCATTGGGACGATATTGCTGGGCAGGAGGTGAGTGAAACAGGAAAGCTATAACTTTTGTTGGTAGGAAACTAGGAGTAAATACCCTTTGAATGATTGTTTTAAAATATTTCGATACTGTATGTCGATAGTCATTCAGGTGAATCGGCTGACCGTATTGCTTTGCCCGTTTACACATAGACAAACATTTGAAAATGTTTGGTTTAATGTAAAATTAACACACAATTTTTCTCTCTCAATCGGTGTTATGTTTGAGATAAATGACAAAAAAATTATATACATAATACCAAAAAATGACCCAACAATCAAGGGCCTAAATGTCGATAACCCTTTGTGATCAGCAACTTCTACATTAATTTGTTCAATGTATGTATTTTTTTAATCGTGTACAAACCTATCAATTTGTATTTTTTTGCCATTAGTACCTACGTTATTCTCAGGTGTCTGTGATTAAAGTGTCGTTATTATGTTTGGTATTTAAGTTAATTTTTATATTAAAAGGAAATTATTTATGCAGGCGGCCAAGCAAGCTTTGCAAGAGATGGTGGTGTTACCATCTTTACGGCCCGAACTCTTTACCGGCCTCAGATCACCAGCCAAGGGATTGCTGCTCTTTGGTCCCCCTGGAAATGGTAATGTATAATTTTTAATATAATCTGCAAATGTGTTTATTTCGAAATATGTATATTTGTTTGCTTGAATTTTTTTTTAAAAACATGAAAATGAAGATTTTAAATTCATATTTCTTCGTCATTTTTTTAATTTATTTCATTTGAAGCAATTTGCTGTAACATGAGATCTAAGGACAAGAGTCAAGTATCCAATTGATATTACACTTAGTATCGCCGCTATTTTTATCTCTCAATTGACTATATTGTTGCCGGGAATGGGTTGCTGTAAGTTTTGTTAACTTTGTATACGTGATCAAAACACAACTCCCAAACGAAGAGACATTAGTAGAAAGCAATATACTAATTAAGCAAAATTTTGTTTCCTTCCAAGCAAAAGACCATTGAGAATATAGAGGGGATTTTGCTCTGTCTCAAGACATAAGATTAAGCAACCTAGTTCTTTAGACATTATCGAACTCGTCAATATGATTGATAAGCGACTAAAACGTAGCTTTTATAAACATAATCTTGGCCATAATCACAAGGTGCAATACGATGTTTAACGGAGTGGTATAAAAATATAAATAGTTTGGTAAATCTAAACTTCTCGTGTCATATTTTCTAAATATTACGAGGTCGTAAAGCATTGCAGGCTGCCATTGGCGTTAAGCGCCATCTCTAATGCCGGTGCCAGGCGTAGTTTCATTTGAATGATATTTTCAATGATCAAGCAGTGTGGCCGGGGAATTTGTGTTTTGTAGAACTTTGTCGTTTTGATGTACAAAAATGTACAAACACTTTCAGCTATATCTGGCTCCGGCATAAAAAGCACGAAAAATTAAACTACTTTGCTCTAATCCGCGAATGAAATATAATATCCGTCAATAAATAATCCGTCATTCGCGGATTAAAGCAAAGTAGTTTAATTTTTCATGCATAATCATCTTATTAAAATTGCTATTATTGTTTTATGAACAAACAACGTTATATTCTAAAGGGATTACATATTTATAGAAGAACAGTCGCGGTAAAAAAATTGATAGAACACTAGGCATAGATGTGATGTTTGGCCTATGGGATTGGGGGCTCAAATAGTACCATACAGATTTTAGTATTCCCTTCTTAAGGCTATCAGGACTCAGAATAATGTATTGTCCACAATACATTATTAAGAAACATTTGTCATCTAAATCGTAGCCTTCATTCGCACGTGAGCTTTTTTATCGCGCGTTAAAAAAGCGTTCAAATAGAACATAATTATGAACTCTCAAGTTTGTGTTCACACGACAGCGCTTTTTTACCGTCGTCGATACGGTATATTTTTGTATCGACGACGATAAAAAAACGCCAACACCGAGATTTAACGCAACGCTTTTTTAACTTTCGTGCGAATGCGGGTTTGTGCAGATATAATAGGATGACACGTTTCTCTTCACTTTATTTATATCTTTGATTGTCGCTATCAGATTTAACTAGTCACGATTATGATATTTTTATATATCCATGTTTAATCATACTTATCGAACTTCGGTTTCTACATAATTAACAATCGATAAACTCTAAGCAGCTTCATTATTCTCTTAGAAATTTCGCTCGTGAGCGTTTTCGAGCGGAAGCACATTCACTTTCATTATGAAATCTTTGTCTAGTGATGGGTGTGTAACAAATCGATAATTAACTTTGTCGCAATTTCATCGATAATTAAATTTACTGTGGACATTTGTATGTCAAATGTTTTGTGTAGCGGTAAAGTTTTGAAAAAATTAATTAAAACAATTTTATGGTATTAAATATTCTAGCATGTACAATGGTTCTTTTTGATTCAAGTAGTTTAATGGGGTTCGCGTTCCATGCTTTACTTTTGTATTTATAAATAACAGTCTAAGCATTGTGACTACTTCGCCATAAAAAGCGTTGTCCGCTAAATTGGCATTACATATGTAAGTAATGTTGCGAGGTTCGCACACGTCCGCATGTTTTAATACTTATGTATGTACATATGTCGTGCTAAGGTAGTCGACTCAATTAAATATAATTCATCTAAAAAGTGCTAGGTACTTAAAAATCGTATATGCAAACTCTTCTTTAACCTCCAAGAAAATACTATTTTCTTAAAGACTGTTAACATAATATGTACTGATCTCTTGGTTGAGCAGTTGACTATGGCTATCATTAGTCACTCAGTTGAACCGGCTGCCCATATTTTCCTTGTTACGTTAAAAGTTTATTATTTTTACTCAAAAAATGATCGATAAATTGAATCTAATTTCTTCAAAGAGTAACATCACTATATTGTTATGATAAATGATAACGCGTCCGCGCGCAGATAGCATCTCCACGTGCGAGTGTAGTCGCTATTCCACGGTAATTTAATATTTCGACATCTACGCAAACTGCAGCCTAAGTGATTTATCATGTTACTCGTACCGTATATTTTTTACTACCCATTACCCGCAACTTTGTTCGCATGGAGATCAGTAACGTTGTTCAATTATGAGTTTTGTTTATTTATAGTGGATCTGTCTGTCAGTGAAAGTCCCATCAAAACTCTTTCAGCTTTTCACAGATTTGTCGGAACAAATAAATTTGGTATATATGCGTTACATATATCTCTAATTTACACACACACATTTACACATTATACGCATTCTTAGTCTCACACACACATATACAATTTACACAGACTCTTCAAAATTTTACACATATACATACATAATCTCACAATTAGTTTTTAAGAATTTATATAGTTCATAAATTTATAAGTTTTCATGCATTTTTTTTCTCTTTATGTATACTAAAGTAATAATGTTTAGCTGGAACATTGTTTTAGCTCTAAGTTTCTGGAGGTGGGCGTGACAAGACCTGGCACCCGCACTGTGAATCCATGGAATGCTAAGAAATTTGTCTCTATATATGCACCATATATTACTGTCTGATAAAGTATGTGATATGCATTAATTATTTAATATAAAAAATACAACAATTAACAAAAATTTCACTATAATTAGCTCTGCCTAAAATTGTAATTAATTTATTACGCTATAACTATTATGAATTTTGACTGACATTTTATTTAATATAGTATAAGTAACGTTGTATATTCGAAATTATGAACTAAATTGACTCATAGAAATATATAAAACAATTCATTTGACATTTAACATTACATAATAAACATGAATTGATAATAATAAGTTAGTAAGACTTAAAATTAAAATAATTTCAAAAATATTTTTACTAACTCCCTAACGGGATAATATGTAGAATTAAATTAAATAAATAAAAAAATTTAAGGTAATAAAACTGATAGAGAAGACAGAGAAATCCCACGACACATAGGAGAGGACTTTGCACAGAGACATGGGATGTATTTTCTGGAGACATCAGCAAAGGAAGCTGAAAATGTGGAGCGATTATTTATGGAGATTGCAGTAGAACTTATGGAGGTATGGCATTTAGTATTGATGTTAACATAACAGGGTAGGTATGAGCTTAATCAGTGGCAGACATTTGAGTAGATCGTTAGCTTTATCAGTTTTTATTGCCGGGTGATATATGAGCGATCCACTCTTACACTGGTATTCAATTCATCCTCATTAAGGCACGTAAAACAGTGGTCCTGTTTAATGTCCACAACTGTGTGCTTTACTAGAAACTTTTTGTCTCGCACAATTTCTCTGTGGGATCATTTGCCAGCTTCTGTATTTCCAAACGTATACGAGTTATGGACCTTCAAGAAAAGTCGTTTCTCAAAGGCCGGCAACACATCTGCAAGCCTATCTGGAGTTTCAGTTGTCCATGGGTGAACCGTCAGCCCGTTTTCCCCTTGTTTTATAAAAAAAAGTCACAGAGATGCAAGGGTTCCAGGGATGACGTCAGACGGCATTAGGTCATCTTAACTCGCCCCCACAGTTACATCCTCTGCATTTTAAGTGGACCCTGGTACTAAACCGGGATAAAGCTATGAGGATGAAGATTAATGTTAAAAGCGTTGATTTATGTATAACTACTGTTTTAAGAAGTTTTTTTGCATGATACCCTACATCCTTTTGTGTATCATTTACTAAATGTTAAATTTATTATATTTCAGCAAGCGAAATGCAAGGAGTTACCCAAATACGACGGTAGTTTAGGACCCATCAATGGAAAGACTTCGTCTGCCAACGACACCTCGTGTTGTCTCCGCTCGTAGATTTAACTAGTTTACCATGATGTTATTACTGCTTTATTTTATTATTCTTTTGACCTGATACCGTCTTATATAAATCAATGATCGCTCGCTGCGCGCACGAAAAAGCGTGACTTCGTCACGTTCCACCTGAGCAGATCGTGCAAGCGAGATCACGGAACAAGCGATACATACGGCCGATCGGACGAACGCAGCGTCACCACGCAGATACCAATTATCTTCGTAAAAGTCCATTACTCAACCCGTGAAGCAACGCAGCGTTGTGCGTTACGATGAAGAGACCAAAGCATTTGCGTTCTGCGTTATAACGTAAAATTATCATCCGTAAGCCGACTTTACCACCTTTTTTTTTTCAAAAATACTAAGTATACAAAGTTAGTGGTAGGTTTCGGTGCCACAATAGCCCAGTGGGATCGGTTTTAGAAATATGTACTTACGGAATTCACTGCAGGGTGCATTGAACTATTATTTATACGCGGTAGAAGTGGTAGCGAGGGGTATACCAGCAAAATCACTGTACAACCTCTAAAAGACCTTGACTTGTCAAGAACCATCATAAGCTCCTTATTAGAAAGTAGCACTGGTAGGAACATACCACGTTTGACTGGGGGGGGGGGGGGGGGGGAAAAAAACCCCAGGAATGACCGCTAGGGGCGAGCGGGAAAGGCCCACGGCTGAACCCCAGCCACCTTGTAATCCCGCCACCAAAGCACAGCACTACACTGACTTTCCGATGTGCCTCAACGCACTTTTCGCTTCGACACCGAAGCATCATCAGAAGATAGACTCTACAAAGGTTATTCGTAAAGAACTTTTGTAGAGAAAAAAAAAGAGAAAACATGCATGTCATGGATTTCCGCAAAGTAACGCCTGATTCTATCAATTAATATTATGTTTGTAAGAAAAAATATTGTGATATGCACAATAGGCAAACTAGAAGGAGGAATAAACTTGTGACTCCGTTCCAAGGTACAGAAATCGTTTGTGGGCGCAAGTATACGATTCTGTAACAAAATTCCAGATGCAATATTAAATTTGTCCCTAGTTAAATTTAAACTACGTGTTAAAAACATGCTTATTCGTAAGGCGCATTATACTGCTGAAGACTGTATTAAAGATAAAACTGCTTGGAGTTGAATCGCTCCAGTTTTGCACTTGATAGTTAACATGCAAAAATGTGAAAAATTAATTTATGTCGGAACTAGTGGAAGGAGTGGCTAACGAGTTTCTTGCTGATTATGAGTAACCAGTTATCGGACAAATAAAGGAAGATCTAACCCCCTGGGATAAATTGTCACGTAGCGAATTTGGCGACATCCAACTAGTGTTTGTCCATCCACGGATCTAGAGCCGTAGTATACATATTTTTTTTATCAATGTAGTTATGATCAATGGGCTGAGAACGAAGAGGCCTTTGCCTTGCAAAGGGATACAATAGACTTATTTAAAAAAAAGTAGAGGTTTTCACATATTGCACGACAGCGTGGATATGACACTAATGCTAGTGCCAGACATAGCTCAAAGAGTTTGTACATTTTTGCCCTCGAAGACTACAAAGTACTACAAAACTTTGCGCAGCTACACAAAGTCCCCGGTCACACTACATGATCATTGAAATGATCGTTCAATTGAATCTATGTGTGGCTCCGGCATAATAAAGCCGCGACCAAAAGCGAATTCCTAAAAAAATATATACCTACAAAATAATACTTCGTGTAAGTTTTTTGTTTAAATGCATTGTGACACGACAATGTACATACGGAGAGTGCATCCTTCACAACGGGGACAAGTGCAGGGGTAGAATTGAAAAAATGCCACTCCAGAAGTCCTCGGTGCACCGAGCAACTATACATGCCAAGCTCTCATAGATGATAGCATCGAATTCTAAAACGAAACATAGAGAAATCACGAGTTTTAGACCGTTCCGGTATTGACAAATGCCTGTACGACATTTTATGCCAAGCAACCTACACTGATGTCCTGAAATTCACAAACGTGCGATTCTCTAGAAACTTTTTACTTCGCACAATTCCCCTGTTTAATCAATTACTCCCAGGGGGTGGATTTTTCTTTCTCTGTCCGATAACTGGTCCGATCTACAGCTACGCGACCCCGGAGTGCCCTAGCTGCTATTATCACACCCCCTATACCGTCCGTGACAGTAGTATCCGCAGCCTTTCTCTCGTCCCCGTCTACCTTTATATCCTTTTTCTCCATCCCTTACTCCTGTCCTTGTAATAAGAGGTAACGCCACGCTTGTGGTCGAATTGGGCCGGCGCGTTCGGGTACCAGTACCTCTTTCTCACATGAGATTGGCGTGAAGTGGCGGCAATTCTGTCACCTCAAGAGATAGTATTGTCGTCACGTTTCGTTCGGTTTGTGAGACCTCCCGGTGCCCTAAAATCGCCATTAAAGGCCGGCAACGCATCTGCCAGCCTTCTAGTCGTGCAGATATTCATGGGCGTCGGTAGGCACTGAGGTGACAGCTGCCTGCTCGTTTGCCCCTTGTAACCTAAAAAATAAATAAATAAATTACCAGCTTCGGCATTTTCGAACCGACACGACGTAAGGACCTTCTAAAAAAGAGCATACTATATCCTCAAAGGTCGGCAACGCAGTTGGTGTTACAGTTGTCCATGGGCGATTGTAGTCACTCGCCTGAACCGCCTGCCCATTTGCTCCTTGTTATATAAAAAAAAGTGTAGGGATATAAGTAATTACACATTTTAAGCTGTAGAACTACGAACAGCGCTCCAATAAATTCCAATTTCAGTATATTTTATTTCAATATGTGAAGTGAAAACCTTTTTAACGTTTTACGAAAATTGCGTGAACGGAGGATTGTGAAATTTTGCAGAATTATATTTTATACAGCGGATGGTGTGCGAATGCTAAGATTTTATAAAATATGCATTATAAATTTACAAAATTATAAACATTAAACCGCTCGCACACCAATGCAAAACTACTTACACACACATGTATAAATTTTACTATAGGAATGGTGTCGAAGTCATGACGACCGTATGTATATTATATATTAATTATGAAATATAACAATAATAAATAATATATATAATAAATAACATTATCCAAAATAAAACACCTTCCAAAGAACAATAATGAACCCCTGGGCTCCTGAGCTAGTTTAAACTGTGTTACAGGACCTAGTGCCTTCCCGTTAAAAGTGACAAATATATGTGGGTGAATTATACTATTACATGCATATTGTTAAAGTACGTTTATGTGTGTGTGTGTGTGTGTGTGCGTATGTGTGCATACAATGTCGTTATGCAAAAAATTTTGATTTTGTGTATAGTTTTAAATAAGCATAAAGAACGCAAAATTAAAGATTTATGACCGAAATTCAATCAGCTGGAGATCTCTAGTATGTTTTTGTTACGCATGGACAACTTTTATCTTGGTCCTGAACACAATAAAATTTTGCATAATTTTTATTAAAATTATTGTTAATTGTTAAAAATTATTGTTAAAGGAAAGCTTATGAAAGGAATAAATTATTATATTATGGTGTACAATAAAAATTTTAATCACTTGCGTGTGGTGGCACTCACGCGTGGCGACACTTCAAATTGCTATCACACATCGTGTCGACGCTCACCGTGGTGACGCTTACCGTGGCGACGCACGCCTTGGCTACATTTTTACAGGGTAGCGAAAGGTCTATCAAAATATAGTTAACCAGAATGAAACTTCATCACTCAAACTCCTCGACCAGTTAATGAGCAAGTTTTACTAATCACTAATTCAAATCAACTTGAACGAACAGTGTAATATTGATTCGATTTTAAGAGCCAATACAAACAAGTTAGCACCGGCCTATCGACAGCGAAACCAAAATTAATTGAATAGGCACAGAATTTGTACTTAATAATTCATATTATCAAGCGTTACTTTACAAACAAACTTCAGTTTTATATATTAGTATAGATTATAGATAGAGTAGAGATTAAATAAATTTTATATCCCTAAAGAATAGCCACGCGTCTGCGAACGAGTCCCTTACGTGCACCGCCTTTCCGTTTGCTCCTTGTATAGCCAACCAAGAAATTGGTTTGCCACGCTGAGGTCGAATTTCGTTTGCACGAAAATTAGTTAAAAGGCTTATTTTTGCTTGTTATGCCTTACGTTAATTTCTAACAATAACCCTTTGCAAGATTTTCTTTAACTAGAGCTGTCATCCAAAATGGTAAAGCACTTTCTTGGTCGACTATACTATAATAAAAAAAATAGTATTGTGTGTCAAGGCTTATTTTTGCCTATATAAAAAGTTCATTGAACCATCCAGTAGTAAACAGTAAAAGGTCTGCAAGTTTCATCAGTAACGTAAAACCTCAAGGCCAATCTCATTTACGTTGTAACACAAGAAGTGCTGGAGTGTGCGTTATACGATTGTGGGAAGTGGGGGCGATGTGTGCACGGGGGTGGGGGTTTGGCTCCTGGCCAATTCTCGAGCCAAGCGCCGCTGTGACGAGAGCTCCCGAATCAGGATAGACACCGATTTTAACTTACAGCGAAGACAATTTTAAGTACAAGAAATTTTTAAAATACCACAATACTCCTTCACCTTTTACGTATACTCAAGCTTTATCAATTTTTTCATGCTAAAAATGGTTTTCACGGGTCATAACGGGACTAGAGTATCACCGTTTCGGATGGTATTAAGTAGCTTTGAAACTTGCAGGACCTGCTGTGAAGAGGCGGACATGATGGTAGACTTCTTGTGCGAATGTGATGGGCTGGCTTAAATAATTATGAATCTCGTCGTCGTGACGTACCCAAGGACTGAAGACTGATTGACATTTGGATCTTTGATGAGGACTGCATTTGAGGGAACAAAGGGAAGGGGCGAGCACAAAACATCCAATAGGGTCGAAGTGCATCCACCATGCGGGCCCCACCTACATACAATACATCGCTAAGAAAGGAATTAAAAATTATATAATACTTTCTTTTGAAAGATGTTTAATTCACCTATACCAGAATTCAATATTGAAATTATTTTAAATTTTTCACCGTAACCCAATTTAGGCTGCACTGCTTTTACTTTTTCCTTTTTTTCTTTGCATTATTTCAAGGAAGGATAAAAAAAAAATAGAGAAACTCAATGGAATATTTTTAAAAGACTAAAAAACGCGGAGCAGATCGCACCTTCGGAATATTTCCAATAGATGGCGTCACTACTGGATCTTTAGTGGGACCATAAATAAGGCACGAAACAAAAAAAAACCTTTTATTACTTTGAATGAATGCACTGCATTACATGTAAAATAAATAAAACTAATATCTAAATTAAAACTAAAACGGAATATAAAGCAAAGATATACATAACATAATATAGACACAGTATAACACGGCAATGCTACACGGCAAGGATGTCCATACTAATTATTATCAATTGTCATTACCAGGCGAAGATGTCATTTGAGCGCTTAAAAATTTGGCGCTCCACATCTTTACAGATAGGGCTCCCACGAGAGATTCATTATTTGTTTCGAGTCCTTTCACCCTAAACTGACGATTACAAACAAAAAATTGCTTGATTTAAAGATTTTTTGTAATCTGATAAAAAAAGTGCCAATTTACACGAAATCAAATAATGAACGCAATACATATGCTACTCACTCAGTAACGTTACTTAGACAGCGACTAATGATTCAAGAATAAAAATAATTAAATAACAAAAGACAACGTCTGCCAGGTTCGCTAGCATTTCATTATCCATAAGTGCAAGGAATTCTTATAAAAGTTACCTATAATATGAGAGAATTTTCTTATACGAAGTAAATTAAAAATTCCACGCGTGCACGGGCACTAGAAAATGTTAGATAAATTTCATCTGGAACGTCTTAAAGCTTCATCTCTTACAGACATTGTATCGTACTCTACATGTACAGTAAATGCGCATTTTATTTGCTACCCTTTATTTATATGTCCTTGTGTAAAGAAATTTCCTTTTTAAAAATATTATATACTAGTCTACCCGGCAGACGTCGTCCTGCCGTTGTCGCCCAACTCTGCATTTTTTAGTTTTTCTTTCTTTTTTTATTCTTCCAATTTTCCAGAAGTAATGTGAATAAAATAAAATAGACAGCACTCAAATAGGCAGAGCCGTTTTAAAGTCATAGATAGAAACACACCTTATTTAAGTTACATGCTTACAACAGCGCCACCTACCGGGTCCAATTTCTCTACGAACCCCTTAGAATAAACACACAAAATTTTGTCATAACGGTCCAAGGGTTTAGGAAGAGTAGGGTGACAAAGGCTTGTACAGTCCATTATTATCTATAAACAGGGTGACAGGTGAGACACTTACGATACTCGAGGACTCAGGTCCTTAGTAGCAGTAGTAGTAGTCCTGTAGTAAATATCAGTACTTCATGATCATATATGACGAAAAAAGTTAACATTAAATATAAATAACAATTAACTATTACGTAAATTTAAGGAAAGTTGTCTAATTATGTACGTAAAGCATGCACATACTACCTTGAACGCACGTCATTAACAAAAATTACTTACACTCTCTATTGCTTGTCTATCTTATTGGCTATCATTTATGAAACATGTATCCCCTCATACTTTATTCCTGGCTTAGGACAGGAAGAAACTAGGCACCTATTTCGCTCATTCTTTTCACATATAAACACAAAACACATCCCAATACTCTTCGTTTGTGTATTGATACGACATGATTTCAATTGGACATAGTCACAACAAGAACTGACTTAATCAATAAAAGTACCTAAATAATGCTCGATATCGCGTTTATTCCGATGACAGCTGTCATTACACATATTCATACACTATGATTCATTATATTCTTTCTTACCAACTATGCTTAAGCTACAGCAACTTAACTACAAAATGTAAGGCCACAAAATGAAGTTTCTATTTTTTACATAATTATACAGAGAATCGAACACCGAGTACTCTCCTTAAGTATTCTAAGTGTCTCACCAGTCATCCTGTATATAAAATTGGATCCTATTTCCCTTGGACACAGCATCACGCGTGTACGGCCCGGATAGACTTCATTACGAGACGAGAGACGGGGACGGGGACGGGGACGGGGACGGGGACGGGGACGGGGGTCGCGGGCGCAGCTAGTTAACTATAATCTAAAATGAAATTTAAAATAATAATAATGTACATATGACGTTCATAAGTACTTAAAAAAGTCTATGTGAATAAACGATTTTCACATTGACTGATATAGCCCTATCGAAAAATCCTTTATCAGTGGATGTCTACTAACTATAAACAACCTCCTTGCCAAATTTCATCATTATACGTACCGTGGTTTTCGAAATTTCGCATTAAGTAGCCTTTATAGATTTTCTGAAAAAAAAAACATTTTTATCTCGCAGGCGTCCGTATAATTCCTAATATTTACCCAATTCAACATGAATAATACACACTAAAAATAAATTATTCCTATTTATGGCAGCTAAAAACTCAGTTATGGCCCCTTAGAGTGATATAAACGGGGACCCGTAAATTTAGCTCCTGTCTCACCATAAAAAGTTATATTTGTGCTATTAAATTTTATATGGGACGATTCGATAATAATTACGCACATTACTTGAGGCTCGGGGCTGTGACGTCACAGGAAGGGAAGCCTTTATAACTCAACAGTAAAGTAACGGAAGAGGTATACGAAGCGCGGATCAATTATAGTGTTTAGGTTCGTTCTTTTCTATGTTATAAGGGGGCAAATGAGCAGGCAGGTAAGAGAGTATCGACGCCAATGGACATCTGCACGACCAGGAAGGTAGCAGCAGCGTTGCTGGCCTTTAAGGACAAGTTTAGGTAACGTCATATACATCACGATTCATATACATTCTCAATTCACAATTAAGTCTTCAAAAATTATCATCTAAAATTATGAAATTTAACAATACCTTACCACCATAACACTTTTGATACGGAGAACAGGAACAGGAAAGGGACGGGAACGGGAACGGAAAAGGAAACGGGAACAGGAATGGGGATAACACTATAATAGAATGTAGTAAGTAACCCAACGTTCGGGCAGGACAATATCTGCCGAATTCGCTAGTCTCTAATGTATTCTGGATACTTACTTAC
Source organism: Charaxes varanes (assembly GCA_024363005.1). Lineage (NCBI taxonomy): Eukaryota > Metazoa > Arthropoda > Insecta > Lepidoptera > Nymphalidae > Charaxes > Charaxes varanes. Next base: position 966,191 of record JANCMC010043903.1, read on the forward strand.
TGCGATGGCGCATAGACCTAAGCTGGATCTTGGCTTCGGAGATCAAGTGATGCTACTTCTTGCGGTCCAGTGCCGTTCCCTGCCACTGCGTGGCCTGAAGCTGGCACAGGTCCCCTTCGACCTGGTCCTTCCAGCAGTACTTGGGACACCCGACTGGTCTTCGACGATTCGGTCGTCCCATGTACGCTCGCTTCACATGTATTCTGGATAGTATTTCTTTATACATATTGAATTTCTAGCTACATTAATTCTCCTTTCTTCGACATACGGTATTCCTTAATACCCTTTATCCCATTGTCATCAATTGTCGAATGTCACTACCCTTACGTCAAGCGACGACATTTAAGGAAGAGTAATAGTTTTATAAATAATTTCTCAGAAGGCTACTGAGCAGCAGTTACAATTTTATTTATTTACTTTTAGGGTCACCGATAGAAGATATATCTTATATACTAGTCGTTACCCGCGATTTCGTCCGCGTATAATTATGTGATTTTTTTGCATGACGATATATAGCTTATAGGCTTCCTCTGTAAATGGGCTATTTAACACTGAAAGAATCTTTCAAATCGGACCAGTAGTTCCTGAGATTAGCGCGTTCCAGTAAACAAACAAACAAACACTTCACTTTTTTATAGATATAGGACTAGTAGTGTTTCTCGCGGCCTCGTCTGTGTTAACTTGCCAGCGGCCTTAACTTTCTTAGTCAGGTCGAATCGTAAAATCCGGACCTTAGCGGATGTCTACTACATCTGGTGGTTTTCGAAATTTCTTGTTAGGTGACCTTTTACTTTTATATATATATTATATAGATTTAAACACAGGGACGTCTGTTCCGAAGTAAGCAACTGAATGCTTGCGCTATAAAGTTTTATTAGGTATTCTTAATTGAGGATTAATGCAAGTAAGTGTAAACTTTAACTAAAAGACTATTAAAAAAAAGCTTTTATTTTAAGGTTTGTGTCATTATATTACTGATCCTATGACTACCTTCCAGCTCCATCATCAGACCCTGGATACCATCTAAATACAACGTGCTTTAAAAATATTTGATGATTCCAAAGAGCTTGTAAAAATCTACTTAAATAAAATATGTTTTGATTGTCTAAAAGCAATTGTATATGCATGGCTACTAATTGGTACACAATTAAATAAATAAGTACGTATAGGGAGGGCGTTCAGTCTAAAAATGCACACGCTTCCACTGAATTTGCAACGCTTGCTTGTGTGTGCGCTTTGTGTGCAGCGCTTTTATTTATTTTTTATTTTTTTTTTAAGCTCAAGGTCAACCTACGCACGCACTATTTTGCATTAACATGTGAATACTTTGCGTGCGTTTTTAGATTGAACGCACTCTAGGTAAAGAACCATGCAGTAGTGTGTCTTACCTACTGTTAAATTTATGTACCAAACTAAACATTTTTGTCGTTCCCCAATTACATAAATTACACAATAAATAATTATTATTTTTTTTAAGTTACACACAATTATACATTAGCTAAGTATATACACGCAAGGAAATCATACAACATATAATTAACTAGTATTTAGCTATGAAAAACCAACTACCACTGCCAAAAAGTTTTCATCAATAAAATCGTAATATTACGTACCTTTGGAACAATAAGAACAATAAAAGGCAAAGCAATACAAATGCCAAAATAGATTGACTAATAGTGTCATACTTATTTGAAATTATTTCATTCTTAAGAATAAAAAATACAAGAAAAAAATAATCAATTTGTATTAAAAAGCGAATATACGGAAGAAAGTAGAAATAATATTTTATGACCGCCTCAGTCATTTCATGCCTGAATGCAGTTGGTTAGTTTTAAATCGCAAAACTCACAGTTAGGTTAGTTAGTTAAAATTTTATCGTTTTATACATCAGTTTTAATCCATAACCTAATAATCTCCAAAACCAATACATAATTTGCAGGTTATTTTCAACACCTCCAGAGTTTTCGAAGCAATACTAAACACATAGGGAACTTAAAAAAAAAACATAGATAAAATATGACTGAGGCAGGGCTTTTTGAAGATATATACGGAGACACGCAGTGTCCCCAAAAGAAATTTGGAAATTATCAAAAACTGAAATAAATAAAGAATTTGTTAAATAAATGGGCGCATAGATTCCTGTACATTCGTTAGAAGTTATACTTCTTTTTCAACTTTATTTACACAATTATCAGTACCTACTAATATCATCACTATCATAAAATTCCAAAAATTTTAAAATTTATTTAATTGCTCATAGACATTAATGTTTTTTATTTACTATTACTTCACTACATATTTGTAATGTAAATATTATTTGCATTCGCAGTATGCATTTATGCTCAAAATACGGTAGTAAGAGGAAGGGAGGGGATATAAAAAAATATAGATTTACAACTCTCGAGAATTAGCGAAAACCCCTAAAAAAGAAGTGATAACAAAAATCTGCTTATAATAATCAAGCGATTTGCCAGCCCGTTTGCCCAGTACCGGTTTAATTTTTTTTTGGTAATAGTAGCGACATCTATTGCTCAATAGCAAAACCATGATAACGTACTACAAATTTTCATGTTATAACTATTATCCTTCAATATAACTATATATAGAACTGTTATGGATTTTATCAAGAAGTTTATATATTGTGACGTACATTTTGTTAGCTTTAATTAAAAATTCAAAAATATGTAAACATCATCTTTAGTCCACTAGTCAACACTAGATGTCGCTCTAAATTGTTGATGTTTAAAATCATCATCATGGTAAGTTACTATGTGTTCACACTGTAGAAACATTAAAAATATACGTTATATTTTATGATGTTACGATATAATATATACGGTGGCTTACAGATATCCACATAAGCTGTTAATATTATATGTATGACAAATTGCTATAGTAGTGAATTATTTTTTAGCATTTTAGACATAAATGAAAATAAATAATTTACTACTATTACTTTGCCAAGTATAATTTATGTATTTACAAAGCTAATTTATTTTTGTTCTATTTATATTTTTCATCTTATTAATTACTTTTTAAAATATATTTATATAAAAACAAAACAGCATTTCCGCCACTTCATGCCGATCTTATGTGAGAAAGAAGTACTGGTACGGGGACACGCCGGCTCAATTCGACTGTAGACCAAAAGGAGTGCAAGCGTGGCGCTACCTCTAATTAGATAACTAGATGGGATTAAAGGAAGGGATGGAGTAAATAATGATGGATGGATACAAAGGTAGATTGGACAGGAGAAAAAAGGATGCGGATACTACTGTTTCGAAATGTATAGGGCAGTGACAATAGCAGCTATGGTTGGTCCGGGGTCGCTTATCCGTAGTGAATCTAAGCAGTTAGCGGACAGATAAATAGGAAGATCCACGCCCTGTTTGCTCAAGTCTAATAATCGGTGCATTTTCATGTATAATTAGTCACAGATTCCACTTTATCTAGCATGCAATGAACTTTAAATGTTGTTCGTGAACTACCTTCATTCGTTACAATGAATAATAACTGAGAGCGAACTCTAAAACTGTGCATGACTCAAATCTCTTCCGTCAGTGTTATTTGAATTATTCAGCAACAACTCTGCTACGGACACTTAGACTCTACGACACGATTTTCCTTTACTATGTTTTCTTAATTATAGTCTTATTAGAGTAATTTGGTCCTTAGAAATGGGTAAAGGGAATTATACAGGGTTAACAATTCTTCATCTTCTTCCTAACGTTATCCCGGTCTGGAACCAGGAACCACTAAAATTAAAGAGGACCTAGCTGAGAAGTTGAGATGACCGACTGCCGTCTAACGTAATATCCGGAATGCCCACAATCTTAAGACTATCGCTCAGTGACATTGACCGGGTCCCACTATTTTACGTGCATTCCAAAACACGGATGGTCGGATATTTCAAAACCAGTGATAGAATTGGTCACCGATATATCACTTGGCTGCCGTAAGAGTAACCTAACCTAGCGATCAACTCAAATGCCGGCCAACGATGTAGCTACGACCTCCTTAGTATAAGGTTAAAAAGTTTGGTTAAAAAAGTAAAGAACGCCAAAGAACTAAGTAGTAAAAAATATTTAGTAGTTTCATACAATTTAGTTGACACCTACTGATGAGTTGAAGTCACTACCAAGCCAAATAAGTTCCCAATTAATAGCGGTCAGGAGAAATACAGGTCTGGTATGAATGGATGGATACAAAAAGACGGTGACAGAAGGTAGCTGAATACGACTAGCAAGAGACAAAGGCAGGTGGCATAAAAGAAAGGAGGTCAGTGGGCTATTAAGGGCTAGTCGTGATGATATTGATGAACCTGCAATTACAACTTCTTTATCCCTCTATCGAACAATTTCTCTAAAATTGGATAAAATACACATAAATAATAATAATAAATAAGTAACAATTGGATATGAACATTTACTCTGAATACTTATATATTCAGAATAAATATTCATATTGTCCGAACTTATAAATGGTACTCGCCGACTCGCTCAATAGACTTTCAAATACATTTCCTTTTCATCTCCGCGAGGAGTTGGATGACTAATTAGGAAGGAAAATTACAAACATAACGTTTCGATTTAAAATATGATTCATTTGTTATTGAAACTTTTGCAATAAATTTTGCGCGACATTGATGATTTACAATGCTCATCGTCTGTCACTTAGCTTTACTAAGTGATGATGTATAAACTTCTGCAGAGACATACAAATTATCGGTACTTTTATGCAGCTTGACACGCTCTTGGCCATTTTTATTTCGTCTGTCATCACAGGAATGCCACTTTTTTAATGTAACAGGGAATGACAGCCTAGCAGTTAATCATATTATGAGTGACAATCAACTTCCATTAATCTCCGGCCCTTAAAACCTGACTTCAGCCTCCTCTTATCTATCCGATAACTGGTCAGATCTACTACGGGTACGCGTCCCCGGACTACCCTATCTGCTATTGTCACTTCCCCATACCGTCCGTGACAGTATTATCCGCATCCTTTCTCTTGTCCACATCTATCTTAATATCCTTTTACTCTATCCCTTTCCCTTACTCCTGTCTTTCTAGTCAGGTAATTCTATAACGCCATGTTTCCGTTTGGAACGAGCAACACTAATACCGGAGCCAGACATAGTCCAAAGTGTTTGTACATTTTTGTCCTTGAAGTCCACAAAGTTCTACAAAACTTCGTGCAGTTACACGAAGCCTCCGGCCACAATACATGATATTTGAAATGATCATTCAAATGATGCTATCTATGTATATCTGACTACGGCATGAGAAGAAGCACAATACTTAATAGTAAGGCGTCTAATTATATTTTTTTATCCATATAATCATGTATTAGTAAGTGTTTTAGCTGTCGAGGCTCCAAATTTTCATTTCTGTATATTAAATACAAAGTTCTCGGCCACACTATAAGATCATTCAAATGAAGCTATGTCTAGTTTAGCATTACAAGGGACAAAAGATTTTAATAAATAGAAATCGCCTGTTGATCGAAATTTGGCCACAAGTCAATTGCGATATACTTGTTTTCTTATTTTTTCTTATAATTCTTAGTACTACAATGAAGGATTAAGGATTTTTTTAAATGCACTAACCGCACGCAATTCTCATTTCACAATGTGGTCCAAGAGTTAGTAACTTTGAGTCGTTAGTTAGTAGTGACGCTCGGTCTGGTGTAGACGTTTCCACGCACCGCGCGCTGTGTCACAGATAAAAAATTGCCCTCAACGCACATGTGAATTAGCCATATTGGTTCCTTTGAATTTGTTTACACTGTGTCACTCGAGTGTGCTTCTCTAACGGACTGATTCACTATATCCTGTTCCCGCCGGTTTAATTTGAATGTGTGAGTACACTATAATATGTTTATTTATTGATAGACTATAAAATAACATGCGGACTCACTGAATTCGGCCGTTTACGTTACATACATACATATCTTTGCTGTTTTTAAACTGATTTCGTTACTTCTCGTCACTGAACTTTTAAACGTCTGGATCGATTTTGTTGAAAGTTTTTTGTATATTTGAGTACTGGATTTGAACTGGATTTAGTATTGGAGCCTGGTAAGGTTTCAATTGGGTTGTAGGATTTTTTGTATTTCTTGATTTATTGTCTTATAGACAACGTCTATTAGTTCTATAAGTTATGTTTCATTAAAAAAAGTTACTGCCTAGTATGAGTATATATTATAGTGTGTATACAAGATTCGAATCCAGATAGAGATTTTTCAGTCTAAAAATGCATGCTCCTCCAAAGTATTTACCTCTAGAATAAATGAAAAATACTGTGTAGACGCAAACACGTAAGTACAATAAAAATCACAAATGATATATACACACAAGCAAGCGTTGCAACTGTAAAATAAGGGCGTGCATTTTTAGACTGAAACATTTATAGGCGGCTTGTCTCTCCGGCTTCAATACTAGGTTTTTAGTCATATCCGCATGCAGCAGACCGGTTGGAAAGTGACGTTTTATTAATGGAACCGGACCGATTGTTGATAATAATAGGTAGTAAATGTAATTGACAATAATCTAAGCATGCGTACTATAGTCGAACTTTCTTTTATGAGTTGCAATTATATACTACTAGGATACAGGAGAAGTAATGTTTTATTACTTTCTTCGGGCCTAGCACGAACATTTTCATCCTAGATAAAGTCGGCTCGTCGAATTACGATAACAATGTTCGTGCGAAACCCACTGGAGGCAAGTCTTAATCGTGCCCTTAAACAATTCTAATGCAATCCGCGTAACGTCTAGGAGGGGTCCGCTGTGACCCTAGCACGAACATTTTTATCCTAAGGAATGTCGACTTGAATTAAATGTTGGAGATGTGAGTATCGATCGGATCGATAATGAGTTAGCGTGACCCTGACATAATGAATTTGTTACAAGATTAATTGAAAAGTGGAAAACATCTAAATGCTGAGCTCACGTTATTTACATACTAAGTAAACTGTCTCTATACCCTTATTAGTAATAGTAGGGTAGAAAGAGATTCCTCGTTTGTAACGAGCAGGATTGTACAAGTACCTAAATCCTATACAATTATATATATTTTAATCTATATTACATTTCATGGGTTTGAGAACCTTTTAATTATATAGATATATTATTAAAAAGAATAATGTGTCAATATAATGCTCCTAATATACGAAAACTAACTCTTCCTCGTGACTTTGTCCACCTAAAATTAAATTTGCAAGAGCCCTTAGAACTCTTTAATCATGGCTTAACGCTAAAAGCCGCCCTGAATTGATGTCTATTTATACTTTTATACTAATATATAAAGCTGAAGAGTTTGTTTGTTTGTTTGATCGCGCTAATCTCAGGAACTACTGGTCCGTTTTGAAAAATTCTTTCAGTGTTAGATAGCCTATTTATCGAGAAAGAATATAGGCTATATACCATCGCGCTAAAATTGAATCTAATTTTTTTTACCGCATTTTACGCGGACGCAGTTACGGGCACAGCTACAAACTACTTAATTGTCAAATTTCATCTTTGTGTGTCATGCAGTTTTCGAGATTTAATGATAAATAAACGAAAAACGATGATCTGTGTTAAGTCAAAATCAAAAATGTATTTATTCGCAAAGACTTTCTTACAAGCGCTTGTGATCTTCATATACATACATTTGATCAAACGATTATTTATTATTTTAGTGATAAAATTTGGACATATAAATGCGAAGTTATATCTATGAATATACGCCAAAAGAATGCGTATTTCAAACAGGTCTGTTAGGAAAGTGAATCTAGATGTATATTTGTACAAAACTTGACCAGATGTGCCCCTGATAAATCTCAGAACCACCGTAAATTGTTGGATTCACATACACTTTTGTCTTAAAATAGGGCATGCTTTATAACAAACTCCGCCATATTGTCTGCAGTGCGATGCGTGCGAGCGAGACGGCTATACGCTCTGTAGAGCGAGACGGAGAGCGAATGACCGAAATCGATGACAGAATGGCCCTATATCGTCCGTCTCTTTCATCGCGAGTACGCGCGCACCGAATGCACTCGCGCTATCGCAGTTCCACAACGCAACGTATTTTGCATTCATAAAGTGTAATTGGCTTGGGAAGTCTGTGCCATGTGCCATTTGATATTATAGGTACGTCATAATTATCTCTGTTGGTGCGTTTTTTATAACGCAAATTATGCCGTATAGGGAAATTAACTACGTTATTACTTTTGCAACAATGAACTTAAACCTTTTGTCTGTAGATGTTTCCGTATTTACTAAAGTACAAACTCGGTTTCGTACGGTTGATTTGGGAAGAAAGCTGGTGAATGGGTGACAAGGGCGTTACGAAAAGTGTGATGAGTTCCCTATTTTGGCATTAATGGCTTAAACATTAAATACATATACATGCTGTCGCGGGCTTTTTTGTAGAACTATTTAAGATAAACATTTTCTTCATACACTATATAAGTGTAACTAACGGTTTTTGCAGTGCACGCCAGAATAGCTCGCAGATAGCAGAATTTTCTCCTACTTACTTGACAATTATCGTTATATTTTGAACAATTCACACAATATCTTTATAATTTATAGCCTATGTGTTATTCTTATGTATAAACTATATTATTGTAAAGTTTTATTAAAATCCATTCAGTAGTTTTTCCGGTAAGAAGCGTCAAGCATACATCCATAAATCCATGTGTACAAACTTTCGCGTTTATAATATTAGTAGGACTATTTATGAAACACTCTTCCTTTCTTCTCCTCCTCGTCTTCTTCATCTCGTCTTCTTCTTCTTCCCTTCCTTTCTTATTTAGGCTTAAAAATCGCTTTTAAAACAACAATTGAGTAGGCCAAGCTATGTTTCTTTATACTTTTCCACCCGGAATTGTCTGATACATGGAAATTCCAGCATAGTTTATCATCATACCAGCGCAGTTACATTGTTAATGCCGTTTCTGCGCAATCAGATACACCTCGAATGATACATCATTATTAGCTGTAAACAAGCAATTATATCTATACACTAGTTGTAGCCCGCGACTCCGTCCACGTAAAAGAAAGAAAGAAAGAAAGAAAGAAATAAATAAATAAATAAATAAAAAAAATGGCTCGTTCGACTGGCCCGTTGGCGCAGTGGGCAGTGACCCTGCCTACCGCTCCGGGGGTATTACGTAATTATGTTACCAACCTACAAGTTTTAATTAAAGCCAAACACGGCGTGTGCTGAGCAAACACTGTTTTGACCTCGATTCATCAATCAGTCTTGACAATTTTTTTGGCTCTTAATGGTAACCAGGGTCTGATGACAAAGCTGGATGGTGGTCACAGGATCTCATAATACAACTTGACAACCCCATCGAGTTTGGGTTCTTTGATAAAAGCTTTTATTTAAATGTACTACTTTTCTATTAAAACTTTTACTATCAACTTATAACATTCATATAAAATTCAATTTAAATGATAGAAAAGTTTGTTGCGAGATTTATCTGTATCTATATACATGTAAATTTAAATATAATTTTTAAGTTATGTTTAAATGCTAACACAGCTACAGATATCTTAACTATGTCATGGATAGTCTAGATCCAGGTGATCAAATAGCGATCCCTCAGCAACTTGTGGTTATTTTTTTAGTGTGTGTGTGTGTGTGTGTAGCAGTGCAGCAGAAGTTGCTTTGCTTCCACATAAGTTAAAATATACGTAGATGTGCTGCATAGGCGTTAATATGAATATACCGGTTTCAATTTGAATAGCAAATCTCGCGATAAGTTTAGTTAGATGTAGCGCAACGCTTGTGTTTATGGCCTGCAGCCGAATTGAGCCTGCGCATCCGGGTACCAGCACCTCTTTCTCACACAAGATCAAGACAAGTGATGGTATTGCTGTCGCGTTTCGTTCTGTTAGTGAGAGTTACCTGTGGCCTAAACTCGTCTTTAAAAGACCGAAAACGCATCTGCTGGCCTCCTGGTGGTGCACATAACCATGGACGTCGGTAGACACTTGAGTAAACCGCCTGCGCGTTTGAGCTTTTTAAAGAAAAAAAGCTTTTTTAAGAAATGGTTTTTACTTTTTAATACAGAAAACCATACGTCGACACTACACTCAGGTGCAGTGGAATCGCACATGAGATCATTTTCTGTAAAATATTTTATTTTTTCTAGAAGAATACATTTTTTAATTTTTTTTAGATTAAAGATGATTCATCATATAAGTATATAAAAATATTTTACTTATATCATAAAAGCATTGTGGAACGAGCCACTGTTTAAGTTTTCATAAATTTTTGTAATAGTATCTGATGAAGGCGAAGACGGAGCACTCGAGCGACGGGCAAGCAGCAGAGCTGAAGATCAAGGCAGCGGCGACAGCAGCGCCCCAGACAATGAAAACGAGCATTCGGAAGAGGAGGAACAAGCTTTCGACATATCTCTAGCTGCTTCACACTCTGTGGGTATCAGTTTCGAGCGCGCTGAGGACGTATAAGTATGGGAATACCTCTTCTGATCCTTGTAATGTAAGATATTCCCATGCGTCCATAGTGATTACCTTACATATAATAAAACAAACTCAAAAACTATCGATCGGATCACCATGCGGTTTTCACCAAAAGATAGGGATTCATGAGGAAGGTTTTCGCGCATAATACATATGTGTGTGTCCCCCTTATATTATGGTAGATAAACAAATAAATACAATTAAAAATGGGTTTTGATTTTTAGCTTATATCTCAAAAACTAATTAAGATATTTCAAATCTGAAGAACGATTCAAAAACAGGAGAAAATTTTCTAAAAGAAAGCCCTACCTCCGAAGAATCGGTCTTTATTATTTATAGTGATAATTTAATTGTGAAAATAGACCTCCGCGCCTCAATTCCGGTATGGGGGTGCGGGTGTGAAACGACTATGTGACATTAAATATTTTTTACCTATTGAATGTTGATGTAAAATTTTCAAAAAAATATGTGTTTTATCAGTATCTCAAGTAAGGGTGGCCTAGGGTGCGTGCTACAGGTACAAAATCAATGAAATTATAATGAGGCGGTGGAAAGTGAACGGGGAGCTCCGCTTGCAGTACATGGGCGGGCTGCTGGCCGTGGGCGGGCGCTCGGTGCTGGAGGGTAATACAGATATATTATAGTGGATAAAAGACGAGAATTTGAATGATTTGTAACGTGATGTCGAAAGTTAGAAAGCAAGAGACACGATACTTGAGGACCTGATATTTGATGATCATATATGACGAAAAAAATTAACATTAAATCAATTAACTACTACGTGAGATTAAGAGAAAGTTGTTTAATTACGTACGGAACGCATGTACTTACTAGCGTGGACGCACGTTGATGGTCCGTTTTTCCTTCACACTTTAGTCCTGGCTTAGAACAGGCAAAAATACCTATTTCACTCATCATTTATTTGTTTAATTCCGATTTACAGCCATCATTAAATCTTTTTAATAACTGACCAGTTTTTTTACGCTGGAAAATTCATTTACGAAGTAACTTTTTCGCACAGCAAATACCCACAGAACCTAAGGCCACACTATAACAAAGTTTAGGGAAATTTGATCAAAAATTAAGTACCTATTTTTATTACATAATTATAACGAGAATCGAGTACCTAGTACACTCCTTAAGTATTCTAAGTGTCTCACCATTCACCCTGTGTACTGTATACCTTTGCTTTGCTCTATTACGTAATAATAAGCGTTCAAATTCTTAAAGGTCCGGAAAACATACGGCTCTGGAGGTCAGCAGGTGACAGAGAAGACAATAATCACACCATCGGGTCAGAAGATCATACAGCGCACGATACAGCGGCCTTACGGACAGACCGACGGAAAATCGCCGGTCACAATTCTCAACAGAAAACTCGCACAAGTAAGAAAAACTCTAACGTTGAGTGTAACAATCTGGCCCCCCGCCGAGCTGCGCCGGCCGGCGGCCGCCGAGCGCCCGGGTCAATGAGCGCCGGCTCTCGATTCATAAAATGTCGGTCGCTCCATTCACGCCGCGGGGCGATGCTACGCGGGCCGCTCACTCGCGACCCTCGCGTCCTCGAATATTCATGTCTCCGTCGATAGCGTCGTAACCTCTGACTTCCTTTTGTACTATCGCGCGTTTGGTGACCGCCCCGCGTCGGGCTGCGCGCGAAGTGTCGCAAGCAAGTGTCGTTTCAACCGTTGGACGATGTTCGTTAAACTGTGAATGGTGTGTACAAGTGAATAAGCATTGTGATTATCGGTCGCGCTCGATGGAATTACACATTCACCAGCGTAAGATTAGAATTTATTATTTATTCGTTTGTTTTTCTCTTTTTTTTTACATTTATTTTAATTTTACGGTCCGAGCAACTATTATTTACGGCGAAAATAATAGAATTCAAAGTAGTTTAGAAGTGAATTCACATTAAATAGTGCGATATTTTTTGTGAAAAGTGAGGGTACATTTTATTTTGCGTTTGCCCAAGAAGCTCGCCGGAGGGGTGCACCGCGGCTGCGGCTGAGAACGATACATATCGATCGATAGCGATCTGCGGTGCGTGAGCGGCAAATAATGGAAACAATACGCGGCGCGGGCGCTATCGCTGCACATACGTCACCCCCCGAGCGTGACGTAGCGCCGCCGTCGCTCGCGAAGCGCACGACGCATTCGGTGCAACTAACGACCAACCAAACATTATTGTTCTATTAGGACTCTCAATAACTTAAAGTCTACCTTTACGGGAGGGCTGAAGTCCACAGAGACCCGGTTCCATTCTGACTGTTGGCGCACACTTATTACTAAAATAACGATACTAGAGAGGAATATCATTTTATAAGAATCTAAGCACTACATTAGATTTTATTAAAATGTAATTATTAACTAGGAAATGTCCCATCTAGTCCTAGTACGAGCAAGTTTTAGTACACTTGTATTAGCGGCGATATTAATATTTAATAACTTATTTTATATATTAAAGATTTATTGCTTGTTATATCTAATATTCAATGGTAGTATATGATATTAAGAGTTTATTCACTGTTATAGAATAAATTTTTCTAATACTATCATGCATATTTTTTAAGTGATGTGCACGGCGAATTATAGATAAAATCAGCATGTACATAATTTTAGTTTGTAACTAAACAATTAAAAATTTATAAAAATTTGTTACAACTAAATTTAATAATAAGAATATTTTTTGAATTTGTAAAAATAATTCTCATGATTTTGAAGAATATATTACTATAATGTCAAAGCTTCCTCACAAATCTGATAGTGTGAATGCGGCCTAAGATAATTTCGCAAAAAGTGATAATTAATTCACGCAGTGCACAAAACGTAAATAGATGATGGAAGCGTCGCGTAGAGTATCTATAATGTCAAAGCTTCCTCACAAATCTGATAGTGTGAATGCGGCCTAAGATAATTTCGCAAAAAGTGATAATTAAATCACGCAGTGCGCAAGACGTAAACAGATGGTGGAGGCTTCGCTCGGAGTGATTTATATCAGGTGGATAATCTCGCTTCACGTTACTAAATCCGGTCGCTTCCAGAAAATATGGTGTTTAATTTAAGGAGATGAGTTATGCACACGTCTGGAGAGGTTATAAGTTTATATATCTTAGACTACAGTCCGTATTTCGTTCACTAATTAAACCGGGCAAGTGCGAGTCAGACTCGTTCACTAAGGGTTCCGTACAATCACGTAATGCTTTATTATTATTATTTATTTATTAGAATTTCCAACAAAAACTTATAATAACACATATACAGAATTCTTTTCATTAATTAACCATGATAATTATAATTCTTAATTACAGGTAATTCCGTAACTTAAACATCGACAAAAAAAAAGAAGAAACAGGTTGGAAAAAAAAATGAGAACACTAAACAAAAAGCTTTACCAGGTTATGTTACAATTTATAGCTTTCAAGATTTCTTTTAATTTGACAAAGTCACCACCATTTCTTTTTGTGACGTAACTACAACTTTTTTCCGATTTTTTCCCACACAAGTACTCCAGGACATAACTTCTTGGTCAAATTTCATGACTCTAGGTTAACGGAAAATAGTCTATATGTATTTGATTCCCTTTTCGAATGTAGTCGTAGGGGAGACGTTCCATTGTTTATATTTTTTGTGTTACTATATAATCTGCGATCAGTTGCCACTTTAAGCAGATGTGTTGAAGGATGGTTTAACATGTCGAGTGTGTCTTCCATTAAAGACATCCCCTCATCATATAGTATCACCACAGTTTATGCTAATTTATCTTTCCTTTTTAGTCTTCTGGTGTAGCTCGGGGTTTTAAACTTAAGTGGTAATGGGTTTGGATGCTTACTAAGTCTGTTATGGTATTTTATTGTATTACTGCAAATTTCTTCTTTTACAGTTTTAATTTTTAGTTGCTAATGAATTTCATTGTTTGTTATGAACCAAGGAACATTGCTTATTGTTCGGAGTATAATATTTTGCATTCTTTGCAGGCAAATCTCTCCATCTCCATGAACGACCATATATTTTGAGAGAGTTCATTTTCACAGCACCAAGGGCCTCAGTACTTAGTATTCATTTCAACGTTACACCTTTACGGACAGACGGACAACGAAATGTTCCTATAAGGGTTCTTTTGGAGGTACTTAACCCTAAAAATTCTAAATATACTATGATTTGGTGACTGGTAACAATTTTCATGACTTTTTTTATATAACATGGTGCAAACGGGCATGCGGTTCACTCGATTGACTATAGGCGCTCATGTACAACTGCAACACCAGAGGACTCACAAATGCGTCGCCGGCTTTTGAGAAATGAGTATGCTCTTTTGAGCATAACATCTTATCAATAATCTTAGATATCTCTTATCTAATCTTATATATCTTAGATATGGTAATAAATAAGACTAGCTTTTGGCCGCGGATTCGCTCGCATTGTATATTTAAAAAAAGTTACTCTATTTTTTTTGCGGACTTCCTCTAACTGAATGTATACAACATTTCATCAACAAATAGGCTATCCAAAACTAAAACGAATTTATATACTATGACTTTATCTTTGTATTATTAAGACACAGTAATCCCCCCTAGAACGCGGCACTCCTACAACGCGTTTTCGTATAACGCGGAATCAAACTACCGTGTTATAGGAGGGATTACTGTACATATAATGTCTGCTTCCTCAAACATATCCAGATGTCTTTATTGTTAACGATGTGGTCTTTATCTGTTATAAATTTTACGTTCGTCCAAAGCAGCTGAATCTTCAAGTCACGCGTAATGCACAATTTAAATATCTCAAAAGGTTGTGTGCTATAACTGTCATTTTCAAAATAAGAATAACACTTGAATACTTAGGGGTATCCATAAATAACGTAACACGTTAAGGGAGGAGGGGTCACCAAAATGTGACATTGTGTGACAAGGGGTTTGGAGGGGGGGGGGAAGGGTTAAGAGCCTTGTGATGTCACATATCAAAATTTAAAATATTCTAATAAAAAGCTTTATCTAATAAAAAAAAATAATTCCCGTTTTCTTAAAATTATTTTTTTATTTAAAAAGTATGTGACGTCACACCAAGGGGGAGGGAGTTTCGAAAGTTGTCTTGAAAGAAAGAAAAGAAAGGACGGGGGAGGGTCAAAAATCGTAAAATTTGTGTGACGTAATTTATGGATGACCCCTTAATAGAAATATTACATTTATGTACCCAACATGTGATAGAATATCCATAGACCTTAAACATGCAAATCATGTCGAAGACCTTCTTGCACCTGTAACTCGTATGGAAAGTGTCACTTTCGCTTAACAAATGTTTTGCTATGACAGGAAGTACTTATTAAACCTTACCAACGTTTTTGAAAAACATTCACTTAGTCTTCTTTTAATGCATAGCATAACTTGTTCAAAATGTCTTAGTTTTCTATAATACTGAAGGAAAAAAAATTACTCGAGATTCTAAACAGGAAAACGTGCGGATTTACGTGCGATGTTCTTATATTCTATGTGTCAAAATGTCGTTATAAGCAGATTGTTTTTATTTCGTCGAAGTAAGCGAATAGACAGGCCAGTGGGGTGCCTTCTATAACCCAAATCACGTCGATATTTGTGTACACACTCGGCGCCATCGGCATCTATCTCAGTGTGTGTCAGCTTGCTTGTGAACGCGCGCGACAAGTTCAAAGACAAGCGATGCGCAAATTGTGCGAATTCTGAATTCGATATTTGAATCTTCGTTTTTTTTTTCTTTTTATTTTGTACACCAGCATCAGGATGTGGAAGTGCTTTCTTTTATTTGTGTTTGCGGCGTCCACTTTCACTAACGCGCAGGTATGTTTATTTAAATATTTGATATAATTACTAGAGTGTAGTGTTTCCACATATATATTTGAAGTTTTACAAAAAAATTGTAAGAAAATAAACTGACCTGCACTTTACCGCGAACCGAGAACTTTAATTGAGTTTTATAATCATAAAACTTAGTTCTAGGTTCTTAGGCCTAACCATTGTCGTATTTTTTTGAAATAGAAAATTGTGTTTGTGACATTCTAATTAGAGTTTTTAGATTCAAGTTGTTTAGAGTTTAGAACTTAACAAAAACTTAAATAAATTGTTATTTTCTCTAAGTTAGACTCTTACTTTTTAACTACGTACTTACAACTACGTATTTTTTACTTTTTTTTTCAATATGGAAACGGTTTTAATAATAGCACTGTATTTGACTAGAAGCAATTCATTTTCTATTACAAATAGTCTACTTTTATTACCTTCATTTATATTATATTAAAACCATTTTGTTTATTTAATTCACCAATAAAAAGCTCATTTTTGCGAATACATTTTAGAACAGTGAATTAAATAATAGACTTATTGAGATCTTAATTATCAGGTTATATGACATTCAATTTTATGTGAGAAATATTTTGACAGTTTGTTAAGAAACACAACATGTTCGATTTACTTTACAAATAAAGATTAATATAAAATGAACTATTATATCTGTAAAGTAGAGTGCAACTAAGAAGGTTTTTATTTTTCATCACACCCAAAATAAATTAAATGTTTTTTCTATTTATATTGAATTACTTGTTTTTTTTTTATTTATTCTAATCAAACGTGACCCATTCCAATACTGGTTTTCAAATCTCCGTGTTTCTGAAGGCACTTAAATCAGTGGGTCCCGCTTAATGTCACGGAGTGATAGGCGCCGTGAGATTGCGGGAGGTATCGCCGTTAAATGATGTTTTATTTTTATTAATAACTTAATTCCTCAAATGTGAAAAACAGACAAATGTGGCAGTTTTTGCACAGAATGTTTAAATATGTACATATTTATAATGCACCCAGACTCGAGGCGGGAATCGAACCCACGAGCCCCGGAGCGCATGGCAGGGTCACTTCCCACTGCGCCAACGGGCTAGTCAAAAAAAAAACTTCTCCAAAGTCCAACCCTAGTGGAAAAATTTCTCTGAAATTAGTGTGAAAAAGAATTTAAAAAGAGTTGATAATGCTTATTAAATCTGAAAAAGTTTTACAAAATCTTGTTATTACGGATAAATTTTTCTACTGGGAAATCTATCTCTATACCGAAATTCAATCAAAATTGGTTGAACCAATTTAGTGTAGGTTTAGGCACGAAAATGCCAGACAGAGTAACTACCACATTTATAATGCTGGAGCCAGATATAGCTTCATTTGAATGATCATTTGAATGATCATGTAATGTGGCCGGGGACTTTGTGTAACTGTACAAAGTTTTGTAGTACTTCAAGGACAAAAATGAATAGAATAGAATAGAAATCCTTTATTCACATATGATATACACAGCCTAGACACATAAATAAAGCTAAAACAAATTTAACATAATTGCAGGCCAGGTATGTATGCGTCAAGCAAGCAAATGTACAAACACTGAGCTATGTCTGGCTCCGGTATAGGAGTAAGAAAGGGGATTCGATACAATAACTAAATAAAGCCCCTCTTATTTCAAGCCGGACAAACACGACAAAGCTGGTATCGCATAAAATGAAAAAGGATACAAAAGTATTTTTCTAATAAACACTGTGGTCACGTAGCCGTTCCAATTACGGAGACAATTCGCTGGGGTTTTTTGGTGGCGCGCGTCGTGTGCCAACGCCGCGGGTCGCTCGTGGCGCGCCAGAGGCGTAATTAAATCCTCGCTTGCCAAGATTGCACGACACGTGTTGCGGTATTGATCTAGCAACCCACACGATGCTCAACAGCGGATTTCTTCGTACTATACAAAATACAACTTTGCTCCCAGGGTGGATCTTCCTTTTTTTCCGATAACTGGTTAGTTCCACTATGGGTACGCTACCTCGGAGCACCCTAGCTGCTATTGTCACTCCCCCTATCCGCATCCTTTCTCTTCTCCCCATCTACCTTTATATCCTTTTACTCTATCCTTATCATATCCTTATCCTTTCTAATTCGTAACGGAATTGGGCCTCTCTTACATAAGATTGGCGTGAAATGGCGGCAATGCTGTCACGTGAAGTGATGGTATTGTCGCGTTTCGTTCGGTTTGTGAGGTTTCCCGGTGGCCTAAAATCGTCATTAAAGGCCGGCAACGCATCTGCTTGCTTTCTGGTCGTGCAGATGTCCATGGGTGTCAGTAGGCACTTAGCGTTCTGCTGCCTGCTCGTTTGCCTGTTGTAAAATAAAAAAATATTTATTTCTCAAATAAATTGGTACATAAAATGATAACAATGCGACCCCTGATGTAAGAACAAACATTTAGCTAAGAGATTTCGCTATCACCTAAAGGAATATAAATCTAGAATTAATTAAGAATAAATACTAAAATCACTACATATAAAAAAGGTTCCAAAACATAACCCGCTTAAATGAATAAGTAAAATGTGTGAAAATATATATATTTGAGTGAAAATGTGTGTGTCTCTGTGTGTGTGAGTGCGTGTTTGCTCGTGCGTTCGTGTGTGTTGTGTGTCTGTGTGCTTAAGTGACTGTATTGTGGCTTGAGTGCCTTGCCCTACGTTAAGAAACTTGGGATCAGTAAGAATAAAAAATTTATTAATACTGTTACAAGAGTTTGGAAGAAAGCGATAAAACTGTAAATAAAGCAATTTACGAGAGAGAGTGCTAAAAGATACTGACAAAGTGGTTAAATATAGGAATGACAAAAAAAAGGATAAAATTATTAATTATCGTTGCCGTTTGTAGCTAAAAAAAATTGCCGAATCGCTTAAGAAAATGCAGAATTTCTCCATGGACGAGCGATACATTTTAATAATAACGTATTGGCATTTAATATTCGTCGCTAAGCTATAAACTGGTACACGGGAATTCGCAGCGAAATGAATACAGTTCATTTTTATTGTACCTAAATTGTGGACCCTGCTAACAAGAATAATATGAAAGTGGTCCGTCACCAAGATAAGGTTGGGCATCCCTGATCTAGGATTTAGAGAACGCGCATGATGGTCGAAATTTGGGCACAAATATCTTTGCGTATCACACGCTTAGTATAATGGACCAAAAAAGTGCTTTACCATTTTCCATAATAGATTCTAGTTAAAGAAAATTTTGCTTAGGGTTATTGTTAGAAATTAACATAACGCATAACAAGCAAAAATAAGCCTTACTATAAATAATTGACGTGCAAACGACATTCGACCTTAGCGCGGCAAACCAATTTCTTGGTCGACTATACAACGATATATATGTTTGTATATTGTTCTATTTGACAATTAAATAACATATGGTTGACACGATTGCACTTTGACATTATCCGATACATATGTGTGTGTAAATCACGTAAATTGTTTGGCATTAGTGTGCGTGAGGTTTTATTTAAATTGTTTAATATATTTGTAATGCATATTTTATAATAATATTAGTATTCGCACACCCTTCTCTATACCTACTATAAATGTGCCAAATTTCATTTTCCTCCGTTCGCGCAATTTTCTTAAAATGATACATAAAGTTTTCGCTTCACGTATCATTATATAAATTCTGCTACATACAAACAAAAGGTGTGAAATAAGATATGTAAATAGGTCCAGACATTCTTTAGTTATAAATGGTATAAATAACATTTTATAGCTTTTTATATGTAGAAACACTTTCAGGTTGTGGGTTTAATTTTCTTTTACATGTACCTCATATTTACGCGGCTGCTTTAGGGCGCCTAGGTAAATAACCCCTCGTTATTTGATCTACGTCAACACATTTTTAATGAGGTAGCTTCGTCTGCCTACTTTAGATTCATTTACGTAATTATTTACCTTATTTCGTTGTACGGTACATTAAGAACTGTTTTTTTAAATATTATAGCGACCCGCCCCGACTTCGGACGGTTGCAATGTGGATTATACATGTATTATACTTAAAGACCTTCCTCTTGATAAAAACCGCAATTAAGTTGCGTAGATTAAAAGATCTAAGCGTACAAGGAAAGTGACTTTATTTTATACTATATAAAGATAAAGGTTTCGCCTTTATCTATACTCTATACACACTCTTTGAAATTAATTGAGACCCAATGGTTTACGTGCTCTTAAAAGACGCTTACAGATGTGGACGGATATAAGAAAACCAGAGTTAGAATTGGTCATCGACCATATAAAGAGCTATTAACCTTGCGATTGTCTCCAAAACCGGTCACTGATTATGCTACAACCTCCTTAATACACTTCATTACTTATATATTACAGATGTTCAAGTCTTAAATAGCTCGCAATTAGAATGTAATCTCCATACATTAGGCCGGCGTGATTGGCGATCACAATCGCCTAATTAGATTTCCCACCCCTTCTGATTTAACGCAGTTAAGACGACATTTATCGTTCCCGACAGAATTTGGATTAAAGCGAATGTATTGCCTACCCTTTCTGATTGCTCTTGCTTAAAGTATTTTATATCTATTTATTGGTCAAACATTTGTGTGAATTGTAAAATAGGTATATTATTGTATGTAGGTATACTCGACCAAGAAATTGGTTTGCCATGCACGTCGACTGTCGTTTGCACGTCTTATTGCTTGTTACGTTAACTTCTAACAATAACCCTTTGGAAAATCATCTTTAACTAGGAGATGTCATCCAAAATGGCAAAGCCGTATACCTCTTTCTCACTTGAGATCGTCGTGAAGTAGCAGCAATGCTGTCACGTCAAGTGATGGTTTTGTTGTCGCGTTTCGTTCGGTTTGTGAGACTTCCCGGTAGCCTAAACTCTTCGTTAAAGGCCTGTCAACGCATATGCTAGCCTTCTGGTCGTGGAGATGTCCATGAGCGTCGGTAGGCACTTAGGTGCCTGCTGCCAGCTCGTTTGCACCTTGTAATATAAAAAAAGCACTTTCTTCGTCGACTATACATAATTTTAAGTTAGGTATAATTTGTTTGGTACTGTGAATAATGTGCAGTGCTTTGAGAAGCTAAATGGGCTTAAGGCCGCTAAGTTTTTAATGTATTATTTCCGTATTTGTTATGAACTAATTCCGTGAATGACATCAGATTGCTTAGTGCGAGTTTTGTAACTCTTACGCGTTTGTAAAGTTTACTTAAAATTGTATGGAGATTAATCAGCGCCGCCTAGCGGTAACGTTGTGACACTGATCAATCTCCATACAAATTGAAGTAAACTTTACCAACGCGTAAAAGTTAAAATACCTCGCACTAAGTACTCGGGGCTCCTGTTCACAAAACAAGTAAATTATATTTTGGTAAAGGAAGCAAAAATGTAATGTATATATATCACTTTATGTGCTTTAAACTAGTGAACTTTCTTTAGTCGATTTGTAGTAAAATTTATATTCGAATTTTAAATTTTGTTTCTTACTTAAGCTTTTATGCACTTATTACTAAATCTCGTTGCCTGATTAGGCTGGTCAAAATTCGGTCACAAATATTAATAAACATACGGTCGTCATGACAACGCTTTGACTCAATCTTATAGTAAAATGTGTACACGTGTGTATAAATCGTTTGGCAGTGGTGTGCGTGACGTTTTATTTGAATAATTTAATATATTGATACTGCATATTTTATAAAAATATTAGCATTCGCGCACCATCACCTATATAAACTATATTGTGCCAAATTTCAAACCCCTCCGTCCGCGCAATTTTCTTAAAATGGTACCGAAAGTCTTTGCTTCACGTATTACTATAGATAATTATTTCTATCATTATTTTATTGTCTGTGCTAATCGTACAGACACAAAGATCAGCAATAAATATTGTTCTTTCGCTCGGTGTAAGTATAAAAGCTTGTGCTAAGATTAGGTATAAAATAGTGCCATCGCATCGGGGATCGAACGAGGTATCTTAGGGATTTCGATCCGTTCCTACTAACTTTGAGCTATTGAGGTCATCTATCTGGAAATCTCAAAAACCGCGGAACGTACAAAGATGAAATTTGGTAATGAAGTAGTAGTATTAGTTAGTAAACGTGCGGATGTTTTTTATATAACAAGGGGCAAACGGGCAGCCGGCACTCAGCTGAGTAACTACCGACGCACATGGACAACTGCAACACCGGAGGGCTCGTAGATGCATTGCCGGCCTTTGAGAAATTAATATGCTTTTTTCTTGAAGGTCTCTAAGTCGTATCCGTTCGTAAATACCTAAGCTGGCAACTGATTCCATTCTGCTAGGTAAGAAGTTTCTAGAGAATCGGACGGTTCTAGACTTTAGGACGTCGAGGATTTTTCGATAGGGCTAGATTAAGGAGGTCTAAGCGCTCTTGCAAGTTTAATTTTACCCGGATGAAGTTGCGGGATACTGCTTTATTTATTACTGATAAGCTAGGCATTTAGAGTTATTTGAGTATGTTGCGATAATAGCTCAGTAGTAGAACCGGGTACCTTACTGATTTAATTCCATTCTACCGTTGAGCCATTGAGGCTACTATTTATGTCTGGTACGCTAGGCGTTTAGGGTCATATGCGACTGTCTGTTTGTTTGTTTTCGCTCCTGGGCCCGGGTGAAGGAATGTCATTGTGAGTCATGGCATATATTTCTGTCTGACTGTTAAGGTTTAAATTTATTTTAATAGCTGCTGAGAGACGCCATATTATTGTCTGTGTTTGAATTGTTCTACTATAATCCCCCCGATAACACGGTAGATTTATTCCGCAATATAGGGGAATGCGTTGCAGGATTATTCTCGTACAACGCGCTTGTACGGTCCGGATTGTGCATTATATAATATTATATATTGTATGTTATAAAATAATATTAATTGTCTATTGATGCTATTTCCATTATCATTTCATATAATCAGTACACAGTACAAACAACACTAAAAGATCGTGTGACCCAACGAATCCAATATGCAGGTGCAAAAGTAGGTACCTTCATTGTTTAGACATTTCTCGCGCATGCGGCCGTTACAAACTTCCCAGAAGCGCATACATACGAAACGATGTTCGTTATAAAATCGCATTGTGCACGGGCTATTTGTATTCGATTATTGTTTTGAAAGGGAGTCGAAAAATATTCACAGTTCACACGTCCGCCAGCCGCCGGCGCCGAATCGCAAATGACGATTTCGGAGCGCATTCGGAATTCAAAAATGTTAATGGCGCCCGAAAATTTGGAACGTACAGCAGCGCGTGCCGGTAGATTGCAAATAGGATATGGATGCTTTGTATTGAAATTACTTCATTTGTACATAACCTTTTGATGTCGATGTCACAACCGTTCGGTTTATATAAAAAAAAAAAAACATCTGTTGATTTGGACCTGGCAACTGGTTTTACAGAGATTTAGTGTGAGACAAGAAATGCATTCTTGCCTCACACTAAATATGTATAAAAATGCCGTCTTGTCTACAGTTGAACTCATTATTTCTAACTAATATTATAAACGTGAAAGTTACTCTCTCTGTTACGTTTTCACACCTAAACCGCTAAGCCAATTTGGATGATTTTTGGTGTAGAGATAGATTGAACTGTTACGGCTACTTTTTGTCGCGAAGAAATTTGGACAGGGTGAAATTGGGGTAGAAAGAGTATGTGAAAGTCGAAGCAAACAACGCGGACGAAGTCGCGGGTTGCTAGTAAATTATTAAGTATAGAACAAGTCGAAATTTGGATAGGATGTGCAAAAATTAAGGATTATAAAAGTGCATTGGTCAATATGGATAACTAGCTGTGTTCCGCGATTTCGTCCGCGTAGGCCACCCTGATCACTTAAGGGCTTAAAATAGTTTACGACAGCAGACCTACCGATAGGGCCAAAAATTTTCATAAGAATCGATCTAGCCCTTTCGGAGGAATTTGGCAGCAGACACTGTGACACGAGAAATTTATATTTATATTAGATAATATTAAAAGAATGTAAGCCAGAGGGTAAATTAGCCTTTCGTTCTTTTCCATATTTGACAATTCTCTTACGAGCAATTTTGTCGAAATTACGCCGAGCGAATGACAATAAAATGGGGGGTTTCGGTGAGTTAACGGGTTCAAAATATAGGCTTCGACGGCCCGCCGGACTTAATGGCCCGTCTACCTGATCTGGTCCAGTCAGTGTTTGTTTAAGTTTCCTTTTGTTTTTGTGGCCCGCGGCACCGCGGCGATTACGGATTTCCGAGAATCGAACCCGACTACTTTGTGTTTTTTTTTTGGTCCACTTGCCCAGCATCCAATTATAAATCTTGATTGTGGAAAATTGGACGTTTCCTTGCATAATTTAATCATTTTATCTTTGATAAAATACACTTCTTCTATCTTATTTATACATATACATACATACATACATACAAGGCTATAAAATAGCACATAGTATATTATCATAGGCCTTACACAAAACGGAATAAGAGTATTGTTCGAGAGGGAATAGAAACATTACTTTTAGATTTTCATACAGTACACCATGATGGCTGAGGAGGTTGTGGTCTAATCAGTGGTCGGCATTTGAGTCGATCGTTAGGTTAAGTAACTCTTGCTGCGACCGCTTGATAGATGGGTGACCCATTCTAGCACTGGTTTTTATTTGATATTCCGTGTTTCGGAAGGCATTTAAACAGTGGGATTAATGTCACTTTGTGATATTAGTCCTCAGGTTGTAAAGATTGTGGGGTTTATCCTCTAAGCGGAACCTGGTACCTGACCGGGTTAACGCTAGGAAGAAGAAGAAGGTTCCGTGTGCCATGAGATGAATGAAAGTACTAAAGCGAGCGAAGCCGCAGCATTCATTGCACCTGTTGGTATAAACACTGTAATATATTTTATTAGGGTATTAATATGTTTGTATGTTTGTTACAGAAACCCCTCCGCCACCATACAGTCGGATCGCTATGAACGACAGCAAACCTAAAGGTCAGTTACATACAAAATTAATCATGAAGCATATTTCGTATTTTAATTTATAATTATAAGCATAATATTTTATAGGCTTTGGCATTGTCGTCCTAAAATTATAACCGCTTTTTTATAATACAATTATAATAGGCATGACGACAAGTTTTGAAAAATATGTATAATAATGTTTTCAGGTATCTACTAGCCAAAAAATTTATATTTCTACAGTTATTAACGTTTTTATATTAAAAAAAAAAAACATTAATTATTCACTCTAAAACTCTCGAAGTTGTCATGACGTCACTTTATGTTAGTTAGTGCGTTCTACTAAGCGTCACCTCGACGTTTTCGCCGCGACTGTAACGACCGCAGTCGTCAATTGTCGTATATCTGGTGGTGTTAATTTAACTTTTTTTCCACAACATTTTTTAGGACTAGCTGGAATACCCCGACGTTACTCTGATTATCCAGTTATTACATGTGCTCGCGTCACTGCTTGTAGTGATTATTAGGGCGAGCCAAATGAGCGTTAACAGTATCCCAGAGCAGTTTTGTGATACACTTTACTATAAACGATCACATCTCCATAGACAAATCCATATTTGTGTTTTAACATAGTAATTTAACTTTATATCTAGATATGTTATCTGTCAAAAAATAATATATGAAAAATTATGCGAGCCCTCACAAAGCTTAGCTTTTTGTTAGTTATTATAATTAATAATAACAATACTTGCTACAAGCAGATTACGCGTCACCTTCATTGATTCATTTTTAAAAGTTGTCAACGCACACACACTGGGTTTGGGTCGTTATGCCGGAATCGGATGTAGCTCAAAGTGTTTGTACATTTATGTCCTTGAAGACTACAAAGTTCTACAAAACTTTGCGCAGCTACACAAAGTCCCCGGCCACACTACATGATCATTGAAATGAAGCTAGTGGCTCCGGCATTATAAATCCATGTAAACGGACTACCAATATAACATACGTAGTTTATATATCTTTAGCACAGAAGAAATATGAAATTAACATCGAATTTTATAAGACCCTAAGTATTGGAAAAGGAATACCAGCAAATACCTAACTTTGATAAGTTTAAAGTTGCTGTAAACTTTAAAGGCTTCGCTTTCGCTTCAACTTCAGACGTATCGAGTTTTTCTTACACAGAAGAAATATAAGTTAAGATAAAAGCTCATATAAAATAGGTCATATGACTCTAACTGAGCCGCGCAGTTTCACCTGCCTAGAATATATCTATTAAAGAAACTAGAAAATAACATTTTATGCATTAAAGTATAATAAATCTAAAATATATATAAAGAACAAATTTTCTCACACTCGTTTTATTATTTTTAATTTGGAGCACAGGCAAATGTTTTAAAATTACACACATTCTTTGTACATTTTCAATAAATAAATGATCTGTGTAGTCAACCAGACAGACTAAGTAAGGTCATAGTCTCAACTAATAAAGTAGCCATACATAGCTTCATTTGAATGATCATTTCAATGACCATGTAGTGTAGCTTTGGACTTTGTTTAGCTGCGCAAAGTTTTGTTGTACTCGGTAGTCTTTAAGGACAAAAATGTACAAACACTTTGAGCTATGTCTGGCTCCGGCATTAGTTTCTATTTTAATCAATATCAAAGGATATAAATGTACACTGAATTTATTCCCACGCAAACGTTCTATTATTGAAATAAAATGGAACCATTTATTCATCGAAATTTGAATGTTTGACAGTAAATTATATTTGCACAATTTTTTTTTTTTCAATAACCAACGCGCACAGCACTTTCTTCGTTCAGCGTGGGAACGCAGGTGAGGAAGGGTTCTACCTACGCATACTTTTTGCGTGGACCTTCGTTGTGGTTGCACAAAAGTTGGAATTATTAGCCCTTTGTGTGGACGTCAAGTGATGTTCGACTAATAGATTATTTATGGAACCGCCACAGAGCATGTCACATACAACTTTAAAATATTAGGGTTGATCGCTACCGATGCTTCAATAGATGGCTAGAATATTCCTTTGCACTGATGCATATCGTCCGAAAAATAAATTGTATTGTGCAGAGTTTATGAGAAGGTATCGAATAAATATATAACTCTACTGCCGCACCCGGCAGACGTTGTCCTGCTCGAACATTGGCTTCCTCACTATTGAATATATACCTAATACTATGGCAAAAAATGGATATAAAAAGTTTTTATAGTATACTAGCTGTACCCCGCGACTTCTTCCGCTTGGGCAACCCTAATCAATTTGGTTTTAAAAATGGTGTACTTCCTATTTGCAGACTAACAAAATATACACATATATTTATTTATATTTGACAGGCCCGTTGGCGCAGTGGGCAGTGACCCTGCCTTCCCCTCCGGGGGTCGTCGGTTCGATTCCCACTTCGAGTCTGGGTGTATTATACAAAACGAATACAACCTTGAAGTCACGTCCTGCGATTTTTTTGTTCCGCGGTGAGTTTTTATTTTTTAAACACTTAAAAGCTCTACCGTGAATGGGCATTGTCTTTTATAACAGATTACATCAGTTGTCAATAATTTCAGCTGCCGCCTCTTCCGTTAGAAGAACAAAGAGCAACAAACGATCAGCACTCCATCATGAGCGATGCGGACAATGAACACTCTTTGGGGACTTCCACGTTCAATACAGCAGCTAGACGGTGCTTATACAAGTTTTTTTTTTAATATAAAGAGGGGCAAATGGGCAGGCGGTCCACCTAAGTAACTGCCGACTCTCATGGACACCTGCACCACTAGGAGGCTCGCAGTAGGGTTGCCAGCCTTTAAAGCGTGGTTTAGGTCACCGGGAAGTCTTATAAACAGTACGAAACGCGACAACAATACCATCACTTGACGTGACAGCATTGCCGCCACTTCACGCCGATGTTATGTATAAAAGAGGTACTGGTACCCGGACGCGCCAAAGAAATTCGGCTGCAGACAAAAAGGACTGCAAGCGTGGCGCTACCTCTGCTAAAATACTAGTTGGAGACTTAATACAAGATTTTTTCATAAGAATATCAATACTCGAGCTGAATTATTTTCAACTAAGATACTTTCCCAACGAAATCTCGATAGCTCAATCCCGATAAAACAAAACCAATACAAAATCCCAAAATTTTAGCAAAGGAATGAGGGTTCCTTAGAAAAGTAACGTGAATTGCATTGACACGGTGTTTAACTAATGTTTGCAATTCGTCGTTCTTTTTTCGTATCAAAATTAAATTAGTAAATTAATACTAATATCTAAATAGAATATAGAGTTGAAGTTTCTGTCTGTAACGTTGAAAATATTTTCGTCTGTCTGTCTGTTTGTTCCGGGTAACCTCCGAATCGGATGGACCGGTTTCGAAGGGAATCTCACTGACAGATAGCTGGCATAGCAAAGAGTAACATATGCTACTTCCTTTTTAGAATAATAATCAGGGCTTCGCACAAAAAATGAAAACCCTCAAAATTTTACCAAATCGCACGAAATCACGCGGACGGAGCCGCGGGTTTCAGTTAGTGTTTTAACCTGTTTCTTATCTCCAATCAGGAAATCATCTCGTAGTCGGTCGTATGTACCCACGACAGAGAAGCCGTCCCTTCTTACCGGATTGAGGGAGTTGTTCGCGTCCAAATTTGGCACGCTGCGACGGCACATCGACGTATGGACCGACAAAGCGTTCATATTTTTGGACATCCATCTTATCAAGATCATTTTTATCTCGCTAATGCTGCTCTGCGTGTTCGACGTGTGTAGATTTATTTATTTAATATTAATTTATACACCAATTTATATACAGCTTCATATCCATAAACTCTAATATGTTTATGGGTATTTGCAATACACATTCAAATACATGAATTATTTTTGAAAATTTTGAAGGAAAATCTTCTTTAGGGCGCATGGGGCATTTTTGTAATGGGGAAAAAAATATTTTTTTCCTTATATTACAAGGGGCAAACGAGCGGGTGGTTCATCACATAAGTGACTACCGACGCCCATGGACATCTGCCCCTCCAGAAGCCGAAAAGTTGCCGGCCTTTGAAGAAGGATTTAGGCCAGCGGGAACTTTCACAAACCGAACGAAACAACTCGCGATACTGTTACCGCTACCGAAACGTGTATCGGCATATTTGACTTTGTCTGCAAATTTGACTTTGTCTTTTACTAGAGTCCTTGTGATACTTTTAAGGATCATCGTTATGTTTTTGCTCTTGCAGGTATGCGCTATGCACGCACCAATAATGATTTTAATATGTCCGGTGCTCCTACTCAGTACTCGCAAACAGGGCATCTGCGTGCTTTTCATATCTACCCTCATTAGCGTGTACTTTATGGCGAAAATGGTATATCAAATAGAGTACATAAGACACACTTATTTTGAAACTAATTGTACACAGGTAAGAATCCTACTTATATTATAAACGCGAAAGTTTGTACATATGGACGTTTGTTTGACGCTGCTTTACAGAAGAACTACTTAATGGATTTGAATAAAACTTTACAATAATATAGTTTATACCTTCTCTCTGGGTAAGACCAAGAATCTTGCGCATGATTTTTCTCTCGAGGAAGGCTATAGGTTATATATCATCACTCTAAAATTTTTCACCTAATTTTACCCGGACGAAGTCGCGGGTAACAACTAGACGTAATTATATACATACAAATGTATGTAACCGATAGATTTTTAACACGCTTTTGGAATAGTCCATTCGGCGTGACAATGATTTTACCGTCAAATTTACACGCTTAAACACTAGTTTTTGTATTGAATTTTTGTCCTTTAAACTGCCTTCCATTTATGGACATACTTGAATGGAGTAACTTAGCACACGCAATAAAAAAAAATTCTATGAAACAAAGACCTAGCAATAAAGCATGAGTGTATAGCCATTAAAATTTAAACAACTCGTGCTGTAAGACAATTGGTAGTATAATTTAATTGCTTTTCTGCGTGCTACCAGCCTATTCAATATATATATGTATGTACTATTGCTTACAATCGTTATTAATGTAAGTACATAGACACACTAGGAGTGGCGTTGAATAACGGCTCACAACTCAATACATGGTAGTAATTATTAAAACTGACTACCACGCCCATGGATATGTGCACCACCAGGGCTGATCCTACCATAGGGCGAACGGAGCGGTCGCTTCATGCGCCTAGTTACAGGGGGCGCTTCAGCTAAGGACGACTCTCAAGACGAATATTTTTAATAAAAGGGGACT
Organism: Charaxes varanes; assembly: GCA_024363005.1. Classification (NCBI taxonomy): domain Eukaryota; kingdom Metazoa; phylum Arthropoda; class Insecta; order Lepidoptera; family Nymphalidae; genus Charaxes; species Charaxes varanes. Next base: position 996,694 of record JANCMC010043903.1, read on the forward strand.
TCATTGGATCTTGTTCCATTGTAAAATTTACTTCGAGCCGGTATTGTGCACTACCAGAGGCCCTAGCACGAACATTACGAACGGTTCGAGTCGAAAAGTCGACATTGAAAATATTCATACTGGGCCCGCAGTGGACAACCATTAGTGTTTAGGCGGATTGCGTTACACAATAAAGTCTTGCCTCCTGTGCGCCTAGCACGAACTTTTTTATCCTAACACTGTCGACACTTTCGAAACGAAAAACGGTTCTAAATGTTAGTGCTAGGGCCTCAGAAGGCTCGAAGATGCTTTGCTAGCCTTTACAGAGCTAAGGCTACCGGGAACTCTCACAAACCGAACGAACCGCGACAACTACATCACTTGACGTGACAGCATTGCCGCTACTTCACGCCGATCTTATGTAAGAAAGAGGTACTGCCAGCATGACGCTACCTCTAATTAGATAAGTAGATAGGAGTAAAGGAAGGGGTTGAGTAAAAGAATATAAAGGTGCACACAAGCGTGGCGCTACTTCATGTTTATATTAGATGTTCACTTGTGAGCTAAGAGGGCTTAGTAAGCGAAGGATATAAAACACATGAGAAAGGCAGGAGTAACGGGGATGTTAAGTCATGTAGTACAATGGAGTAGGAAAACATGTATTGATCCTAGATAATGTAGAACGATTTCAAGAAGAGAGGGGGAGGGAATTACGCTAGTTGAGCGCCATAATCCGTTTCAGAGTCAGAGCCAAATTTCCAAGACTAGCCCAATGACGTCTAGAACACAAGAATATGGTGACATTCGCACGAGAGCTTTTTAAACCGCGCGTTAAAAAAGCGTTCAAATAGAACATATAAACATCCAAATTTTTGTTCAAACGGCAGCCAGCGCTTTTATAACGCGGCGTTTTTTTATCGAGCAATGGTATATTTTCAAAGCTATACGTATATGGTATGTTTTCGTTTAACGCAACGCTTTTTTTAACTCACGTGCGTATGAGGGCTATGGGTCCATATCTATGGACTATACATGTAAATAAAATTGAATTATCTGTTTTAACGCCAAAATAGTTTACTCATTGCATATGACTATATGTACGATATTTATAACAAAAACCATAATAAAAACATTTTAGTCTGTCCGTTTCTTCCGCGTAATCTCCGAAACGGCTGGACCGATTCGAACGTGACTTTCACTAGACGGTAGCTGATTTTAGGAAGAACAACTTAGGTACTTTGTTTTTAGCTCAATAATTAGGGATATCACTGAATTCACGCAGGCGAAGTTGCGGGCATCAGCTATTTGCAAATTAAAATAACTAATACAGTACCTATCTATTTAGGACATTAAATGTAGCCTAATCACAAATTTCACGGTATGATGCCTTTTACACCCATTATACTGAAAACAAACGGGCAGACAGTTTACCTGATTCTAAGAACTAAAGTTGCATTACTAGAAGGTCACTTGAATTACTAGAAGGTTCGCAGAAGCGAAGACGGCTTCTGAGAAATGAAAAAGAAACAATAGAATGTGCCTGTGTTCAATCATTTAAGACACGCGCCCTTGCAGTGAAAAGTTACATGTCGCGTTACGCAACAATAAAAGTGGCCAAGAGCTTGTCAAGACACGCTTATATAGAAGGGTTCCGTATCTGATACTCGATAAACGTATTTGTTAAATAACTTCGAAAGTTGTTCTACGATTTCGTTCAAGATAATTTTCCTAATGAGTTTATAAGCATGTTCTATATCTATAGACATGGAAAATTTTAATTCTCTACGTTTAATAGTTTGGAAATCCTATGGGAGGGACCACATTGCAGACAGACACACAGACGGACGGACGGACAAAGCGAAACTGTAACGTGGTCCTTGTAGAACTACGGAACCCTAAAAATGCACGTAAGGCGGATGCCGGAATAGAGGATGACAATCTGCGGCTCCCCACGATTTGCGACAACGAGCTGCAAGGTCGACGTCTGATTGTCGATAATAGTGCCACTTATGATATGTCATACTGACACACTGACGGCACACTAGCCCACTTATGACGCGCCGTAATTTTATTACCCCAATAATTCTATCATTATCACCTTGGAAACCCGACGTGTCATCCACGAGATGATATGATATATCTAAATCAGCAAAAAGTGTGACGCAGTATGCTTCTTCGTTTTAAGTGCGAACGGCAAAGCTGTCTGTGCAACTCTTGACCGGCATTTGTTTTTGCAATAACATGTCATCAGGCGCGGATACGCCATAGTGGGCTCGGTGGGCTCGCTTATGATGTCACACTGTCACGGTCTATTCAGATTAAAAACCTGATAATATTATATGCAATACCTAAGTAACAAAAACAATGCCTGAAATTCATACATTTATGGACATATTCTTTGTAGGAATGCACTCTATCAATCAGAAGCGAGTTCATACACCGACTCGCATTCGCCCAATAATTGAGTTGACGTATCTACCAACTTTTTAGGTGAAATTATTGCAAACATAACACTAGATTATTAGTTCACTAACGCTTTTATTTGATTTTGTTTTTCTAATTTTCCGGTTAACTTTTAAATTTTCCCTTCTAACATACACCTAAATATACAAGCAATATAAATAAGTTTTTATGGCTTCATCTTATAAAATTGGGTAAAAATATTTTATCCGATGTTATTGATCATTGAAGTGGCTTAAAGTGCTGGCTTAAGGTTATAATTTAGTTTATTTTGAGCATTACCTAAAGCATTTTAGTTTACGAGACATAAACAGCTACGTTAGGGCACGTTTGGCCGGAGAAATACGTACCTACCAATGATTTCGGCATTTTATTAAGAATAATTATTTGTTAAAATTATTGTTACCCAAAGAGCTCCTGACGCCCACTCGTACAAAATTACTTCCACAGTAATGCAGTCAACGCCTACCTACTCTTAAAATATTTTCTTAATAAAAATATTTTAAGCTTATTTGGGTCACAAAAATATATAATTTACTATATTTAAATATTATTTACAAAACAAAGCTCAAAAAATCGTCTACTGCTTCTTTATTCAATCCAATGTTTACTTACACTTTTTAATAATTAATTATTTATAACATTACATCTCTTGGAAGAATAATATCGTTGGTTATTTATGAAGGAAGATTAAAGTGCATTTCTTTATGTTACAAGCAGCAAAAGAGCAGGCGATTCAACCAAGTAACTATCGACGCCCATAAACATCTGCATGATTAGGAGAGTAGCAGATGCGTTGCCGAGCCTTAATGACGAGTGTAGGCCACCGGGAAGTCTCGCAAACCGAAAGGAAAATTAAAATAAAAAATTAATTCAGATCAAGATGTAGAGTATAATTAAGAATATGATGCTTAATGACCAGTTTGGCGCTGTCCAGTACAGCAAATGCGTAGACAATGTGCGTACACAGAGACGGGTCTATATTACTCGGCGTATACTTTCCTGCACTTGGCCTACGAAGTACGAGATTTAATTATTACTGTATTAATGTAAAGAATAATCAAAAAAAAAGAGAAAAAGTATTAAAAAGTTAATTTTGAAATTCATAAACAAAACGAAAAAAGATGAACGCAATGTTGTGAAGTCATTTTAAAGAAAATTTCTGAAATCTTGACTTGTTTAAGTGAAATAGACAGAAAATCAGAGCAATAGTATTACACAGATACAGAAAATTAAACATAGATGGCTTTAAACCATGAGTTTTGGGGATACAATCCACCTTACTAGTTGCAGTAAGTAGGGCTTAGTGGCCCAACCTTGGCGCAATAAGAAGCTTTTTATAACATAATAATGTTATCAATAACAATATAAATCAGCAGTTGAATATGGAAATTACTAAGTGGTGTGTATCTCAAATGGTGACTCGCGAATGTTAAGTTGCCAATGCTTCTAATGTATTAACTTTTCTAATGAAATATTTGTTGTGTGACTAAATGTATGCTTTTGTGGGAAAGACGGGGGTTTTGGTAGCCCAAGATAGAAAAGAGTGGTCCAAAAAAGGGGAAGTTTTTGCCAAGCACTGGGACATTCAGGCTAATTTAAAAAATATATTTACCTGTACCAAGCCCAGTTGGTATAGTAACAGACCACTTTGAATTTTTCCTCTTTCACTTCATCATTTACAACAGCCACGGTCGTAGGCTTTTTCGTCGTAGTAGGTTTTTTAGTTGTAGTAGGTTTAGTGGTAGTGGTTGGTTTCGTAGTGGCAGCTGGTTTGTGGTGTATGGGAATGACTTCAATATCTTCTAGATCTTCATCAATAGAGTTCTGTGGTTCCGGCACAGGTTCTGCTGGTATAATGTCTAATTCCACTTTTTGGTCCAAAAAGGAGTTTTTGATCGTATTCAGGAGAGGATATTTGCCTTCATTACATCTAGAACATTTACATGGAAATAAGGTAAATCATATTATATCAGGGACATCTAAATTCCGACAATTGTTTTCATATATATAGTGGCGGCCAATTTTTATATAGTATCAACTTTGTATATACACTAATAAAATATTAATTTCATACCTATTTTTGAAATCGTCAAGATCAATGGCCCAAACCATACCACCAGCAAGGCCAAGGGACTTGATGAAATTGACCTTCTTCTTGATGATATCGACGTCATCATACGACACCCACTGGTTGCCTTTATGAGCAAACGGACCCATGCGCTGGTTCGGATCTTTGATAACTTTCCATTTACGTTCTCTAATACGCTCGCAAATCTGCAAGTAATTATTTTGATGGAATAAAAATTGTTATGAATTAAATAAAATAAGATTTTTTAAAGGTTATTATTTGAGGTAAGAAAAAGAAAGTTCGTAGAGAAAAGAATTGTGGGAAAACGCAAAAAATTCAACTTTTAGGGACTTCACTTCAGGTTACAATCTGGTTGCTTTACTAGACCTTCAATTTTTTTTTAATTCTCGTTTTTCTGCCCTTTCCATTGCTGGTTGTGTGTTTGTTGAGTTTGTGTAGAAAGCCATAAGTAGGGGTTCCCGTTTCGGAACCATATGTCATCACTGGTAACACACTCTAGTCGAAAACTTAAGTTGATTCATGAATTGAGGATGAAAAGATTTTTAGACTCGCGAATTACATTATGAACAAGGCATGTCGTTATTCCTACCTTTACCAAAATGTATAACGACCTAGTAATGTGGTAAGGACTGTCCGTAAAAGGATACAAGTAATAATTACCTCGTAATATGCCAAAAATCCATTGGCACGTGTGTATTCACCAGCATCACCACCAGCTTTAGCGGGAATGTTCAGGCCGTTGGTGTTACGATTGTCATACTGTGAGAGGGTTGTGAAAGACTGTCCATATAAGGGCATGCCCATAACTAATTTGGACGCAGGGGCGCCCTTCTCCATCCAATAGTGCATTTGTCTTACACAGGATATATACCTTTCCCGCTCTATTAGTACCGAAAGCCGCTCTATATGTATCCAGGACCCTACTTATTAAAAACAACATATCAAACTTATATATTTTATAGACATATCCTTTGTAGATATATAGATATAGTACATATCCACTATATTGATCGTAAGCTAGTTTATACACCGACACGCAATTGGCCAAAAATTTTGTGGCTGTGCCTACAAGCTATTTTAAGACTGCAGGATCTGTGCCTGTATATTTTGAGGTCCAAACCTCTAAAACCTTCTTGCCTCGCAAAACTTCTACCAGCTGCCAGCTCCTGTACTTTCGACTCACCACGACTGAGGGATCTTCAAGAGAAGATACTCATTTCTCATCGTCTCATTAAAAGAATGAACTCTTTAATTATTTGTGTGTTCAAATTCTTCTTAAAGCTTATCTGAATTCCGTATTTAATTACGGCCATTCCCGATTCTGTCTCTCTCTCTCTGTATGCGTGTGGATGTAGCTGTCTCGTTCCGACCGCGCCGGCTCGTCTGGGAGAGAGCTGTTACCGCCTCATCCAGCAAAAAGTCGCTTTATTACCTTCGCTTCCAAGAGATTATGACGATGAAAAAATGTACGTGGTTTGAGCCAAATAAAACGTAAACAACTAACAACAAATGAATCTTTATTACTTGTGACTATTACCACGTAAACGAATTATATAATTACTTCAGAATGTTTCTGCTTTGTCTTAGGTAGGTGGTAGTGACCCTGCCTTCTGTTCCGGCCTGGCGGGTTTGAATCCCGCCTCGATATTGGGTGTAGCAAGTATATTATGTATATACATTACATATTAAATTTATCCAAAATTGCCTGAATATAACTTGCCTATTTTGGAACAGACCACCGTTTTTGTCCAATATTCTTACATTTAATAAAGAGGAGCAAATCTTCTAGAAGAGTATTTTTTTATATAACGAGGGCCGTAGATTCACTGAAGTTACTATCGACACCAATGGACAAGTGCAGCACAAGAGGGCTGGCAGATGGGTTGCCGGCCTTTAGGGAGTTTGTACGTTCTTTTAATAACATAATATTTATTATATTATATATAAATTTATTATATTGTATATATATTATTATTACATTATATATAAATTATTATAAATAGTAACAGAAGATGCGTGCTGTGAGGCATATATCTCGGCAATGTATTGAAGTAAGAGAGTGAATTTTAGCGCAGCGTCTGACGCAATTAGGTACTTGCATAAATTGATCCCTGCTTGCGGTTTAACGCGACAGCTTAACTCGTGTTTACGACCAGGGTTGCTACTGATACTCGATTAACTTTGACTTTTCAAATAAATACACTAAATAAGAGGGATTTAGAGGTTTATTACTAATAAGTTATAGCGCATAGTAGGTTTATAATGTTATTTGAAAAATACATATTTACAATTGTCGCCATCTCGATTGCCGTATGAGTAAGTTTTTTATGTTTCGTGAAACTGCTGAGCAAAACCATAAGCAATCATTAACTGTAGTTTGCTTCCTTTGAATCGTAAAAAGATTATCTCCCAACTCCGACACTGATTTCGACTCTGATAAATCAAACCAATCTCTTATTCCGACCTCGGTTTCGTACACCCCTAGTTCGGACGGCGTTTAAGTGAAATAAATAAATCAGCACTAGGGCCTCGCAGCTGAGCTCTGGTGTGTAATTTTTAAAGGATCCCCCTTCGCAGCTCTGACGTACAGCCGCCGCGGGCCGAGCGGCAACGAGTTAGCAACAATTATAATTAACGTATACCTTTTAAAGTAATTTAAATCATGTGCTGTTCGATTTATTACGCAAGTAAAGCAAAGTGACAAACGAGCGTAGTGAGTCGAAAAATTTGCAGCCACCGTTGCCCAGAGACGCTTGCAAATACAATGGATCACTTACGATCCTTTTCTCCTTAAATAATACTTGCTACCGAACGCAGTATTTTGTGTTAGACTATACAAACTCTATAAATATACATTTATAGAGGGTACATAGGCGGGAATTAACTTCTCATGTTTACCACTCTTATCTATGGGCTATGACTACTACAGTGCAGGGGACACTGTGTTAAAACTGCCTTTCTTGGTCAAATATGTGTTTTTCGACGCGTACACAAATGAAAAGGTTTGGGCCTGTATCTACTTTCATCAGGTTTGGTCTAGTAAGTATACTTTAAATTTTTTTTATTATAACTAGTGGCAAACGGGCAGGCGCTTCATCTAAGTGACTAACGACGTCCAAGAGCATCTTAACCACCAGGAGCTTTGCAAATTCGTTGCCGGCCGTTGCCGTAAAAAAAGAAGCAAGGGTACTTTTATAATTAAAGCCATAATTTTTTTAAATATAAATATTGTAATGGTATAAAAATTCAGTATCTTGTTGAGCTTACTGCTTACTTCCCTAGAAATCTTATTTCCTTAAGCGTTTTACTTTCTCAAGAGTCTTACTTCCCTGAGTGTGTTACCTCTCTAAGCGTCGTACTTCCCTAAACGTTTCACTTCCCTAAGTGTCTTACTTCTCTAAGCGTCGTATTTCCCTAAACGTTTCACTTCCCTATGTCTCTTACTTCCTTAAGTGTTTTACTGCCCTAGGAATTTGCACTAACTTATGATCTTCGCTATAGTGGGAAAATGTTTCTTTCCCTAAGTCTCTTACTTTCTTAAGTTTCTTACTTCCTTAAGTGTTTTACTTCTCTAAGCGTCTTACTTCTCTAAGCGTCGTACTTCCCTAAACGTTTCACTTCCCTATGTCTCTTACTTCCTTAAGTGTTTTACTTCTCTAGGATCTTGCACTATTTTATGATCTTCGCTATAGTGGGAAAATGTTTCACTTCTCTAAGGCTCTTACTTCCCTAAGTGTGTTACTTCCCTAGGAACTTGCACTATCCTATAGAAAAAAGAAAGCAAGGATAACTTTTGTAAAGCCACTTTTTTTTTATACAAATATTGTTATAGTATTCATATTAAATATATTTTTCAGCCATAATTGTATGTGTGAACGTATTCGCAACGGAAACCCTATTCTATGCGTTCTGTTTGAATCTGAGAATGCATTTCCGGATCCTGTGTCATCGTTTTGAAAATATCGTCTGCTCTTCGGGTGAAACGACCAAAGCCAATCTAGAAAAATGTGTTAAAAGACATCAGGATCTGATAGAGTACGTTTTCGTAGACAACTGTTTTTTTTCTTTTTTTCGTTTAAATTCTACAACTCTGAATCGCAATCAATCAAATCAATGCCTTCGATTTAAGATCGATTTATTTACTTCACTTCTGTCACTAATTTTGCTGTTATTGTTTTTTCTGTTCACTGAATCAATGTAATTTCCAAACCATGTTCTTATATTCAGTTCACTTGCTTCCTCAATTTTGATTCCACGCAGATTTAAACCATGGTTTGGTCTTGATACGTGGTATTTGGCTCCTAAAGGTAGAAGCTCTTGGGACAATTTTGAAACATTTTTTAAATCTTTTTTTTTTTCTTTCAATCTTTTTTTCAACTTCCTTTCAAGCATTATCATCACCACCATCATCAACATCATCATCATCATTTGATGATGATTCATCACTTGTGTGCCCATTTTTAATGAAATACTCGAGTTTTTTATGCCTTTTGTTTGCAGATTGGTCAATTATATGGAGGTACTTTATTCTAAGTCTTCACTCTTCAATATAATGACCAGTTCTCTTATGATATGTTTAAGCGGATTTAACATAACGGTACTGATTATTTAATCGATTATCACCATTATTTTGCTTGTTAAAACTTACTTTTTTTATTGCTAATGTCTGATTAATCTATATATGTATTATATAAAAGCGAAAGTATCATCAAATCTCGAAAACCCCAGGACGTTCAAAGATGAAATTTAGCAAGGAGCTATATCCTTGCCAAGTTTCTTGCTATTTATAGGTAGTAGACATACGCCAAGAACTGAATTTTCTATAGGGCCAGATAAAGAAAATCAAAGGCTTTTTCACGTTTAATTTTAAGCAGACGAAGTAGCGGGGAACAGTCCTTGGATTACGAAGAAAACTTCCCTGTGGCCTAAACTCGTCACTAAGGGCCGGCAGCGCATCTGCTGGTCTTCTGGTCGTGCAGATGTCCATGGGCGCGGGCAGACGCTTCGGTACCTGCTGCCTGTTCGTCTGCGCCCTTGTAACATAAAAAAAATATATATATATCTCAGCATTGACAATGCCAATGAGATATCCAGAGTTAAATATTTCAAAGCGTCTCCTCTATACCTGTATTAAAATATATTTAGTTCACACTGGTACACACTTATTGAATTTAAATAAATAAATAGAATATATAATACGTCAGATGCAACAGAATAAAATATATTGTCTATGAAATACGTCGGATAAGGTACCTGGCATTCGTAGCATCAAACAATGAAATGAAAAGTTACTTGCGCAACAAAGAGAGTATTCGTAACGAAATCTTGTCTATTGTTAGCGCGGTCGCATGGTCGACCTTTGACTCGAAGTACGTATCATATAAAAAAAAAACATTTTGTATGGATGTTGCATTAAGTATATCTATTTTTTTTTTACTATATATATATATATATATATATATATATAAATAGTAAAAGTTATCGCAACTGTCGTCTTGCTGAGTTTAAAAGCAGTTTCACAGTGGAATCGTAACTCAGCGAATCCAACCAAGAAATTAAACAAACAAAACTTTGCGCAACTCCACAAAGTCCCCAGCCACACTACATGATCATTGAAATGATCATTCAAAAGAAGCTATATCTGGCTCCGTCATAAGCTGAACTGTTTATGAAAGCAGCTTTATAAAACTGCTGATCGCACGTATCAATAGGGAACCATAAAAGATAAAATGCAACGGACTGACGGATGGGTGCAATATATTAAGATCACTCGACGGAAGGTATCTGGGTCAGTTCTATTGAGGGCTCGATAAAAGTGCCAGTTTATTATAGACTTACACAGGAGCAGTAAAAAGAAAGCCATAGAGTTTGTAACGTGATAGAACGGACCATAGACTTATGCTGGAGACAGATATAGCTCAAAGTGTTTGTCCATTTTTGTCCTTGAAGAATACAAGATATAGCTTCATTTGAATGATCATGTAGTGTGACCGGGGACTTTGTGTAACTGTACAAAGTTTTGTAGTACTTTGTGGACTTCAAGGTCAAATATGTACAATGACTTCGAGCTATGCTTGGCTCCGGTATAAAAAAAGTGCCATAGAGTTAGTAACGCAATAGAATAGACCATCGACTTATACAGTAATATTAAAAAAAATGTCATAAATTTTGTAAAGTAATAAAATTGGCTATAGACACAAATAACAGTAGTAAAAATTCCACAGTATTAACAACGTTATATAGCTGGCCAGTATTAAACATTATTGAATTGAACACTCAATAAAATCTCCTTAGCTAGTTGCTATTTCAAATACGCGCGCGTGTTTGAGTTGAGCGTTATTTTTAAGCTCTCTAGGCCCGTTGGAGTTTAAAAATTAAAATCTTTATTACAAGAAAGGATTACAAGGAGCTGAATCTTTCCCTATTATGGTTATCGCTTAGCAAAATGCTTGTATATAAATGCAGATGATTGTACATTGTGCTAAAGACGTACTCACATTATCGTATAAATGCGCGGCGAATTCATTTACATTACACTTGGCGCGTCAACTTAGTATTCAAAAACTAATTACGTAGCCTAGACAGGTGCTAAGAGAGCTTTACACCTGCCGATGTGTTATTCGACTTTCTTACTCTGTCTAAATATAAACCAATATGATAAATGTGAAAGTAACTAAGTCTGTTACGTTTTCACGACTAAACTGCTGAACCAATTTCGATATTTTTTTGTATAGAGATAAATTGAACCTTGGAGAAGGAAGTAGGCTATATAAAAATACCAAGAAGTCTTTAGTTTCCCTATAACAGTACTCTTTAAGGACTTAGAATCACATGGATCTCACAACTGAGCGCTTAGTGCGAGTTATCTAACTCTTACGCGTTGGTAAAGTTTACTTAAATTTGTATGGAGATTGATCAGCGCCGCCTAGCGGTAACGTTGTGCCAGTATATAGAGAATAAATAAATAAATATATTTTGTTATATGTTTTTAAACCTCATTAGTGTTTTTTAACTACTTGTATCATCATTAAACCTTGAATCACAATTGCACAACAATTTTTTTTAATACCCATTTTTAAAATTGTTATACATATACTTTTGTGGTAAAACTGGAATTGTAAATATCTTTATATAATTTAAATTAAGGAGATAACCAAATATTGTACTGGAACTAATTTAGAAAGTGTTTTATTATTAATGTGGAGTAGTATTTGGGTATCCTGATGCTAGACTGGGATAACACTACACTATTAAGTAAATTTTTACTTCAAAATGAATATATATAAAGTTTTACATTAAAATACAGGGCCATTATTATTATGGACCAGAGGCCCTGGCATGAACATTTTGAGCTGCTCGAATTAGAAAAGTCCACTGTATTTAGGATGAAAATGTTCTGGGGTTGGCAACCTTTTGAGTTGGAAGAGCCAAAAGTAACAATTTACTAAATTTCAAACTGTTAAAAAAGCCACAAAAATTTGTCATTCCAACAATACATAAATTTTATTTATTATTTATGTTATAGAAGAGCGGGGCCGTCCGCCACAAGTACTAGTAATAGTAACTTATAGGGTTGGCCCCAACACCCTATATTTAGACAAATAACCTGTTTGGAAAATAAACATTTTTGTATTTTTTGTATTATTAGATAATATATAATTATATGAAACTAAATAGCCAAAGTTTCACAGATAAAGAACCGTATGTGGCTTGCAGGTCGAAGGTTGCACACCCCTGGTATAGACCAATCATCCTAGCTAGGCTAACCTAGTTAAAAGTTTACCTGTGTTTAAGGTGGACTAAAAATATTATATAAAGATGACATTGTCTCTTTTACAAATAAACTGCTAGCTACTGAAGTTTTTATATAAAATGTGTTGGTAATTTAATAAAAATTGTTTAAATAATATAACAAAATGTTGATGGTTAAATAGCAATAAAAATCAATTTCATAGAGTTATAAAAGGTTGCAGTTTCTTTTAAATCTGGTTTAGAAGTTGTTTTACCTGGAGTCCTATTGCAAAAACAATTTAACAAAGATTTTAAAGTAACAAAAGAAAAAACAAACTCTTGTAGGATCACTTCTTTGTCATTCTGTCTGTGTATCTATCAAGACCCTTTTTCTCAGAAACGTGTAAAGCTACAAAGTTGAAATTAATACCAAATATCTGCAGTCTCTTGAAGCTGTAAATCATTCAACTCTCTAAGTGTATGCAATTAAAAATATGGCTATGTAAACACATTCCCCATACACTTGTAAAGGGTACTTCCCGTTAACCTAGAATCATGAAATTTGGCACGAAGCGACATCTTGTAGCACAAGTAAAGAAAAACTCCGAAAAATGTAAATTTGTTATTGCAACAGTGTCTCCTTGTCTGTCTATCTGTCCGTCCAACAAGGCACTTTTTCTCAGAAACGTGTATAGGTATGAAGTTGAAATGAATACCAAATACCAAGGTCTGATTTCTCTTAAATCTGTATAAAATCGATCGTCTAAGTATATGCAATCAAAAGGTATGTCCATTTATGTCACACTTCCCATACTACTAGGGTACTTCCCGTCAACCTAGAATCATGAAATTTGGCATGAAGCTACATCTTGTAGCACAAGTAAAGGAAAAACTCCAAAAAATGTAAATTTGTTATTGCAACAGTGTCTCCTTGTCTGTCTATCTGTCCTTCCAACAAGGCACTTTTTCTCAGAAACAGGTATAGGTATATAGTTGAAATGAATACCAAATACTAAGGTCTGATATCTCTTAAATCTGTACTTCCCGTCGACCTAGAATCATTAAATTTGGTAAGAAGCTTCTCTAAGAAAAAAAAAGGTCCTCTTTTGTAAGAATCTTGAAGTACAATCATAGGAAAAATACCCGAAAACAGTAAATATTTAGTTTCTTCTTCTTCTTTAGATTGATGGCTTGCATTTGTGCATAAGCACAATTTAATTCGCCAATGTCACGTTCAATGGAGGGGACTTTGTGTAGCTGCGCAAAGTTCTGTAGTACTTTGTAGTCTTCAAGGACAAAAATTTACAAACACTTTGAGCAATGTCTAACTCCGGCATGACACGTAATCCTATAGCTTTAATTGACAGAATGTCTTGATAATATTAACGATAATTGATTCGATTAATCGATAATAGAATCGATAATTCGATAATAGAATCGATTAATCGATAATAGAATCGATTAATCGATAATAGAATCGATTAATCGATAATAGAATCGATTAATCGATAATAGAATCGAT
>JANCMC010043903.1:1010577-1122924 GCA_024363005.1 Charaxes varanes
TAATTGATAATAGAATCGATTAATCGATAATAATAATTGTTTTATGTGAAGAGAGTAGTGATTGATTTGTCGATCGATTGAATAGTAACAAAACTGTGGCGTAACCAAATAACATGGCCAAACTTTTTCCAAATTGGATTAAAGCGAGTACGGAAATTTATAGATGACCAATGGGAGTATTTTATGACAGACAAAGAGAGTTGTCTCGAGCGGATGAAGGCGGAATGTCGCCAGGAGGGAGAAGAGGAGAGGGCAAAAAGGGAGAAGGAGTTACTGGAAGAGATTGCAGGTGAGTAGCGGGAGATATGTATATGTCGCGTATGACGACTATTTCATTTTTTTTATTAGGAAAACAATCGGTATAAAATCATATAGCATACATATTGGTAACATAGTAACCCATTAATATATCTTCACAATCAACTACAATATACACCTTGTAAATGTAGAAACACACACAAACACACACACACACATAACAATTACTTTTACTTTTAGAAAATGTTATGTTTATCCCCTATATATAGCCGCTAAAAAACACATCACTTAATTTTCGATTAAGAGTTATTATATTATTGTCCCATTGGTGTAGTGGGCAGTGACCCTGCCTTCAGCTCCAGGGGTCGTGGGTTCGATTCCCGCCTCGAGTCCGGGTGTTATTATCTATATGTATGTATTTATATATTTCTAAAAAAAAATGCTTGTGTATAACAGGCGGCTGTTACCTATAACACAGGCATTAAGTTGTCTACCTTAGGAACAGACGTGTCCGTGTGTCATATAGTCCTGTATATTGTTTAAGAGTTGATACGCTGTTGAATATATTAATGTTAAATTTGGCAGATATATGGTTGTAATTCCTACACGCACGAATTAAATAAGAAATTTGAATTGATTTGTTGGAGTCATTAAAATAGCGGCAGGTGACAGGCAGCCACAGAGTTAACACAATATGAGTGTGTGAGACCAGAGGTTCTAGCACGATCATTTCGAACCGTTCGAATTCGAAGATTCCACTGTATTTAGGATGAAAATATTCGTGCTGGGCCCACGGAAAGCTATTCTTTATCGTGTCAAGCTTTTAATCGATGCGAATGCAAACCGCGTTGACTCTAAGGAGGATCCGATGTGCGTCCATTACGAATATTTTCAAAGTCGAATCTTCGACTGGAAGGTTCGGAATGTTTGTGCTAGGGCCTCGGACGTGTGTGTGACGTACACACACGTCCGAGGCCTTGTGAAAATGAATGTGTTTTAAAATACATCAAGATGGTTTTCAGGGCTCCGATGCCCTACAAAACACACTTATAGTTTCACTCTGTCCATCCATCCGTCTGTCCGCCCGCAGAGTGCTCCATTAAGAACATTATAACGAGCCAAATCGGATAATAACCTTTGAAGTTATTTAAAAAATACCTTCACCGCGTATCAGATACGGATGTAAACGTGTCTTGAAACGCTCTTGGACTATTTTAAAATACATAATGAGTACTAAAAATTAAACTTAAAAATTATACAAAACTAAATATTATAAACGTAAAAAAGAAAAATTCTATATTATTAAAAAAAAGACATTAGAAGAAAACATAAATATGAGTATGTAATAATATAAATTAATCAACATGAGAACTTGAGACGAGGCGTGTGATTTTTATTTTAAAATCTATAAAACTATTGTGAAAGATGTCTATATCAGATGTATATATTAATAAAATATCTTTACAGAGTTAAGATCGCAAATTCAGTCCAAGTCAACTGATTACGAAGAGTTATCTGTCAAAGCAGCGGCGTGTGGAAGAGAACTAGCAGTGACTGAACAAGAGTTGAGGTAAGAAATACCTAATTCCAATTGCTGTTAATACAAGCTTTGTTAAATCTTAACTTATTATAATAGTACGTATGTACCCTGAATAAATAAATTAAAATCTGTAATCGTGTATGTTTCGAATTGTTTATTAAAAAAATAATAGTGGAAGGGGTTGAGGATCTGTGCTCAATTCAATCTTCTATTTTAAAAAAAACGGAATGTATAAACATTCTATGTTCAAAACATCTTATAGTCGTATGTGACACTGATGCCGAAACCAGACAGCTTCATTTGAATGATCATTTCAATGATCATGTGTGATCAGGGACTTTGTGTAACTGTTCAGTTTTGTAGAACTTTGTAGACTTCAAGGACAAAAATGTACAAACGCTTCGAGCTATGTCTGGCTCCGGTATGAAATATAGAAATGAAAATGTAAGTACATACGCGACTATAATTTTTTCTTTGCATGAGTGGCACCTTGCATTAACCTATACAGCCATAAAGAATATTAGTTTTATATTATTAGCTGATAACAGTTTTAATTAAAAATTCCTGAAATAATAATGACAAAAAAAAATACGATATTTACAAGGCTCTATAGTTTATGCTTGGGTTTAGGTTTTTTTTTTTAACCCACAATTTTTTTTTGGCTTGATCATCTAAATATCTGTGTTTTAACATCATTCCCACATCCAAACACAATTGGTAGCTAAATTTAGTCAATAAATGAGTTTTTTTAATTAATTTTAATATAATGCATGACTAACAAGTAAAAATTGATAAATATTGTCTTTTGGATAAATTTGGCTACCAATATAGAACGCATGTTTATCATTCGTTACGTAACTAAAACAACAAAATAGCATTCTCTAAATCTCTAAGGATTTTTGTACGAAGCGCTATGGAGATTAGAATATAAATCTCCTTACGAATAGCGGGTAAAAGACTAAAGAGGAAATTAATTTCCTAAAGGGCGGGATTAAATCTGCGGGTCTTTGGGCACCTAATACATTTGTCTATGATATTTTTATTTTTAAACTTCTAAACAGTGATGGTTAAGGAAGCAGCGAATACAATAATGTCTAGTTTAATTGTTGATTAGTGTTACTCATACCACATACACATTTTCGCACTTTTTTACGTTTCGGACATTCTAGTTGAGAATTAACATGTAGCTAAATTTCAAAATAGTACCAAAAGTATTATTGTATATAAATATTAGTTTTTTTTTATATTATTTGGAGAAAGCTAATTTCTTTACCTTTCACTATTTACGCACTCACAATCATGCAGATACATTTATTTACTCATATCAAAGGAATAAAAATACATCTATTATTATCTATCACAATATAATCGCTTTCATTATCATCTATGTATTAGCAAAATTTATAGTGTCCAAAAGGCAGTATTTCATTTCAAATAAAATTTAAAAAATAAATAACAAACTGTAACGAAACATTATAATTATTTTGTTTAAAACTATAATAACAATTTAAAAAATAAACGACACTAATGACGACATTATGACAGACGACATTTAATGCTCTTAGATTAAATTTTAAATTTAATTATTTAATTATTTAGAGGAGATTTACTTAAAAAATGATTTAGGATAAATGTTACCAACTTCCAAATTCAACAATTTATATAAAGATTTTTTGAAGTCATTGTTACAAAGTTGCACTATTTTAATTCTGCACTTTTGTATTATTTCTCATGAAATTTTATAACTTCCAAAGATTTTATTAGTAGCACTTTCTTTCGCACGTACAATAGCACAGATAATATTATTCTAAATTTGAAAGTTTTCAAGGCTTTGTACCAAATGGAATGGAGTATAGCCTCAACTAATGAAAGCTGTAGCCTCCTTAACCGGACGGTTAAAAAAAAAGAATTGAGGAAAAAAGAAGGTAAATCTTAAAACAAGTATGTATGTGCTTTTAACAGTTGCGGCTGGGTCGGGTCGCTAGTGGCGCCATGCGCTTGCGTGCTCATCGGTTCGCTCCGACTCGCTCTCGCAACGTTTCTTCTCTCTCTAGCCATAATGTTTTTTATACGACGTAGGAGAAAACACGTTTTGTAATCCAATACAATTAAGTATACGATATAGATGTAAAATATTGAACTGAAATGTTTTTGAGGTTTTAAAAAGCAATATCTAATTATTCGGGTAACAAAAACCACTTTTTTGCTTAGAATAATAAAATCCAGAACTATCTAATTCATCATTATTTTTAATACTAGTTGTAACAGTTTAATATTTTATGTAAAATAATAAAAAAGTAAAAAATATTTATTTATAAGTATTTACAGTTCGTTTGAGATTTACTGCCTTATTGGACTGATATCTAGTGTCTAAATATTTAAAAATATATAAGTATTTTATTTTATAACTACTCAGGCAAGGGACTAAAACTGTTCAGAGATTTAATGTATCTACCAAAGGTTATATATACATTGTCATTTTGCATTCACATTATTTTCGATGTAATCATTTTTATTTGTATCATGATATTCTCATAGCTTAGGAATCTTCAACCTAAAAGTTTCCAGTATAATTATAATGCGAAATGATTTTTTTACCATTTTTTAACGATTTTGATTTCTGCTATTTTTTTACTAATAAGTTAGCTTTTTATTAGTGGGATAGCTCAAAAAAAAAAGTTTTTTGTTAGGTTGCGCCTATATTCGCTTGCGGTAAATGAAATAAGGTAATACTGGAGGAATTTTAGGTTGAAAAATAAAACGATGCTAGTCTACAAACCATTTTGTATAGATTTATAAAAAAGCTTTGTTTTCTATACTTGTGTGTATAAATACTTTTCAAAGGTGCTCAAATTTTAACGCTTGGAACTTTGCTATAAGGACTTTTATAATTTTATATATCGAATAAAGTTACTGATCTTTTCTAGAAAATTGTTTTACTTTTTCATTAATTGTCTGTGTCTCCGTTGCTGTTTTGTTCCTCTTCCTATCATATGATAAGGCCGGTAAAACATGTTTTTATTTTTTGATAGACAAGGAGGTTAAAAAACAGTTAAGAAGTAATTTGAGTATGACAGCAGAATTTAAAAAACAATAAAACGTTATTCAAATTTAGACCGTTTTACTATAGTACGTGTGTCAGTACTAATAATTTAGAACTTCATTTTTTATTAAAAAAATTATGACGTTACTTTAAAAATATATATTAAAAAATTCTGCAACAAAATACATAATATTATGTAATTCAGTCTATATTCCTAAAATAGAAAATGTAATTTTTAACAGAAAAAAAATCTTTTATTTCATAAACTAAGCATACATTCCAAATTCAAACACATTACGTTCATAAAACAATAAACGAGGCAACGACGCACAGCTATACATCTTTAAATAACAGTTTGTCCCTGATACTAATTAAAACAGAGAAGCGCTTGCAAGAGAGAAGGAGCTAAGAGAGCAGAGGGCAGAGGATGCGTCAAAACATAAGCAAATGACAAGGACGTCTCAAGATCAAATAGAGCATTTAACCAGAAAATGCGCATGTTTAAGAAAACTGTAAGTATATTTGCTTTCCGAAAATATTTTATGTGAGTAATATTAGATTTTTAATAAATAATATATGACACCCATCCTATGTAGTATATCTTGATCTCCCAATTTGTAATGTATATATGTTTTAACACCGTTTAATATAAGAATTTCTTATGGCGGTTCCACATTATTGCAGTATATTCACGCCGCAAATTCACGGCACAAGTCATGCCCTACCAAACTCTCCCTACCAAATTTCATAATTGTACATTTCGCGGTTTTAGAGATTTCGGGATAGGTGTCCTCTCGCTTTTATATATATAAATGTATTAACAGTTTCGATGACATGCGAGCCCGGTTGGCGGCACGCGAGCGCACCGCCGAGCAGGAAGCAAGAGCCAGGGATAAAGAGTTGCACCAACTGAGGGCCGAGGTCGCCAGGCTCACTAAGATACTTGTCGAACAGAGGTATTAGTGGTTTACTTTTTAGTCACTTTACTTTCAGGGGGTCATCCATTAATCACGTCACACGTTAAGGGCAAGCAAGGGCATTAAAAGCTGTGTGACGTCGCAAGTCAAAATCAAAAAAAAAAAAACATTGAGACTGAAGTTTTAATTATTTTTTAAATTAGAGCCTCAATGGAGGACATGTTTTGATCACTCGGCGACCGACGCGCTGGAACTTGGTCTTGCTGACACAAGCCCGTCTCTGGACCCCTGACCACCGGTGGCTTGAGAACTTGAAACGCTGCCGGCGGAAATCTATATATTTTTATTCTGATATTGAAAAATTGATTTAGAATAAGTGCGTTAAATAATTAATAGAAAATTTTAATTGTTACGGGTAGCTCCAATGAATGTGAAGTGGGTTTATTTTTTTTTTATTTCAACCCCATCGTGTGTGGTATTATTAAATATTTCTTTTAAAATAAAGGCAAGATTTTATACGCAGCTAAATTAAATGTGGTTACAATTTTCAAGTATTTTGCTCGCATTGTTTTGCACGTTGCCTCCTCCCCCCCAGGAATCTTCATACTATTAGATTTAGGGACTACAATTTTTCCATATATTTAGAACAAGTTAACGCCTCATTAGAATATTTTCGAAAATGGGACAAAAACTTTTAAATTTATTTTAAGAAATACATACATACGTTTGTCGCGAATCATATACGGAACCCTTTTGTATAAGCGTGTCTTGACACGCTCTGGGCCACTTTATTTCTCCAATACCAGGAATAATTAGGGAAATATTTATATTCTCGCTACTCCCCATTAAGCTTCCTTACAAGGTTGTGCTACGGAATTAATGGAATATTTTTTTTTTATCCCTTAGCCGTATTTTTATGGTTTCCCCTTCATAAATATTAAAAACCTGCATTATCTATTCACAACCAACAAGGCTACATGATTTCAGTCGTTGCCTGTCCCTATAAAAATATTAGCCACATCATCAAAAATATGCATAACCATAGAGAACACAAAATGCACAAATCAAGATGGCGGTTGAGAAACAGTAGACAAATGTCTGGCGGGAAACCTGGCAACTTGTTTTCGCGTCTAGTGAATTCAAATTATTTTATATTATTTATTGAATAAATAAAGCAGTTATACCTTGAACCGAAATGGTTTATGGAAATTAAAATATGTTATTCTATCTCTATGGAATATATGAAAGCGAAAGTCACTTAACACGAAATTTCGAGAATACCGGGACGTACAAAGATGAAATTCGGCAAGGGAGTAATTTTAACGTAGTGAATGTCCGCGGGACACATGGCTAGATGTGGTGATAGCAGGTGGTCAACGAACCTAACTGAGTGGTGGCCTAGATTGGGTTGGAGAAACCCTGGTCGTCCCATCTGGCGGGCGGATGATGGAATGACAGTGGTAGGAGGTGGCTGGATGAAATTGGCAAGGGATAGGGGAGAGTAGCAGTAGCAAAGGGAGGCCAATGAACACTAGTGGGTTACCAAGGGCTGAAATTTAATTGGTCTAAGGCAGGGGTCAGCAACCTGTGACTCGCGAGCCACATGCGGCTCTTTTGATTGTAAGCTGTGAACTTTAGTTCCATACGAAAACATGTGATTATGTAATGATACCATATTATCTAATTTATTTTAAAAACTATATGACTAGATATTTTTCTTATGAATAAATATATTAGGTTTTTTTAAAAAAAAAAACTTCATGCGACTACTATCTATTGTTCGCGTGAAAAGTTTTTGTGGCTTTATAAAGTTTGAAATTTTGAAAACTGTTATTTTGAACTCTTCCGACTCAAAAGGTTGCCAACCCCTGCTCTAAGGGGTCCTAAAAATTTGAAAGTCCTATCTTTTTCTTTGCTATAAACTCGAAATTTTGCGCAGATGTTGTCTGTGGTCGTTCACTAAGGCCGAATTTGACGACGGGTTCAGATTAATGCAATCTAAGCGTCTCGCAATTTTATCTGATTTTTTTTTTCATATATTTGCTACAAACTTGAAACATTACATAATCCCAGAGGGTGTTGTTGTCTCGTCATCCATGTCGGACATATTTCTTTACTCAAAGACACTAAAGCGAGTAATACTTCTAGAGCTTACAGTTCCATGGGAGGCCAACATCCCTAAAGACCATCTGATAAACACGAACAAGTACTTTGACCTAACCATGAGCTTACCAAAAAAGGTTATAAAACCAGCTTATACGCGGTAGAGGTAGGAGCAAGGGGTATACCAGCAAAATCCCTATACAACGTCGCCAGTACCTCTTTCTTACGTAAGATCGGCGTGAATCGACGGCAATGGTGTCACGTCAAGTGAAGGTATTGTTGTCGTGTTTCGTGAGTTTGTGAGACTTCCCGGTGGTCTAAATTCGTCATTAAAGGACGGTAACGCATCTGCTTGCCTCTTGGTCGCGCAGATGTCCATCGGCGCCAGTACATACTTAGTTGCCTGCTGCCTGTGCTACTAATGGTAGCTTTTAAAATTGACGACTCAAAAGATCTTGTAAAAGTCTACTAGAATAAAATATCATTTGAATTTGAAATTGGAGTTGCACTAATATTAGCATACAGCTCAAAATTAGTAGGATATTTGATAACACCATTATAAATAAAACTTAAGTAACCATCGCTTCGAATTCTGGAAGAAAAGTTATTTGAGGTTAAAGGTCACAAAAATCAGTTCTCACCCAAAAATGGTAAGTTTTGTGAAATTCGTCCAGAGGACCTAGCATGATCTTTTCGCAACGAAGTAAGTCGACCAGTCGACTTTACTTAGGATGAGAATGTTACTATATCTTAAAAGAAATAAAGAAGTATGTCTCTTAAGGCCGATTTACATCAGACGAGCATGCGCTCGTCTACCCCAACTCTATCAAATTATTTTAGTTTAAATAGACGAAGAGCATACTCTCGTTGTTCTTTTTGCGCTGACACAGATTCTAACTCTTATTAAAGGCTGAAAACAAGCTATAGTTTAAACTAAAGGATCGAAAAAGAATACTCTTCGTCTAGCTTTACGTTTCTTTGATCTAAAACAGAGGTCGCCTACCTTTGGCACGCAAGGGCCACATCGTTAAGAAATGAGATTCGGGCGGGCCGTATCTTTAAGAAATTAGATGTTGGCAGGCCACAGGTGTGAAATAATTATTTGGAAATCATCGTAATTGGCATTTACTTCTGCTCCAGACGATTTTTGGTATAATGCGGGAGTTACACCGCTTTTGGTACCTGTATAAGTCTATGCGAGAACGACAGTTCTATTTGGAAATAGGATTCTAATTAACTATTTATTTAATATACATCAAATAATTGATAGAATCAGGCGTTACTTTGCGAAAATCCATGACATGCATGAGAAGCCAAACTACTTTGCTTTAATCCGCGAATGAATTCATTCGCGGATTAAAGCAAAGTAGTTTAGCTTCTCATGCATAGTATACATCATTGAAAATGCTAAATTTTAGTTCATCAAAACAAAAGTAATTATTATCTATTTATAGGAATTGGATTGCCATTCACAAAACAGTCGCGGGCCACAAAGAGCGAGGACGCGGGACACGCGTTGCCGACCGCTGGACTCTAAGCGCATTTTTACATGAAACCATCTTATATATCCTATAATTCGGTTTGTGAGATTTTCCGGTGATCTATGGTCGTCATTAAAGGCTGGCAATGCCTCTGCTAGCCTCTTGGTCATGCAGATGTCCATGGGTGTCGGTAGTCACTTGGGCGAACTGCCTGCTCGTTTGCTCCTTGTAACATTAAAGAAAGTTTGACAGAATAAAAGCAATATCCTCTTTGCAGAGGTGACGTTAATTTTGAACGTAATTCTACTCTTTGGACACAAAAGTGTCAGAATTTTTCATAGCAGATTTGAAAACAGGAATTAATATGAACATTTTTATTTTATTGCGCCTGATACTCTATACGAGTAATGCGCTCGCTTACAGCCTGGTTCCTGTGATTTCCTTAGAATATAAAGCCAATAACTCTGACAAGCAGGCCGAGGCGCCTTTGAAGGTTTCCATTTTTACATTAATACATAGTAATACTAGACTGCGCATTGGATGAAATTTATGTGTTAATATTGGATACCTATACAAGCAGGCGGACACGAGAAGGTCGTACCTAATTAGTGATCGGCATTTGAGTCGATCACTAGGTTAAGTAGCTCTTGCTGCGACCGGGTGATAGATGGGCGACCCATTCTAGCGCTGGCTTGCATTTAATACCCGACCCCCTCCGGGTTTTGGAAGCTCACCTAGTTGTACAATTGTTTTCTTTTACATTGCCGGTTTACTAAATACGTCGGAAGTATCTCCGGCAGGTAATCGGTTCAAACCCCGACGCCGCTGGGGTAATGTCGCCCCACTCCTAGCAAACTTTTAATTTCAGCTTAGTAGGAGGTGAAAAGGGAATATTGAACATGTCTGAGCAGTATTTCTTAATTACTTTAAACGTCTCTCTACGCTTGGGAGGTCCTGAACCATTGGGGTCGCTTGCAGGCTGGGACCAAATCCAGACCATCGACTCCCTGCTGCGGAAGGGCGGCTACAAGGCGGCCATCACGTCCGACCTGCGGCGCAGCATCAAGCTGACGCGCTACCAGTCCGAGGAGGTGTCGGCCTCCTACGGCGAGTACGTCAGCCGCCGCTGCTAGCGCCGGCCGCAGCCGGGCCGGCACGTGCCCGGCAGTGCGCCCGAGCGCGTGTCCGAGAGTGCGCCGGAGTGCGCCCCGCCCTGCGCCAGGAAGAGGTCGCGCCGCGCCCCGCTGTAGCGCGCTCCCCAGCCCCATCACTGCCAACCACATTCCTCGGGGAGGGCGAGCTGACAGGGAGAGAGGAGGGGAGGGGGAGTTTGTTGTGAATGAGTATTTTAAAATCTAGCCATCGAGAGGAGCCAGCAAAAACTTGTTTTAATGATAAAAATCAATGTATGAACCCTCTAGTCGGATAACTCGCCACAGCTCTCCGACGCTCGAAAAACCATGGACACTAGTGTATATAGCGTTAGTTAGGAAGGAGGGCACTCGATGTAGGTTTACGGAATGTAGTGTCCCGACAGCTCTAAGACAACCCCCTCCTCCCCCTCCCCCTTCATCGGAGATAAGCACGACTCTACGTTTATAAATTCTCCTCCATCATAGACGTATAGAACACCCCCCTCAGGAGCGGTACCATTTAGACCATAGATTTGACTGGGTATCGTACTACGTAATATTTCCTCCCTAAGGCTTTGCAACGCACGAATTTGTCTCGTGAAAGGGACGCGACGCCCACCAAATATGTTAATAACGTTAGTAACAAAGTACTCGCACTCGCATATGCGCATTAAAGGCCCAATTTACTTAAACTCTATGTCGATTAAAGGGACTACATCAGCTGTTTAATGGGATATGTCGACCGTTTGATTTTAAAGGGGGTAATATCTTCTATTTAAGCGTAGAAGGTGTGTTTCGATTAAGATTAAGGACGGTATAGTTTTATGCGACGACTTCGTGCGTTGCAAAGCGCTACAGACAAATAAACGCCGAATTATATTATCTAGTAAGTGTCGAGTGTTGTTTGTCGTAAGTACGTGTCTGATTACGTCGGTGTGTGTGCGGGTGCGGGCGATACTGATGTGTGCGTGTAGGTTAACGAACTTAGATGTATTTTGTTAAGTTTACGCGAGTAAAGGCCGCGTTCACTGGAGGAAAAACGCGCTCAATTAGTAGTATGCGTCGTCCTAATAGAACGCAAATGCGCGATGCGAGCGAACTTATTTCCTAACGTGCGATCAAACATATTGATGTCTAAGACGTATCCTCATTGAAAACGGTGCGATCACGAGAATCCCAATGAGGATACATCTTAGTTACCTATGTTTAATCGCACGTTCGTACGATCTAAGTTCGCTCCAATCGCACATTAGCATCCTGGTTGGACAACGCCCTACACTTCCCAATGGATCATCAGGAGTCAGCTTTACGTATATTTTCTTCGGAATGTAATTTCTTCTGCAGAAAAACTATATTACTTTACATAGATCTGCCTTTATAAAGGACATCTATTGTGCAGAGATTTTCTTCTAAATTCAAACGACGAACTCGTCTACACATTTCGCATGTAGAGGGACGTGCAGTTTTAAAATGAACGAGCTATAATAGAAAGCGACAAATGCACATCGTCTGCAGTTCCGTATATACGACTAAACTAAGCACATATCAAAACTTTTACTCATCCCATGGTCACGGAGTTCTCAGGTCGGCGAGCGTTTTATCTCCAGTGAATACGGGCCTTAATATAAAAATGGATTTTGATAGTACTTTATGTATTACTTGACCCGCATTTATGTGTTTAACGGTTTCTGGAACATTAGACGCCTGTAATTTGGGTTTAACGCGTTGTTGAACTGAAATTTAGTCAATTTGCTCGAGAATGTTCCGAATTGTTACAGTGGTTCCATGGAAGAATTTAGAATGGTCACAACTATGAATGTATATATGTATACTCTATATTAATACAATATAAAGCTGAAGAGTTTGTGTTATTTTTTGCTTGAACGCGCTAATCTCAGTAACTACTAGTTGGATTTGAAAAATTCTTTCAGTGTTAGATAGCCCATTTATCGAGGAAGGCTATAGGCACACGCTAAAATTGAATCTATTTTTAAACCAATTTTATGCGGACGAAGACGCGGACACAGCTACTTATTAAATAAAATTGAAGTGTTCGTCTGTGATTTATATAAAAATTATCAAAACTTGGAGGGTTTGATGAATCCTGTGAATACGTGACACAAAATTTTTCGGTATTGGTTGTATGAAATTTGACACAATTATAGTTTATTAACGGATTCAGAAAACGTTATCCTGCTCGAACGTTTGGTTACTTTTATTTACTTCTATTATCCTATTATATTATTCCCGTTCCGTTCACTTTCCTTTTCGTTCCGTTCCGTTCCCATTCCCATTCCCATTCCCGCTTCCGTTCCCGTTCCCTTTCCAAATAATAAACAAACAGATAGACATTTTCTAATATGTATATTTCCTCCTATACTTTTGCTACAAGATATAGATAGGGTTCTCCCAAATTTTTTGGATTGTCTTTGCGAATTCTCTTCCACGTTTGTACCGGTTGCGGTCGCTAAAAGAAAGGAATACAAGATTCTTGCCAGATTTCATGATTCTAGGTCAACAAGAAGTACACTATAGAGTTTTGCTTCCCTTTGCAAGTGTATGGAAAATGTGACATAAACGGCCATATCTTTTGATTGCGTTGACTTACAGAGTTGATTTGTTCACAACTTTAAGGGACCGCAAACCTCAGCGTTTGGTATTAATTTTAACTTAATAGTGTTACGCGTTCTTGAGAAAAATCGTCTTGAAAGACTGTCGACAGATAGACGGACAACAAAGTGATCCTATAAAGGTTACTTTTTTCCTTGGGAGGTACGGACCCATAAAAAAATAACCACGCAAGCAAGGTGGAAGGAATCAGTCAGTATTTGACTCCGATAACTTAACTTTTATGTTTTCTTATCGGTTTGCGCCATTTAAGTAATTAAATGTGAGGTCAAACACCTATAGGTTTTGGCGTTCGATACATTTTTAACCGACGTATAACTTAATAATGACGCTCGCATTTACATTTAATTTGTTGAGGATCTAACTCATCCTGAGTTCTGACGGTAATAGCATTTTCAACACTGAAAAGTACAGAAGAAAGGTGTATGTATACAAATATAAAAAAAAGGTTTTAATGTTTGTTTCAACCAACAAAGAAACCTTTCCTTTGAACAGTCTCTGAAACTACTGGACCGATTTGTTTCACCACTAGAATCGTACATTATCCCTGATAAACTAAAACGGTAAAATATTTGCAAAATAAATAAATACATAAAACTGTTCTTAACGTCTGGCAACCATGTAATGCCGGAGCCAGACATAGGTCAAAGTGTTTGTACATTCTTGTCCTTGAAGACTACAAACTTCCACAAAACTTTGTACACTACACAAAGTCCATGATCATTGAAATGAAGCTATGTCTGGCTCCGGAATTACTGTTACCGGAGAGGCTAACCTGTGCAGGACCGAAGCGTGTGTGGGACATGCTTTTCGCTTCTAGAGGTTACTAATCTTAGAAGCATCAAGTGATTGATCTTTTAAGCATTTAATAACAGCCGACTTGTAGAAGTAAATCTCAATAGCAGTTTATGTCGCGCTACTGATACTTAAGTTTCTTCACCCTGAGGTTAAGAGATTATTGATCAAGCGATTGACCGTTACAGTTCTCAGTTTTTCACCCTTTAAGATTTTTTTTTTTATGTTACAAGGGGGGCAAACGAGCAGGCAGCAGGCACCACGTAACCGGTGACGTCGCCATGGCGTCTCGGTCAGGTAGGGTTCTGGTGGTGAGATATGCTGGGTTAGTTGGGGTCCACCTTACGGTCGTATAAAGCCTATTAGTTATGTTAATCAGAGAGTCATCTCTACTAATCTTGCCTAAACACTTTTAGGAGGCACCAGATGAGCTCATGCATTTAGCGATGCAGTCGGCGTGGTTCAGAAAATCGCGTTTCAAAAAGGGCAAGGGCAAGAACCTTAACATTGGCGGCTGCGGATTAGGGTAAGTAATTAATAATATTACAAGGAGTCTTTAAAGTTTAGTAATGTAATGGCATTTAAACTGATTTTTGAGGCCGTTAAAATATCTTGGGTAAAAATTTGCTTCTTTACTTTTCAGCACGGTTTCATCGTATCTCTTAAATAACAAGCACTTTAATATCTTTTAGTTTGATGTTAGTTTTAATTTTAAAGTGTCTTGTTTAATTTTGACTTCAACGA
This sequence comes from Charaxes varanes, assembly GCA_024363005.1. NCBI lineage: Eukaryota > Metazoa > Arthropoda > Insecta > Lepidoptera > Nymphalidae > Charaxes > Charaxes varanes. Next base: position 1,025,220 of record JANCMC010043903.1, read on the forward strand.
TCGATTTATCGTAAGATACTAAAATTATTTTATGGACGCTTATTATATTTTACAATCTCAGCTTATTCATTTTAAATTGTCCGCACATGCACAGTCCGACTAACTGACTGAACGACAGTAGAGGACACTCGTTACTAAGATCAGTTACAATCCTTATCCGTTTTCGCGCTTCCAGATGCTAATGATCCTTATTCGTATTTGTATTCGCGAATATATATTTTTAAAGACACGTGACATCTTATCTCTAATATTATAATTGTGAAAGTAATTCTGTCTCTTACGTTTTCACATCTAAACCACTGAACCAATTTGGGTGAATTTTTGTATAGAGATAGATAAGTACCTGGATGAAGGTATCGGCTTTTTTTTGCTAAATGAAAATGAAATAAACGCGGACGATCTCGCGGGATACAGCTAGTATCTAATAAAAATATGATATAACCAGGTACAAGGAGCGCCCCGGTCTGCCCGCTGCGGACGACGTGATGATCCCTCCGGCCGCTGAACGCACATCCGGCCCGGCCACCGACCGGCTGGCCTCGCTCAAGCAAGCCTTCCGTTCACAATACAACCAGGTGATTTCTCACTGTTGTCATTGATCGTAGATCGATAATCTTTGAGCAGTAAAAATAAAATTACATTAATCCGCTAAAAAAACAATGCAGTAAGCGTGCAATGTTTCAACCCGAATGCTACACCACCGATGATTTTGCATATAACTTCGCAAAGCAACGCATGTTTCGCTCCGAAACGAAAACTTACGATGTTGTAACATCGGAGTGAAACGTGCATTTGAGTCAGGCAGGTAACCATTGTGCTTTGATAGTTATGTCGGTAGTGTGGCAATTAAGCGATGATTAGCACAGGTTTTTTTCTCGTTTTTATTCTCGTATATATGCAGTCTGACTGATGAAACTTGTCATGTTGTCATGAATTTCCGCGAAGTATCGCCTGATTTTGTCAATTACTATTTTTAGTTCTTTTGCACAACGGACACAAAGGCACAACAGAATTCAAACAGAAGCATCTCCCAAATCGATTGCGGAAAGTGTTGTCTGTGAGCGGTGTGATCGTAGTTGCTAGTGCTATTGGATTATTCAGCCGTAAGCGCGGGTGCACCAAATGATCCCGGCGTTCCTTATATGATCTGTTATTATAATAAAATAAATTAATCTAATAACTATATAGGACTATATGACACACGGACGTCTGTTCCTAAGGTAGAGAACTTAATGCCTGTGTTATAGGTAACACCCGCCTGTTATACACAATTTTTCTTTTGTAATTATATAAATACATACATATTGATAGTACACCCAGACTCGAGGCGGGAATCGAACCCACGACCCCGGAGCAGAAGGCGGGGTCAATGCCCACTGCGCCAACGGGCCAGTCAAGTTGTGTATCAGATTAATGATGATGATGGTGTAGCGGCTGCTACATAGCAAGATAGCAAGATGGCAATGATGTCAAGTGGAAAAGATTACACCAAAGCAAACTAGATGGCGCTGTACGGATGACGACCGCAGTTACTCACGCAAGCGAAGTACACCCAGATACGAGGCGGTAATTGAACCCGCGCCCCCGGAGCGGAAGGTACGATCACTGGCCACTGCGCCAACGGGCCGGTAAAGTACAAAAAATATAAATGAAACAATTATTAATGGAACGCCAATAAAAAAATAGATTGATATGAATCAGAAAAAATAAATCTCTTTCTCACATGAGATCGGCGTGAAGTGGCGGCAATGCTGTCACGTCTAGTGATGGTGTTGTTGTCGCGTTATTATCGCGCAAATATTTTAAATTTGAATCTATACTAATATGTAAAGCTGAAGAGTTTGTTTGTTTGCTCGAACATGCTAATCTCAAGAACTACTGGTCCGATTTGAAAAATTCTTTCAGTTAGATAGCCCATTTATCGAGAAAGGCTATAGGCTATATATCATCACGCTAAAATTTTCAATCTAACTTTACGCGGCCGAAGTCTTGAGTAAAAACTGGTTTCAAATAAGAATTAAGACCATAAAAAATAATTCATTTTACGGTTAAAAACCTATTTAGTTCAATTTTTTCTCACCTCTAAACTCACGCATTCTTGACCATAAAAAGTTAAAGGTATACAAAATAATAGTACATAAACAAAAATATAAGATGTTAATATCGTCTAATCGTAGTGGTTATTACGTGATGCAAGACTGTATAATCATTTGTGTTTTGTCACAAGCTCTAAGCGTAGCGTATTGCAGGCCCAATTCGCTCAACGCGCACCAAAGATGTTTGTTGCAAAAATAAATCGTTAAACAGATTAGAAAAATATTACTTATAGCTCGGCGGGTTCATAATAAGAAGTCAGTTTATAGTCAAACAAAGTTTATTGCACTTAAACAACAGAAAACGAACACAACAGGCGGCGGAAACTTATCTATGGCGCCAAACCATTACCTTTTAGCTGTCAAACATCGCGCCAACTATCATGACTTTGACAGGACGGGCGCGTAGTGAATCTATGGTTGCGTTCGGTAACGCACCGGTAACATACCTCGCGTTCTACGACGTACTCGGGTTACATACTATTAATATTTTTCTTATCTGTTTACCAATTTGATTGTTAACCAATTAACTATTTTATGCCTAAGATTTTCGTACTCCATCAACTAAGCATGTTTAAAAAACCCGGAGCGACTAAAGCATTCCAATCCATCTGCAGATCGGAGGGCTGTTAATTGCTTGACAGTCACACCTGTACTGAGCTTGCATGGACAGTTATTCCACACTTCGAGCATTCTAGTCCAGCATATTTTTTACAAAAAAATTATTACATTTTTGTTGTACAATTATATTACAGTTTTGGGTGTTATTGCATATATACAACGCAAGAATGTGAATTGACAATACTATAACTAAAATATATTTATATATGACACTGTTAAATTGTAAAAACCGTTTGTAAATTGTAAAAAAATTGTTTGACTAAGGGCTTTTGTCCCCTTAGATGGCGTCATATTCGGTGGCTCGGCATAGTCAAGGGTTGCTCACTAGGTGGCGTTACACTACCGAAAAATAATACGTTTAATTGTAGGCAATATATCCAGTTAGCAACATATCGACAGTTTACAATCTCGCGAGATAGATTACAATATAACGGTTTTTACAATTTGACGGTGTATGGATAGACATTATTATTTTTACGCCACTGCCTTTACCTTGAAGCCATCCAATGTGTAGTTTAGAATGTTATCCTCAGGCACGCGTCCTCTGGCAATCGGAGTGGCAAACTTAATCCCGCAGTAATTTGTGCCAGGGAGCGTCTTGGCGGAATTGAATCGGAAGGCCTACTAGGGCCTGTATAAACAGACACAGCAATTACGCGTTAGTTAGGGTTGAAGTTGTGGTGATTTATATGGTACTTTTTGCATTTAATAATTTATGTGCCTTAAAACGTCTTTTAAGCAAAGACTTCAGTATGATACTTTTTATAACTGATAGAATCAGGCGTTACATGCGGAAATCCATGACATGCATGAAAAACTAAACTACTTTGCTTTAATCCGCGAATGAATACGAGGGAAAATCGGTCAGGGAAGCTGGTGAAGTTAGTCTCTAACACCGGCCCCCACGGTATGAAGCCTACTTGAGGCTTGAATTGAGAGAAATAATTAAATTGTTTTATTATTTACATAACATTTTTGATTTTGGATGGCCATTAATGGCTGCCGAAGACCAGGCAGCCCGAGAAAGAGGTGTCGCGACGATTTGGATAACTTTGCGGGAAAGTTATTAACCCAGGAAAGGGGAAAGTGGACCGCCAAGGGGGAAACCTTTGTCCAGCTTTTTGGTGTGCAATAGTTGAATTAAAAAAAAAAACCATTTTAACATGATATTTTACAATAAAATTATGAATAAATAGCATAATTAAACCACTTATGTTTGTCTCCAAGCTGTACAAAAAATCAGCAACGAGATTCGCTAGCATACATTAGTGAAGTACAATACAAACATAACTTATATATGAAATATGAGATGACAACCGCAGTACAACCTTATATTAAAAAAAAAAACAAATAGTCTATTCTAATTACAAACGATTACAGTTCTTTTCAAAGCGACAGGAGCATTTGTTTTAAGAGCCCTACCTCACCGAGACGCCGTGGCGACGTCGCCGGCTGCGTATGCAAACAATTAATATTAAAATTTAGGACAGGTAACTGACATGGCGACGGTTTGGCGACGTCGCCAAATTAGATGTGTAGCCGCGACTACTACTGGCTACTCTATTGGCAACCGCAAATATGCATGGCGACGTCGCCACGGCGTCTCGGTGTGGTAGGGCTTTAGGGTAGTGGAACTACCCCTTTGGCAGAAGGTGGAAGAAAAAGTCGTTTAAAGGTACCTGAAACTCAGCATTTCCCAGCTCATAAAAGCTCCTGCCTTGGCGCAGGCAACTGACCAATTTCCACGACGAGTCTATGGGGCAACCCAGTAGCCTTCCGAATACTAGTGAGGTGTTTTGCACTCGAAATTTATCTTCTATAATCGCCCAATCAGCTAATGCTGACCCGCTCTGGAAATTGCAGAAATACATATATATAGATATTTTTGAATTATGAGAAGTTCGTAACTTAATCATTTGAATGACGAAATTTGCCAGGAAGTAGTATTTAGCAGACATACGTATGTTTTTAGCAGACATTCGCTCTTTTTCTTTATAACGTTATCCCGGTCTAGTACCAAGGTCCGCTTAAATTGCAGAGGATGTGGCTGTGAGGCGAGTTAAGATGACCGACTGCCATCTGAGGTCATCCTTGGAATCTTCACAATCTCACAACCAGTAACACATAGTGACATTAATCGGAGCTCACATTTTACGTGCAGTGTCTTCCGAAACATGGAAGAGGTTGGATATTTCAAAACGAATGAGAATGGGTCATCCATCTATCACCCAGCCGCGATAAGGACTGCTTAACCTGGCGGTCGACTCAAATGTTAACTTTAAAAATTCGACCACTGATTAAGCTATAACCACCTCATTAATACTAGTAAAAATACAAACATAGTATTCGACACATATTAGTTATTAACACATTTGTCCGCCTCCATATAAACGCAATCATTCCCACCTGAGCTATGATCCTGGACACAATATCCCTGGTCTGAGGAGCCACAGCAAGTAACCCAGCCGAGGCAGCGCCAGCTCCGGGCCCAAACAGCGTGATCGACCCCGGGTCACCGTTGAATGAGGCAATGTTGTCCCTGACCCACCGGAGGGCCATCGCCTGGTCGAGGATGCCGTAGTTTCCGGGGGAATTATCGTCAGACGTGGATAAGAAACCTATAATGGTACAGTAGAATCACTTAACATCAAGCTCTGGGGCGACCAACCCAATCCAGGCCACCGCCTAGAAACCTTGGTCGGCTACCACATCCACCCACTTAGTTAGATTCGTAGACCAGTATACTGGCTGGCCTCTTGCTTCTGCCACTTTCTCCTATCCCTTGCCAATTTCATCCAGCTACCTTCTGCTACTCTCTTTTTATCATTCGCCCATCGACTAATGGGATGACCAGGGTATCTCTAACCCAATCACGCAACCACTGAGTTAGATTCGCAAAATTTTACGGACCTAGAGAAAACTCATTTCACGTCTACATTAAATAGTTTCTAAAAGAGATATTTGCAATGAAATGGCTGAATAAATCGTTGAATCATGAAATGTTTTAACTAAGCCACGATGTAAATTGCTGGTGCGAAAAAATTAAGCTCGCAATTCACAAATTCAAATTGGTCATAATTATACATTTAATGAAATAGATACTAGCGGATCTGGCAGACGTTGTCCTGCCCAATTTAGGGTCAGAGGAAAAGTCCAATACTAACGTCATCTATTGGTAGTTATCCAATGATGCGACCGCTCTGCATTTTTAACCCCCGACGGAAAAAGAGGGGTGTTATAAGTTTGACGTGTCTGTCTGTTTATGTGTGTGTGTGTGCGCGTGCGTGCGTGGGTGCGTGCGGGATTATATGTGTCTGTTTGTCTGTGACATATCTCCCGAAGGGATGAAGCGATTTCAGTTTAGTTTTTCTTCGTCTTAAAGTTGACTTATGTGCCAGTGATCTTAGGTATGTTTGATGAAAATCGGTTGAGCCATTTAAAAGTTGTGGGGGGTAAAAGTGGGAAATTCAAATAAACGATAGGAAGCGAATGGTATAAATTTACTGAATTCAACGAAAATACCCGAGTGGAGTATCGGGGGATTTTTAAATTTCGAATTTAATGTTATGTAGTATTTCTTAAATATTCCTTTGATTTTTTCTTTCTTTCTTTTTTCTTTAAACCTTCCCAGAAGTAATGCGAATAAATCAAAGGCATGAGTCAAATAGGCCAGTCGTGTTTGATTTATAGCGAGAAACATAATTTAGGTTACATACTGACAGCAGCGCCCTCTCCATATACCGCCAGCTCCATCTACCGGGAACAATTGTCTTTTCCAATCATCTGCGAACCCCTTGGAACATGCATACTTTTTTAATTCATTCAAGTCGGAACATTATGAGGAGTCGTAGGGTGATTAAGAGTAGTACAGTGGATTTTTATATACATATAAATATTATTATTAGTGAAAAAGAAAGTCATTTTAAAGACTCGCCGATAAGTTATTTTGTTTTTATTGAATCTTGGCAGTGGCGGTACTATCCTATAAGCCGAAGACTATGCTTTCGGCCTTACTTCTTCTTTCTTGCGCCCTTTTCCCAGCTCTATTTGGGTTCGGGCGTTCTTATGCGCTTGCGCCAATATTTTTTATCTTGGGTTGTCAATTTAGGGATGTCCTTTTTCTTTAAGTCTCTTTCGATATTGGGTATAGTCCGCCACCAAGAGGCTGGCGGACTGCCTCGTATGTTTTTCTTGGTGCTGGCGTCTAGTACTGTACTTACGTCTTACTAAAATAATTATTTAACAAGAAAAGACAGCCAAATCCTCTGCAATCTAAGCGGACCCTGGTACTAGACCGGGGTAACGCTAGGAAGAAGAAGAAGATACTATCGCAACAAAAGCAAAGTAGGGACTAAACAGTATGATGAATTGAATAAGATGGATTCACCTTTAATAACTACTAGGCCCACAATCTCACGACTAATATTACGTGACATTAGTTGAAACTCACTGTTTAACGTACCTTTTGAGGTACAGAGGAGTTTGGATATTTGGAAATCAGTGTAAGAGTGGGTGACCTATCTATCAACTGGCCGTGGTAAAAACTGATTAACTTAGCAACCGACTCAAATACCGACCACTGATTAAGCTATGACCTTCTCCATTACAAGGATATAACAGAAGAAATTGTGTGATGTTTATAAGTATATCTTAGAGACGTTCGAAGAAATAAGATTGATCACCATAACCATGATGAAGACTAATGAAAGGATATCATTATAGGATGAGATCAGATCGGAAGTGGTTGGGCAGGGAAGGTAACACGGGCAGTTGAGGTGGGTATTCGTGTACACATTAAAGGGATCCCTCAAACCTACACTTGGGTCCCAGGCAATGCCCTGGTTCCTTCCTTTTTGTGACTGTCTTCAAATGTTTAGTGTATAGTGTATTTTGTATATATATTGCTTAATATTTACATGTTTCTGTACTGCCAAAAAAATTCCTGCCGCCCCCGATATTAAACCATGCTCCTATTTAAACAGCTTTAAGGCTAGTTTTCGCTTGGGTTGTTGTTTGTGAAGTGGTTGTTTAAGTTGGTAGGAGCGTAGTTCCATAATGGAATCGCAATTCAGCGTGCGTGACAATGATAGTACGTAAATATTAGCCGGCTAATGTTTCAGGTTTTATGGGAATGCAGGGTTGAAACGGTTGGCATACGAAACTTTGGTATTTTACAGCGTTTTAAGTAAATAATAGGGGCGGATTGTTTGGTTTTGTTTCGTGTAGTTTAAGTGATTTCATCGTTTTTATTGGACTTAAAGTTGTATGATGATTTGTTGAGCCAAAAACTCCTTGAGTTATTGAAGTTTTGAAAATACTTATTAAATAAAATCTAAAGAAAAGAAAAGAAAGAAAGAAAAGCTTTATTTGTAACTGTATATTTGTAAAATATATAAAAGTACAAACAATAAACATTAAAATTATATTTAGAAATATAACAGCAGCATACAAATAGGCAAAGCAGCTCAGCGAATCCCGCGTGTCATAAGAACACTTTGACACGCAGCGCTGATTTTCAGCTGCAGCCCTTTATTTTAAGTGACGTCACGGTTACACGAATATTACAAGGAGACAAGAAATTGGTGGACTAATTTTATAGAGGTTATGTACTAATAAAGGTTGGAAAAAATAAATAAATAATAAAAAATGATAGTTCAATAATTATGTTAAAATATACATCATAATATATGTACCTAGATATTTTAATATCTCTAGGTAAATACATCTATATAGATTAATAAATTTAAACGCCGCTTTGAGCCGAGTCGCTCCATCATAGTACTTTATAGTTAACACGGAAATGTATGAAACTCATTTTTTGTAAGAAACACTTTTAAAAAGCGTGGCTAAGAAGTTTCTTGCTAATTCTTCTCTTGGCTAGACTTTTCCGTATCGGTTGAATCTTTACTCTATACTAATATATAAAGCTGAAGAGTTAGTTTGTTTAGTTGAACACGCTTACTACAAGAGCTGCTGGTCCGATTTTAAAAATTCTTTCATTGTTAGATAGCTGACTTATCGAGGAAGGCTATAGGATATTCATTTATAAGACTAAAATTTAATCCATTTTTTTTAAACTAATTTAACGCGGATGAAGACGCGGGAACAGCGAGTATATTATAAATACCTGGAAACTTTTTTTTTTTTTCAAATAATATTAGGAATACTTTTTAGGTATGTCTAATATTCCCTTTTCACCTCCTACTAAGTTTAAATTGAAAGCTTTTATTAGGAGAGGGTGCGACAATACCCCAAAGGCGGTGGGGATTGAACCGGGTACCTTGCGGATTTTAGTCCATACCTTATACCGTTGAGCTATTGAGGCTCATATTAAGGCAATCAGTAACTGCAATTTGTAAGCCAGCATAACTTATAAGTAAACAGAAATTGATAAGAAAGTAATATACGCTTCGACCAAAAAAAGGTAAACATTGAGTAAGAAAAAATTGCACTATACTCCAAAGTAAACTCATTGTCAGACACCCTTATTAGAGAGACGAGCCGAAGCCCCTAAAAAGACCAGAGCCTAGTTTAAAGAGCCCGATATAACGGAATTAATTCCCTAAAATAACACTTAACCCACCTTTATCGTCATCGGAATATTGAAGCAAAACAACGGACAATGCGAAAGCAGTCGGCCGTAAAACGTTTGCGCGAACCCCCCTACGTCGAGGGGGGGCAAGGACAGGGGGCCCCCACTTAAGTCCTACCCTTTAAAAGATTCCTCCGTCCTCTCATTTTTAAGACTTTACAATACAGCCATCGCATATATTGTAGGGGGATTCTTAATTTATTAGGCGTGTGTCTGTGTGTGCGAACTTCTTTCGGCGGTGTACGCGTGTGTGCGTTTAAGATTAGATTTTTCCGTGTTCCTCGTAAATAATAAATATGTAACTTATACAGACTGACATAGATCAATTATTTTAGTTGAATCTTGAAATCATAGAGATATGTTAATTTCTTTGTATCCTTGCTATAGGATGCCATTAAACAAAAAGAAATGAATTTGGCTCATTTCAAACAAAAGAGAATATTTAATAAATTATTTTGTTACGTTTGTGTATTACATTAAAATATGTTCTCACAAAAAAAAACACTGTACTACATTAATATAAATCAAATAGCATTGTTACTAGACCTTTTTTATTGAGTGTAATATTTTCAAATTATCACATGCATGTTATTTGTTACAATTGTAGAAATGTTTTTAATTTTTCCAAATACAATAATCCCACCTAGGGTTAATAAATTAAACAATTTATTATACCTATCTTGATTATAATTGTTAGACTATAGGAAAACATCTTACTATTCTAGTGCTAAAGAAATGTAGAAGGATAAGCCAAGGCGACATCCAGAAAATTTTAAAAATAAACAGTTGCACATTTATGGCTTTTATAAAATAAATAATGTTATATTATTAAATTAGTACAGTTTCATTACTTTTAACTTCTTCTATCTTAAGACAACACGAAATAGCATACCTTGAAAGGTGTTTCAGTAGTTGGTTCTTTATTATTGTAACCATCTTGAAGACCTTATAGACATATAATTATAAACTGTGAATTTTAACGAAAAATCATTATTTCACCCATTAATTTCTCAGCCTATTCAATGATATATTTTTCTTTCTTTCTACACCTATGAATGAGTAATGAATGAATCTTTAGTTGAATATAAATTCTAATGTCAAGTTGGCAATGTTGTCAATCTGTGCATTGTCATTCATTAGATTATAGTAAAAATTCTAGTTTAGAGTTTTACATTTATTCATACGCAACTCAAATATATTTGTAATAGTAACAATACTAAATTAATTTGCAATTTAAATTTATTTTTATAATTTTCATGCTATTTTTATTTAAATTTATTAGTAGCATCGCGTATAAAGAAACGGGTCTTGAGTGAATGAATATTACAATTTGTGTCTGGCGCGAATTTGTTTGGTTGTTGATTGGTTTAAATATTGATTTTTCGTATAAACCTATATAATCAATAAAAAATATTTTTTAGCAATTTTTGTTATCCCAGAAGAATGTTTTAACTCTGGCTGAATACAATAAGGTTGTGACTATGTAACGTTCTATAAACAAAAATATTCTGACACAACTCAATGTTTGTTTACGTATATTTCTATTATTTCGTTTGTATTTCTAATTTTGTTGGTGTTCTTAAATAATTTATTTGCGTTATGATATCTTGTCTTGTCCTGTAATAGTATTTAAAATTACTAATATTTTACGAACATAAAATACGCATTCCTTGTAACTTAGAGGTAGTCTTATATTTCCAAAACATTTTAAGTATTTAGTAAAAAAAATAGTGAAGAAATTGCTCTACTTCTACAGAGTTCTTTTTAAAATGCACCAAATATGCTACTTAAAGTTTATTTACTAAATATAAGTAGAAAATTTGTTAAGCTAACAATGCACATAACAAAAATAAAAGTATAACCAGTATTATGTGAACCACAATAGTGCTAAACCTATTTAGTTCATAACTTGATATAGCTTTGTCTTTAGTAGGCATACTTCTATATGTTTTAATTTATAGCAATGTTTATTTGTATATATCCTTCCTTTAATTGGTGGTATGGTATTAATTACAATTTTTTTTTTGTATTTTTAGAGTGCGGACTAGGCATTGTAGATATACCAGCACGCTTAATATTCCTTCGCAATGTCACACAGCGAGAACAAAGTAGAAAAACACAGTGTTTACATAGAACCTGAGTACTCATCAGGTGACTCTAAGAATGTGATATGTAAACAGTTTTACCAGGAGGAGAACAATAATGAAGTAGAAGAACTTTCCAAAGACTTCTCTGAGATGGGCTGCATAGTGGATGCTGTGAAGCGTCCACCCAATATATGTATTGAGACTTGTGTTTATGAGGAGTCTGATGATGATGACGAGAGATCATATAATAATGACAATGATACTGAAGAAGTCCACTATTCAGACGAGTTTGAAGAAGAAGGTGAAAGACCGGTCTTCGACCATTCGGTCGTCCCATGTACGCTCGCTTCACGGATCGATCCTCCCCCATTCTTTCGACATGCCCGAGCCAACGAAGTCGCTGTGCTTTTATTTCGCCTAAGATGTATTATATTATATTATCCTATAATTTAATTCCCGTCCCCGTTCCCGTTCCCGTACCCATACCTGTCCCCGTTCCCGTTACATCAGAAAAAACTGGTGATATAATTAATTTTAAAATTCTCTTGTGTGTGTTAAATAACGAGAGTGGTAGATGGTGGCTGGATGAGATCAGCAAGGGATTGGGGAGAGTGGCACAAGCAAAGGGAGGCCTATGCCCAGCCGTGGGCTATCAAGGGCTGATAATGATGATGTGTTGAATAAATGAACAAATAGGTATTTTATTTGTTTTTTAAAGCATTTTAATATGATTTAATATTTTAATTTAATTAATTTAGTTGCCTTGTATTTGTGTCGTTAGTCAAATTACTTTATATTTTATTGCAAAGCGGTCGCGTGACGGCACGAAATTCGTTTTTAATTGGACAAACGAGCTTCTCGATTCGCATTGGATGTTTCTTTTTTTAATTGAACTTTGGTTAATTCAAATTCGAAACGCTTCATTCAAAAATCACACCATATTACACAAGCAAAAGACAATATGTATTGTTTAAGGAAAGGAGAAACAAATAGCACAATAAAAAAAGTAATTTCTTACAAAAACTTAATGAAGTATATTACAATTAAAAATTCTAGTGGTATTTTTAAAAATAGTAGTACATTGTTGCCGGGGTGCAGAAAACGACCAATTGCTGGACGAGTAGAGTTTGAAAATACGATTTACGCAATTGTTGTTTCTGCCGACGCTTACAAATTTAATTTTCTCAAAAAAATACAAGGAAATAATTCAAGGTTCTATTGAAAAATTATTTATAATTTAATTAATATTAAAAGCCATATTTGTCATATTGGGACAGTTGTTAAAAGATATTTTATGTTTGTTCGGTTGCCATAAGGCAGAGGTAACACAGCCATACAGCCCAAAAGGTAAATTATAAAATAACAGTAAAACAAACGTACTTCTTTTTACTAGTATTTCATATTTTTCGCTCATTTTTGTAACTATTGTTTTTTATTTTACCTCTAGGCTATAAATATAATAGATAGTGCCGCCATTTTCTGAATCATTTTTTTTTTGTAGATAAGTTGTGTCATCTGTTCTAATTTTAATATCACGACAGCAATGAGATTTCATACTACTTCATACTTTGCAAGCGCATTTTAAGTTCAAAATTTGGTAAAGGCACCAATAATGAAATTCCATACAATTTTGCAGGCGCGTTGTTTTTCTTAAATATGAGTATCCGTAAAAGGCAAACTTCGCGTATTCTTTTTTCGAATGTAATGTGAGTATTTCCGCACAAGTTTAAGAAAAGGATCATCGACATCTGATATAACCTCGGATTAAAATTTATCGGAACAGAATGTGTGAAATCAATCGGAAGTTCCGAACTTTAGGAACCGGAATCGAACCTCCTTAAAATTCATAACAGATGTATAAAGCCACTCGTGTCCGTTGACAGTATCGATTCCGTCAATTTTGAAGCACATTTTGCCACCACTTTAAGCTTACCTGACTGCGGGTGGGCTTTTTATCTTTGCACAACGCATTAGACTGTCAAATGATGGTGTATGCCTAACCGGAATCAACCGTGTTAACCGTTAGAGACGGTATTTGGGGGTTTTTGTACATAACAAGGCCATAAGGGGTCAACCCCAAATTACATCACACGTTGAAGGGGGTTAGGGATTCACCAAAAGCTTTGTGGCAGGGGCAAAAGCTTTGCGACGTCACATGTCATAATAAAAAATATTAAAAAAAATTGAAAAGTGCTGTTTTAAGCTAAGTAAAATTATATTGGCCAATCTGATTCTTTAGAAAATATATCTGGCATTGGATTTTATCTCAAAATAGGCCAAACCTGAATTTGGAGATTATCCGTAACAAACGGACAGACATAAATTGTAAAAGAATTTTTACCCCAACGGCGGTGGGATTTGAACCGGGTACCTTGCGGATTTCAGTCCATACCTTATACCGTTGAGCTATTGAGGTTCACTTAGGATGAATATGTTCTTGCTAAATCCATAGCGAACCCTACTTGCGTCAACACGATGACATGTTTAAGACTTGCCTCCTGTGGCCCTAGCACGAACATTTTGGTCCTAACGAAAGGCGACTCGTCGACTTACTTCAGGTTCAAAATGTTCGTGCTAAGTTCTTTGACCAATTCAGGTAATTTTCACGAATAAGAATATAGGGTATACCAGCAAAATCCCTGTACAACCTACTAAAGGACCTTGGGTTGTAAAGAATTATTATTATTATTATTATTATTACTGCTATGGTTCCTTCCTCTGCAACGCTATATACCCGGCACCAGAACGGTGAATCCATGGAATGCTAAGAAATTCGTCTCCGTCTCTCTCAATGTATTTTAAATTTTATTTACAACAGCAATTACTTAACTGTTAAGGTCAAAATAATTGAGATCGGATGCGTCGGAAGCCTTGTACAGTTACCGATAAAACACAACCGATGGTTATTTTTAATTTACTGTCTTTTGTTTGTGAACAATGCAATAGTCGTGTTTCCTCATATTTTGTTGTCTATTTCGCGTAATTATTGATAATCTTTGCTAAAGCGACTCTCGCAATATGATAACTGGGAGTCTTTCAAAGAAACATAGCTGGAATTATTGTTCATATTCTAAGGAATTAATGTTCATATTCTAAGGAATTAATGTTCATATTCTAAGGAATTAACGTTCATCTTCTAAGGAATTAATGTTCATATTCTAAGGAATTAATGTTCATATTCTAAGGAATTAATGTTCATGTTTTAAGGAATTAATGTTCATATTCTAAGGAATTAATGTTCATATTCTAAGGAGTTAATGTTCATATTCTAAGGAATTAATCTTCATATTCTAATAGACAAATATGACAGGATACATGTAATCATTAGCGCGAGATTTTTTATACCGCGCGTTTAAAAAGCGTTTAACTAGAACAAATGAATCCCCAAATTTATGTATGTTCACACGTCAGCGCTTTTATAACGCGACGCTGTTTTATCAACCAATGTTCTATTTTCAATATATATATTATACACGGTATATTTTGATATGGAGGACGCTTAAAAAGCGTCAACGCCAAAATTTAACGCAGCGTTTTTTTTTGTTGAGGGCTAAATCATATTAGATTCCTCAAAGATAAAAGTGACCATTCTCAATAGGCGTTAAAGCGGGACACTGATATTAATATTATAAAATTAAAATGCCTACAAAGTAAAATATTTTCTATTTTCAGAAATACATTTATTTCATATTTAAAAAATAATAATTTTAACTAAGAATGTCGTACATTTTTGTAGTCAAAATATTAAAATCACATTTGACAAACGGCGATTCTATATTCTGGTGTTCTTTTTTACCGTCACAAATATCATATATTTTATTTATCATGTACTACAAGAAAATATAGCACATTACGTTAATCTATACTTAGTTCTTTAGAACTAAAAATGAAGACTACGGTAAATATATTTTAATTACAATCATAATCACCTTCGTTGAAGATATGAAGAAAATCACTTTATTTCCACGTGAAAATAAATCACGATGCTTTATTTTCCTTACGTTATTAAAGAAATTCCACTTTAAAATCGGATACGTTTAGAAAACTTTACTGTTAAAATATATATTGACAATTAATAATTTTTTTTTTACATTACTTGATATGATGTATTCTTATTTGTTCTACACTATATAACTATATAATGTACAGATATGATTTTTAGACGAAACTAAATCTGGACTTGATTTTTATAATCCTTTGTGTTTTAGTACATTGTTTATTTACAAATTAATAAATACTTCCTAAAATAATTATTGACCATCGTACACGTTATTGAAGTGGAGATCAACTTATTAAGAATAAAGAGATCCAAATTTCGATATCAGGGCATTTTTCCTTTTGAAAGCTTCTAAAATTTAGGCAGACGGATCATTGTGAATTATTGTAAACAAATTGATCTTGAAACTTAGTTTACACCTCCGTTTTTCCTTATATAAATCTTGTGATCGTGTAAACTGTGTACGTCTGACGTAATTCCGGCACTTGGCATGGGCATTTAAACAGCTAGTTGTATAATTTGAACCGATTTTCAATTACAGGAGTAGGTATTTGTCAACTTTTGTTGAGTAGGTATTTTGGTTTTTAGTAAAGTAGGAAAATCGATAAGAATACTAAAGGCATGAGGCATAGGTACTAGAAGCAGGCGCGGATCCAACCTTTAAAAAAGTTGGGCATAACTAACCGATTCTTAGACTTTTTTCGGCTACTATTCCCTATTTATCACCGATTTCACTAAAAAGTCATAGGATGATAAGCATAGTGAATTGGCCCCAGAATCTTCTTCTTATTCTGGATATGTTGTTACAAGTTATATAGTTTGATTGGCCACAAATACCATGAAAGTGATATGCCATAAATCAGTTGGACTCGATTCGACTGGCCCGTTGGTGCAGTTGGTAATGACCCTGACTTCAGCTCTGAGGGTTGTGGGCGGGATTCCCGCCTCGAGTCTGGGTGTTTTATCTATGCGTAAATATTTATATAATTCTTTTGAATATAAATATTTGTTTATAGCAGGCGTCTGTTACCTATAGCACAGGCTACGTTGTCTACCTTAGGAACATACGTCCTTGTGTCATACAGTAGTAGTCATATGTATTTATTTGTTTATTAATGGGCATGCCCACCACGGTGGATCCGCGTCTGACTTGAAGTATTTATTGACATTAATAATAATATCCGCAAAGTTTTATTCACTGATTTATATAATTTAATACATATTTTCAGTGAAAGACTATTATAGGTCACAAATTATTAAAACTAAGGAATTTAAAAATAACAAGTTATATTTACGGACACTACAAT
This sequence comes from Charaxes varanes, assembly GCA_024363005.1. Classification (NCBI taxonomy): domain Eukaryota; kingdom Metazoa; phylum Arthropoda; class Insecta; order Lepidoptera; family Nymphalidae; genus Charaxes; species Charaxes varanes. Next base: position 1,041,917 of record JANCMC010043903.1, read on the forward strand.
TTTGTTTATAAGATTGTGTATACACATTAACCTACTATAATGATTTAGTTCAAACGTGTTGTTGCCGTAATTTGCTCAGTGAGTTAGTGTAACGTGAGTAGATCAGAAATTATGACGAGCGTGAGAAATTATATTACAAAATGGTGGCCTAATCTTTAATTAGGAAATCGCATATTGTTGACGATTATGTCGGCGTGATTACTCCATTATTTGCCTTTCTATGAAGTATTTCGAGTAGATATCACATTACAAATAAAGAACCTTATTAATTTAACACCAGAAACGGACTATACACTCGGAAGATACGAGCATATTATAAGAATTTAATCGCGCGTATTTTTTAAAATTCGAATATGATAGGTTTAAATTACTTTACAAATTGAATTTAAAAATGGAACTTAAAACTTTTTAATTCTAAGTCCGTTATGTAATCAAATTAAGAACCTATGAACTTGAATTTAAACAGCCGAATTTTAAACCTAAATTTCGGTTAAATAACCGGCTAAACTTGTAAACCAAGAATAAAGACGCTCAGTACGGAACAAAAAGTTGCAGCCAACAAAAGCAGCAAACAAAAACAAAAGGGCACGTAAATATTTCGGGAGCGGAGGAATTAAATGGGACTCGGAAACCTTGGCATTCGAAGGACGGTGACGTCACGCCAATGCACGAAGTGAGGCGCGCCTGCATTGTCCGTTTTTGTTTTGTTTACAAAGTTATTAAATTTATGGTCAAGTGCAATTCTAATTTAAATTTCGAACTAAAGTTTTTATACTATAGACAATTTGATTATGTAAATTTTTGAAAATACGTTATTGTTTAAAACGATAATTTCTAAGTTATAAAAAAGTAAAAAAAAAATATGTGATTTTTCTGATGTGCAAAATAATTATTTTTAGTTTTAACGTAAGAACAAGAACCTACATCGTAAAAGAAATTGATGTAGTAAAAAAAACTCGTATACAAAGAGTATATAGACATTTGCTTAGCTTTATGCTGGAGCCTGACATAGCTTCATTTGATTGATCATTTCAATGATCATGTAGTGTGGATAGGGACTTTGTGTAACTTCACAAAGTTTTGTAGAACTTTGTCTTGAGCGTTTTAATGCCGGTTTTATGCCGTGTTCTCAGATTGAGTCCCGCCCGTCCCGTCCATTTAAACCGGATTGGGCATCACGCGGCTATACGGTAGATACGGCGGGACCGATTGCGATAATTCTTTTTTGTTTTGTTTGTTACTGTCAGGAGAAGGGTCTTATGAAAGAAAACTGCGCGGAAAATTAGAAAATTTAACAATACTTCACCACCATATTCAATGATTTCTAATAGTAACAGGAAGGGAAAGGGATTCGGGACAGTAACGGAAATTATATGGGATGTATTAACTATAAAGAATGTAGTATACAGTAACTAACCCAACGTTCGGACAGGACATCGTCTGTCGAGTCCGCTATTCATTTATAAGTCTGCTACCTATATAAGTCACTTGTATTCATTATAAAACCATCTCAAAGATTTATCCGGACACTGAATAAGCTACCATTATAAATAATAAAATGTAATTTCACCATTCGTTCTCGGAACTCATTATATGTTTAATTTCTTTTCTCCCCTCTTAGTGCTCCGGTGCCGTTGAAGAAATCATCCCTTGAAACGGAATATTAAATTGTAACAAATTAACGTTTAATGAAATATTGCGAAATGAATTAACGCTCCTTATCTTTGACGAATTTGCGAAGCGGAAAACAGATTTATCGGTAAATTGACTGGATGTTTCAGTAAGACCAATGAGATGCGCAAATTAAAATTATGCTATTGACTTTATTGTTACTATGTATTTTATTCCATATATTTTTTATAATAATATATATTAATTTGCTTATAATCTCAACTTCGTATGCGTGTAGTTGTAATGTTTATATTGCGATCTAACTCTAAAAAGGTATTTTTGGTGAAATTTTTAATTTTCATAAAGCCTAGAATTTTTTTTAAAGTAAACATATTATACGTGTAACTTTATAAAGAAAAAAAGGCTTTAAGTAATTTCATTGATAAATATTTGAATGAGTTGTGAGAATAACATGTCACCTTGAGGAACACCCACAGAAAGTATTACACTAAATCTCTAAAAATACAAATAACGCATATATTACATCAGAAAGTCCATGAAAAAGTCTCGTTTTGTATAAGTTAATTAATTACAAACAAAACCCCTATAGATTCAAAAGTAAGACCTCATTCGTACGAGTAAACAAAAGGAAGCCGCCAGCAGATTCCAGTTAATTACAGGCTTCATTAAGCAACAGTGCTTTTTACTAATTACATTCCGAATGTATAACTAATCAAACGAACCTTTGGTGTAAATTAACACTATATTTTAATTATTAGTAGGCTTTTAATTAACATAATTAATTTGATATAACGAGGGGCAAACAGGAAGGAGGTTTTTCTAATTTACTACAGATGTCTTTTCGTAACTGCACCACCAGAAGGTTCATAGTTTAAGTGATAGACTGATACCATATAAATGTTGTGCAAGGCAAGACATTCCTTGCAAATTGCTTAGGGGTAGAGATAAAGCTGTCTAACACAGGTAAGTTGAATAATATATACAGCTTAATGGAAAGGCATCCAGCCAAAGAGAATCGAAAAACAAAGTGGAAATTTAAAGAAGTAGCGTATGTTTCAGGTCAAACCTGATCCAGATTGGCTCAAGGTCGTAAAAGTGATGCAAACGGGAAGAGACTAAATCCCAGGAGTAGGAAAGAAAGGGCTGTGAATGATGCTGATGATAATGTATTAGCTAAATATGAACAATGTTAATACAATAGAGATTGAGAAAGTGTTTGAGAAAAACAATTAGTGTATAAGGTACATCTGAATAATTTTAACCCAATAGATTGAGAAAGTGTTTCAGAAAAACGAGTAGTGTATAAGCTAAATCTGAAAAACGTTTCAATAGACATTGAGAAAAACAAGTAATGTACGCTAAATCTGAACAATTTTAATTCTGTAGAGATTGAGGTATCTCCTAATGTGATTCCAACTTTAATAATATTCCTTTATTCACTACACCCGGCCCATGGAACTCGTAAAATTTTTAGGACTCCAACAATTCTTTGTCCTCCGAAAATCAGCGTTGGAAGTTGGAATTATTCCACTTCCAACATATAAGCTGAGAGTTTCGAACCGTTTTGGGGGCATATCTCACTGTAGGCAATTTTATAATTTATAACGGTATTCTACTATTTGTAATTGTGATTGGTTACAGTGTTAAGTGTGCCGCAAATAAAAGTTTTCTTTCTTTCAGTGTCTCAAATATTATTTAATTTGTATACAGGTTCCAGTGTCGGAGCAAGAGTTAAAAGGAAAATCGAAGAAGAAGGATATAGAAAAATCAAGCAAGAGTGGAGACGAAAAAGATGAAAAGAGTCAAGTCAGTGCGTCAGAAGGCAAGGTAAGTAGTTGATGTGATGCCATGAATTAATTTGTACCTTAATTTTATACCTTTGACTATATTACTTTTTACCTCTTTCATACATAAGATCGGCGTGAAGTGGCGGCAATACTGTCACGTCAAGTGATGGTATTGTTGTCGCGTTTCTTTAGGTTCGTGAGACTTCCCGGTGGCCTAATTTCATCATTAAAGGCCGGCATTGCATTTGCTTGCCTCCTGTTCGTGCAGATGATCGTGGGGGTCAGTAGGAGCTTACTGCTCGTTTGCCCCTTGTAACATAAAATAATAATAATTTTAATTTTATACACATCGACATTATTGGAGAATATTAAATAGTTTTATTTTTAAACGAATACCAATTAGGCTTAAATTGAATTGAATTAATATGTTTTGACATTAATTCGCAACAAAGCTTAAAATTTTCAACAGTTTCTCTACCGTTACGAGATCTAAGTAAAATGCATTTTGTTAAGTTTTTTTTATTATTAAACTTTGGGTATGTTGTTGCAAATTAGTGTCAAAACGTGGTGGTTTGATTGTTGTTTCCTGTTTAATTATTTTTTCTTTAATAATAAACCTAACTATTGTCTTCTCCAAATTTTTTTTATTCCGCTAATTCAGCCAGTGTGTTTATTAGTGACTGACTGATTAGCGCATGATTAGTGGTTGTTGTGTCCTTAGGGTTTTAATTTTTTTTTTATTTTTTATTTAGCAACAAAGGCTCATAATTTAATTAATGTCACAGATATACGAATGACGGGATATTTTTGTAAATCACCGAAAAGGTGTTTTTATAGTATTTAATTCCCCGTGAATATGTCATTGCTTAGTTCGTATCTTTGCGGCCTATGTTACATCATTTATTTGCAAATATTACAAAAATGAAAGACATGTTGTAGTGGCATGTATGGCATATTCATGACATATAATGACATGACATATTTTCTATTAAAAAGAACCATAGCTATAAAGAAATAGCAAAGAAATTCTTTTATAGAGCTGTACTTTCCTGCGAGTTTATGAATGAATAAATTGTATAATAATTTATTCTTTTAATTTTGTAACTATGATTTGATAGTAAAAGTACCTTAATATTTTGTTCATTTATGATTAACTAAAGTTCACATTAAAACACCAATTTTGCGGTCTAAAATTTTAGCTGCTATTAAATAAATTTTAGGGACATATTGTCTTTTACGGGTTGCAGTTATTTTCCCGCATTTTTTATTTATTTATTTATTTCCTTTCACAAAAGATCTTTACAGACTACTTAATCCTAATTCGATGTGTTGCTGCATATATAATATTCTACTAAAACTTAAAACTAATATGTAATTGGGTTTATTTGAATTTGAATCTGTAACGTTTCAGGAGACAAAGGAAGGCAAAGATAAGGACAAAGAGAAGGAAAAGAAGAAGCGCAAAATTCGTCTCGAAATGCACATGGAACAGGTGTTTTTGGACAGTTTGGACGCATACGTGTGGATATACGACCCTATGCCGTGGTACTACTGGTTGTGCGGAGCGTTGGTGGTGTTTGGCACCATTGGAGTCTGCATGTTCCCATTGTGGCCCGCCACAGTGAGGTGAGTTAATTGTCTATGGGTCGTATATAAAATATTTAAAAGAAACTGCTGTTTTCTTAATTATAAATTGTAAAAAGGGTTTCCAAAATGTGACAATTTGTGACAAGGAAAGGTTTTGTATATGTTTATTATAATTTACCTGTGATCCATCCCGGCTTCGCACGGATGCAGTGTGTATAGATATGTTGTCGGTATTTGAGTTGATCGCTGGGTTAAGTAGCTCTTGCTGTGACCGGGGACAGATGCGTGACCAATTCTAACACTGGTTCATATTTGATATTCGACCTTCTCCGTGTTTCGGAAGGCACGTAAAGAAGGGTAATTGTGTATGACGGTATAAAGACGACGCAGGTGGACGGTCGTCGTACCGTCGTGTACAACCGGGGACAGGGTAAAACTATTACCCCTTGATCAGACACGGCGGGAACGATACGATTACGATAAAGATACGATAATGATTTGTAATCGTGCAGTTTTCACATCGCAACATCGTGAGGGTAGATGCGGCGATTATTAAGCGGTAAGACCCGCGCGGTTCCGACGCGATTTTGAAAACGCGTCATTCCCGCCTTGTCTGAACAAAGACTTAAGGCGCATTGTGATGAGATGTAATGCGAATGTTAACTTGAGATTTCAGTAAATAGCATTACAATATATTTGTGTATTCTACACTTTATGTACTTAATTACATTAATCGTACGTGTAACTGCAATATCAACACGTATTTCTCGTGTTTTTTCGTAGTCACTCTCTCATATCGCCTCTTACTATTGAAGCTAATTTAAAGACGTATTTGGGTCAAAGTAGCCCGATTAAGATCACCGCCTTCATAAGAAATAAAATCCGGATTATGTACGGATGAGGTCCGCTACAGTTTTTAAGATTAAGAAAACAAAAAAAAAACTAGCGTTTATTAATCTCGAGAGCAATTCGGAGATAATTATATGTAATACTTCAACCGAGAAATAAGTCTGCAATCATAAAGTAAAAGTGTACCCAGATACAGTGCCTAGACATAACATTTGTTAAAATAAATACAAGACAGATTAAAAAAATTGTCTTGCAATTTTTTTCATTTTAATTAATACGGGCTGCAATTAAAACGACTTTCATTAGAATAATACTTTTACTTTTATAGGTTTTTATGATTTTTTATATGTTAAGTGATATCTGTTCTCTTATATTTAATTAACTGTTTACCGGGACTTTGTCCGTGTAAAATTAATTTTACCTTTAGACTTCCTTAACAAGGCCCTGTCGAAAAATCCGATTTTAGCGGATATTAATTAACTATAAACTACAGCCTCGCCAAAATTCATTTTGTACGTCCTGCGGTTTTCGTGTTACTTGACCATTCGCTAGAAGGCGGAATGAAAATGGTTTACTTATAAGTTAAAAAAAAATTACACTTCTCCATTTTCGTACTATATTGCACGGCTCCTGAACATTTTCATGTTCGGTTGAGACTGAACTGAACGTGAAAATGTTCATCCTAAGTAAAGTCACCTCATCGACATACTTCGGTTCGAAAAATCATAGAAACACAACAAACTATACAAAACTCGAATACCTTTTTTATCTTACCGCCATTTACATTGGTTAGAACTTCTCAAGCTCGTGTTACTACGAAAGTAAATTAACAGTGTTTTTTACGAACAGATTGATGGCCTCGTTCCTCCATGATGTTAAATGAAATCATGCTTAACATAAAAGCCATCATCTGGTAAGAGAACACACCCGCCTGTTTATTCGGTTTCGGAATCATTAAAAAAAAATAGCATTATCCCGTATAGTACTAGTACTGGTACTACAATTCTAAGCAATCCTTCAATCTAAGCGGATTGCAGGATGTTAGCTGTGGGGCGAATTAAGACGACCGACTGCCATCTGACATCATACCCAGAATCCCCATAAGCTCTACAATTAAAAAAACTAAATGTATCAAGCAAAACACTTGTCAACTGAACAGAATGGGAAATTTGTCTCGCCTCTTTAGTATTCTTATAGTAAAGTAATAAAAAAAATAAAACTCGATTCCTATTCGAAACATATCTATTATAGAATAGAATAGAATAGAAGAACTTTATTCGAAGCTGTGTTAATAAAATACAGGCATTTAAATTTATAGTAAAGTACATTATATTTTTGAAATATCTTGTATTGAACTTTAAAGTTTTTCCATAAGTTTAGTTATAATCACATAAAATCCTTTTTCTATTTTAGTAAATATAACCACATTCTTTTTCTCCTGAAACCTCATCTTTCAATAGAAAAGTGGTAAATGCATTAAAAATTTTGGTCGAAATAAAGTCAGTGTAAAGTTTCCCTCCCATGCAGCAAACAAATTCTTATTTAGTCCATTGTTAGCCATTGCAAAGTATAAAGCCATTATTCCAACTTGCAATTTTACAAGGATGGGGTTGGTTAAGGGCATTCATGTGGATTGGACAATGGAAGAATTTTTAGAATCCTTGGAATTGCCTTCCCGTTGTGGTGAGGCATTAAAGGCCAAAAGGCTCAACCATAAATCAGGTTCAGAAGATACTGTCTCCTGGTTTCCTTCCAAAGTATTTTCCTACTATTCCTCTCTTCCTTTTAAAACCTACAAATTTCCTATTATCCAATGCTTAATCTGTTGCTAATTTGGTCATAGTAAGACTTAGTGCCTCTCAACCTAGGTGTTACAAGTGCACTCAATCACATCCTGGTGATTCCTGTGAAGTATCTAAAGATACTTTTATATGTTTACACAGTTCTGGTAATCATTTCGGGACAGAAAAAGATTGTCCGAACATTCTCGCCAAACCTCCTTCAAAATTTAGGGGCTTCCCTCCATGCTGTTTGTCTCATGCAGAGATTGCAAAGGAGATGATAACCCCACTCCCTCAAACTCCTCGCCCATCATATATGTCTTAGCTAAAGAGCTCATATGGTGAAACTGTCACATGTTTCTACTCTATAGTATTATAATTATATAATTTATATTTATATACTTTATAAATATAAATTAATTACTTTGTGACTTTCTGTTATACATAATTATACAAGTATACTTATATTTGACATTTTGATTTATTGTAATTTATATTATATAATTTATTCATACTATCGACCTAACTTAAGTAAAACACTGTCACTGATATTAACGCCTTATATGTAATAGTGATTAAGATAAATTTAAGTTATATTTGCTCCAATGTATTTGCATGTCAAACTGACGAAAATCGTATAAACATCAAGATTTCTGATCAATGTTCCATCGTCTAGGAGCTCCTTTGGGAACAGGCTATGATATGCAAACTCATCAGACTATGATGTGTGAATGCCCGTCTTCCCTTCCTAATGGGTGTGCTCTAAACTCCCCATCCTCCCTCATTTCTGCATTTGACAAAGATGTTGCTCATGCAATGAAGTCTCTACTGTCCAACGTTACCTCTAAACTTAATGAAACAGTAAAAAATGGACAATCCAGTGATTATTCATGATATGTGGCTAATGGGAGCCAGAAACTAACCTAGTAGTTTTAGGTTCTAAGACCGTTCCACCTTTAAGCTAAAGAGGCAAACACGGATAATATATTAGGTGTGTGGTAAAATCAAAAGGTGCAGACGTGCAGGCGACTGGCGTTGCAACTTGAGACGTAAATGCCATTTTAATTCACAATGCGTAAGTTGAAACCAGCGGTCGGAGCAACAGCGACCGCGACTCGTCTGCGGCTGTTACATTACAACTGTGACGTGAACTAACTATGATATTGTCGCATAGAATTTCAGGGCATCTTCGAGATATAGATATATATAGGGCTATATGAGATATTAGATAGTGTTAGCTTTAGGTGTTGATTAAGCACTGGGTATAGCTTGAGTATGTAATATTTATCTATTCAAAAAACTTTCAAATAATCGTAAAGTTTGAGACGAAGATTGAACCAAGTCCTTACGGACTTGAATCGACTACCACGACTGAGTTAATTATCCACTTTAGGGTGGATAATTAACTCAGTCGTGATAGGAAAGACCTATCTACTATTCGCACTACAAATATTTCATAACCGTATTTCGTAAAATTAATTTTCACTCTTTGTCATAAAGTTTTCCTATCTAACGGCGGATCCTATCAACTGAGTAAAGTGTGAAAGTGCAAGAGGGTTGCAAAACAATTTTATATGGCAATGATAAGCGTATAAGGGGTCAACCAAACCTTACGTCACACCAATTTTACAATTATTTAATTCCCCCCATCCTAGGCACAGTTTGTCAAATTTTCGAGACCCCTTGGTGAGACATAATATATTTTTATATTTAATGCATTTATTAAACATAAAAGAAAACATCAGTATCAATATTTTTTATTTTTTTGCTCATAATTTTAATTCTAATGAAGCTTTTCTGTCCTGCCCTTTGTCACACAATGTCACATTTTGGTGATCCCTCTCCACCATTTTACGTGTGACGTATTTATCTAGGATATATGATCAAAAGATTGATCTATTTTTTTTATCAGTAAGATTGTATGTAAAGTTCAACTAGCGATATATTTATATTTTTCACTATAATTTGACACGGCTAGTGGCTTCAATGAAACTCCGAGCCGCCGCTGTCGCGTTGAGTAGACATGGCGGCGAAAACTCAGCCGATTGTATGGCGTCAGTCCAATTTATATAGGCCGCCACAACTGTAGCCGTTATTCCCATCATCATCACAATTGTAGCCAACAACACGTCGTACCATTTAACGGTATAGTCTTCGAGGTCCAAATTGGGTGTTATATGATTGACATAATCGTATTGATTAACGAAAGTTTTGTATTTAGTCTGTGAATTGTCTCTGAGTATCGGTGACTTTGACAGGTCGCCATTTTTAATTTTCCCGCCCAATTGCAGGTTGTTGTTTTTCGCGAAGCGTACCAACTTTTTCCTTCTCCGCTCTAGTAGTATGTCCAGCTCCCTCATGTTTGATCTCTTATAGCAGAGTTTGAGGAAGAATAGAGGTGGGAATATGAACATTAAGGGCCCGGTTAGGGTCGAACCCACTAGCCCCATTACGAGGTCGAATCTGGGCACTGATTCACCGAGGAACACTGCGAAAGCGACTATACCCGAACGGATGAGGCAACGCTGTAAACAGAATTCTGTAAAAGAAAAATGTTTGTGTAAAATTAGTTTCATAGCTGCTTTTAGCATCACTTTATAATATTATAATCTAAGAGCGTTTATTTTTCAGTCTTTTTTACCGCAATTGTCTGTCTGCGTTTTCTTCGACTTCAATACAGACTTAAAACCCCTATTTCATTCTTATCAAATTTAATATTCGCTACAAAAAGTAGCCCATATCTTCCTCCAAGTCCCAAACTATTTTTATGTCGAATTTTAATCAAAATTGGTTCATCGGTTTAGTCATGATTTCGTAACAGATAGAGTTGTAGTAAATTGATTCTAAAATAATGGATTATTTGCGAAGGTGTTTTTATAAACTTAATATTAATCCTTATTAAAAAAGATCATAAAAACAATCTACAATGCGGACGATGTCGTGAGGTAGAGCTAGTTAGATATTGTTTTAGTATATTCTATTCTACTCAAGGCTTTACAGTAAGAGAACAGAGATTAAAAGTTAATTATTTTAAGTGGTTTTTGAAACTATTTTTTTTTTATTATTTAATTTTGTAACAATAAAACACATTATAAAACATCGTTAAATTGCACATTATAAACCACAGAGGTTTGTCCAATAATCAAAAGTTAGTTCGACTACATTTGACAAAGATTTAACTACTAAGCCAATTGAAATTTTTTTCAATATAAAAGGACCATGCCTACCTCTAGGAATCTTCAGTACATCTTCTAGATGCTGAAAGAGTGCAGAATTTCCCACAGCGCTAGAGAAACACAGCTGTAAAGTTACCAATAACGCTACGATGTATAGCGTTATCGAAGGTGGCATACCTGGAAAGGAATTAACGTTATTTACTACAGGATTTATTACCAGAATACATATTATTTATTACCGAAATGTTATTTTGTTTAATACCGTATTCAATGTACAATCGACTGGATCGTCGGCCATATATTTTACACTAATAACAGACAGATATAAAAAAAATTCAAAGAAATGATACCAAGATATGCTCATTGTCACTGCCTCTATACCGTCCGTGACGGTAGTATCCGCGTCCTTTCTCTCCTCCCCATCTAACTTTAAAAATTTGCAACTGATTTTCAAACTTTGATACTGTTTTTTTTTTTCTAATAATTATTTACACTAAATATTTAAGATACCCTTGCGGATTTCAGTCCATACCTTGTACCGTTGAGCTATTGAGGCTCTAAAATTAATTCTTCTACCTAGCGTTAACCCTGGTTGCAGCAAGAGCTACTTAACCTAACCAAATGCCAACCACTCACTGATTAAGCCACGACCTAGTCTTTGAATTTTGGCACATCCACTATTAGTAAATTAACCAATCTCCTTTATGTCTTTTCCATAAAGGAGAATAGTCATAGCGATTGACTTAAATGCCGACCATTCATTAGGCTACAACCTCCTCATTTATAGTGTTTTTTCATATATAGTGTTCTCTACTAGTACTTTTGTCACTATGTTATAAATGTTAATTATTATAATAATGTTGACATTAAAAAGTAATTTGCACTTATGTAGTCATTTAAATATTGTTTATGTTCTTAAGCAACTTTAAAACTTTTAACTTATTTAATGACTAATAAAATTTTATCTGATGATTTATAATTGTAAGTAGAAATGACATCTACGCAAGTGGCTCAGTGACTGGACTTTGAGACATAGACAATGTGTATAAATGGAGGTATGAGTATATAATACTCTTTATTAGCACTCTCACTGCAATTTAACTGATGTTGACATACATTGTAATAAAAAAATATGGGAAAATATTTTTTTTTTAATTATTGCATGTTGCAAAGAAATCAAATTTCAATAATACCAATTGTAATGGCGAATTTTGAATGCTTAATCATAAACTGATCGATTACGTATTAGGTCTATAGTGAGTTTAATGGTACAGGCGCTTTGTCTCAACATCTTATCTGCCAATCCAAATATCTCAACATCACCATCCAAAACTGAGGAACAGCTGTGCATGTTTGTGTCAACTAAGTTTTTAGTTAAAAATACAAACAAATAATATAATATTATTAAAATAACATTTCAATATGATTAACAAAATACATAATTTCTTACTATAATGCTTAATTGAATTGTATGTTGGATGAGTCGTAAATGAAAATACATTTTTACGATTTCCCAAAAATCAGCCTTTTGGAGTTAGGTCAGTTTATGATTAAAGTGCGATGTTCAATACTATCAGCCTGCTTACTTACTTTTTGTGTCAGAATAATAAGAAGTCTGCGGAACATTCCAATGAAGTCAATGAACAATTCCAGGGAATGTTGAATAAAGTCCTTGCTGCCCATTCTGCGCTTTTCAATGATCAGTTGTGTGTCAAACAACACAAAACCGCACATGACTGCTAAGCCAAGGTAAATGTGAATCTGTAATTAAAAACGTTTATACATTTCTTTACCTCCTTATAGATAAAAAATGTTGCGTCATCGTCACCGAACACTTGACTTTCAAGTCACTGTTACAGACACCTCTGACTTCCGGACTGCCAGTTTCCATCTTTTTAAAATACACATATAAACTCATATATATATCATGGAAAGCGCTAAGTGATGATGACGCGAATTTAAAGGTGTGTTCACATCTCAAAAAATGTCCAATGCGCCTAAACAAGTTTTCACTTTAAAAATAACAAATTATGTAATGTATTGATTTATATTAATTTGTTCTCCACAACTAAAAAGGCAAATCACATTATACATCTGGAAATTAAGTTCACCTATAATTCAACAGAAATTGACTCGCAAAATGATATTATATAAACAAAAAAATTTAGGACAAAAGACAAAAATAAATGAAGAAAATTGATGCAAAAAAATGATTTTCAACTAACCTTGCTAAGAAGATATGACTGTGTGAACAGATTGAGTAAGGCCATAAATGACATTGAAGTTAACAAAGTCATCAGAGGGCCACCCATAAATAGCCAACTGCCTCGCTCACCAAGCATTGCGGCAACGGAGAAGCAAACAAACACTAAAGTTGTGCCTAATAGAGCTGTGACAATTATTGCTGGATCAACAATGCTGACATATGTCAGTAGAGGACCCAGTCCCATTCCTGAAAAAAAAATATTGTCAAGGCAAGTTCCCAAAGTTATCAAGACAAAGTATGTATTAAAACACATCAAACTTTGTTCCTCAAGATAAAAAAGTAAAATTTGCTTTATACTAGTGGATCCGGCACATGTTTTCGTGCCCGAAAATAAAAATCGCTACAAAGATAACCTAGATACTGGACCGTAGACCATATGCCAAGCTGATTTGTTAATCTAAACCATCTACAGCGCCAACAAAATTCATTCAAATCGGTCCAGCCTTTCAGGAGCAATTGAGTGACATACACACTTACAGTAGAATTACATATATAAAGATAAAGCATACCTAATAAGACATATCATGTTACTGGAGATAATATTTGGCTTTTATTAGCCCCTCCATTTCTTTTGCAGGTTCTTGTATGGCTGATAGTTAATTTCAGCCATAATAGCCACAACAGTTTTACTGGGAATACAGTCAAAATAATGTGGCTTGTTTTTAATTTATAAGAAATTAAAAAGGTTTTTATAATTTAACTTTAAAAAACAAGTTAATCAGTGTCTAGTTGTATTGGGAATAGTTCATACATACTAAATATTGAGTTTGAACATGTTAAGTGTTTTTAGACCAAGGGTCATAAATAATATAAAGGGACAGAACAAAATATACAGCAATAGAGTGTCAGATATATACTATTATTGTGTAAAACTAATATTTGTGAATAATAATTAATGGATAAAATTATAAAATTATTTAAGTAATAATAAATAAGAATAAATAAGTACTAAAATTATTAAACTAGCACCTAAATGACTTGATTCAAGACGGTGGATTTCCCCATTATTTAATAAGTCAAAAAGGGATTGTCAAAAGGGATGTAAGTTTGTCCGTTGTGCTGGCTGCCGTGGCTATGCTGCTCGTGTTCAGATTTTCACTGAACGTGTAAAGTCTTTAAGTGCTTATTAAGTGGTTATTGTGATTAAACTTAGTGTGGTGATCAATATAAATTCTTGTGAAAAGTGGTGTTTGGATTTTATTTGGACCCATCTTCTGAGAGACATTATAAGAGATTGATTTATATTGTTATATATGCTCAATCATGTTCTCAGTGAGTCATCATCTGTTGTAATCAAAACGATATGATGCAATAACCACACAAGTGAAGATATAATTTCATAAAATAGTGTGACATTTCACACAATTTTTCTTATACAAATGAAATCTTAGCGATACTATTTTGGCATGTCTTATAGTCCAGTTTTTCTTCTTACTAAACTTGTAATAAGAGTGGCAACTTGCAAATTTCTGACCATCCCTTATATAGTTGAAGTATTAGGACTCTTGATGATGTTAACCACCAAAAACAAAGAGGGTAACTACAAGGTGCTCTTAGTTCCGCTCTGTCCATCCTTCCGCCCGCAAGTTGGACCCCCCTTTAGGATTTCCAAACTTTGGACATAGACTAAACATTTTCCATGTTGATAGAACATGCATATTTTTTATGAAATCTGACAACTTTTGAGATTATTTAACAAACATGCTAATCAGTTTATCGCATATTATCAGATATGGAAATCTATTTATAATTTTCTATTTAAGTCTAAATTGCACTTTACCTGTTGTCAACCCAAATCCTAATAAGTAGCTCAGTCTCAACTTCATGTTCTTTCCATCGTCAGGTGTAGCAACCAACATTAACATTAGTCCAGCACACACAATGGCAGAGAGCAGGCCCGCTTGGAATCTGGTATACATATCAATAAACGCTCCAACCGATGCAGCACCGCATGTCATAACAAGGGTTCCAAATACATTTTTAAGATGTTGACGTACTGGAGGTTCCCTAAAATGAAAAAGCAGTAGATAAATTAAAAAAAGAAATCCTTAAATTCAGTCTATTAACCCATATGTGCATTAGTATATATTATTACTTACTATGATAGTACAAACATCAGAAACATTCTCATCTTCTATATTAGTATAAATTCTTTCATGCTATGTTAGTAGAGTGTATACAGTCTAAAAATGCATACTCCTCGAAAGTATTCACCTCTACTTGCAAAATAGTGTGCAGGCACATACTCATCAATATTATTGAGTACAGTGTGTGGTTGAGTTCGAGTTTAAAATAAAAATGCTGCACAAACATACACAATGCAATCAATTAGTGGAGGGACATGCATTTTTAGACTGAAACATCTAGACAAACAACAATTCTCATTTTCTTTGTTAGTACAAATTCTTATTTAAAAATGTAAGTATATATCATACATTTTAATTAAAAAAGATACCTGTTGCCAACTTAGACACTGGCTATAAACACATGAGTATATACCCAGTGCCTAATTACAGGACAATTAGATTCAGCAATTGTAAGAACTTATCGAATAGTGAATTTAGGAATGAATTCCTGAATTCACTATTATAAATCAAAGTATTTTATTATCATCATAATCGAAACTATATTTTTTTTTTTAATTATTAATATTTCATCATAATATAAAACATAAATTACTGCAAAATTCATGTCACCGATTGCCACAATTCGTTTAATTTATTAAATGTAGGATATAAATATTAAAATGTGTCATCAACTCTTTTATCAGAGTGTAGAGATAATTATGTTATATCAGCAACTAACTCTTCCAAATATTTGTATTGGAGATATTATAATATAATTTATGCCAAAATAAGTATTTATTTTGAAACATAAAACTTATACAGAGATAGGAAGCTTAGACAAAAGTTTATTATTTCCTGATAAACAGCCACAAGTGTGACGACATATTCTAGAATCGAAAAGAATAAATGATTGATAAATTATATTATGTTTATAATATGTAGAATGAACGTAAGTAATGATTATGTACTAATAAAATCAATGTATTAATCACAAATGTGAACAAAACTAAGACATAAATATGAAATATCACAATCTTTTAGTAAGAATTTGTACTTACAGACGATTTTGAAAGCTGTTGATAAATGTTTGTATATTGGGAGCCATCTTGTTGAATTAGTAAAATAACTATAGTTTTTTTCTAATCTGCCGAAATATAACTGTAGTTCAGTAGCGATCACAAATCACGTAGGTATCCTTCTGTAAAAATATTGCTATCTTACTGGAGTTTTTTATATAGAGACTACAATTTCTGGGTAATTTTTACCACGTCAGTTTAGCAACAATGTTGCTAGGACTACTAATAATTTTCCCGCACCCTTACCACATACAATATCCCAACAAATACCATCAGTACCATTGAAAAAAATAAAAACTCTCGAAGGTAATCATCATATATAAGAAAAACTATTTCAAACTTAGTCAACAGTGTAAACTAGGTTTGAAATAATTTATTTGTATGATTACCGTGAAGAGTAGACTGTAGCAGAAGCAATAAGCATTCAGTATATGAACTTAAACCATTGTTATTTATACTGTAAATTTCAGTTATAATTGTTAGATGATTTTTTTTCGTCTTCACCTAAGTTTCTTTCAATTCAGCTGAATGACTTATAGATATTCCTTAATATTGTGGAAACAACTGAAAGATGACTACACTGAGCAATGAAAAATAAAATTAAAAACATAAATAGTGCAAAGTCACTTCTATGTATGATGTAATATATATCTATTATCTATGCTGCTATTTATCGTTTGTTAACTGCGTTATGTTAATATATAATTAGTTTTTTATTCTTCTTTTATCGTGGTTTCTTATTTATTCTTATATTATTATTTTCTTGCAGATTACTACTTACCTTCCTAAAGCTGAGCTGAGCTTCATATCTTAAGTGATACTTGCACGATGTGTCATCTCGATTATCGTCCTTTATTTATCTATCTTCTGTAATTTTGTTACTCTGTGTAAGTGTAAACTCAAGGTGCGAGCATGTTGTTACGGAATTTTATATTTAAGCAAAATAAATAGTTTTATTTATATTGTTTTACGGTAACTCAATTGATAATAAAGATGGGCAAAAAAACTAAAGTAGGAAAACAACGAAAAGATAAATACTATCAACTTGCGAAAGAAACAGGTTAGTTTTCATACTTCAAGATATTTTTATATTTACCATTTATTGTTAAATTATAACAAATCATATTTAAATATTTGTTATTAATTATCATTTCAAAATTTAATATTGATTAGTTTCGACCATCATACTTTAAAAATACATTCTCAATATATAAAAATAATGACCAACATAACTTAGACAAACACAGTTCACATTTATAATACAGCATATACTCAGGAGTCAGGCCAGCATGTACATTCGGCTGACGTTTATACATAAATACTATCTAAATTAAAATTTTTTCTTTATAGGTTATCGTTCAAGAGCTGCATTTAAACTAATACAGTTAAATCGTAAATTTGGATTCCTTCAAAGGTCACGAGTATGTATCGATTTATGTGTCTAATTTGCTATTACTCTGTAGGCTTTGCTGTTATATTTTAGCAAAATTACTTTTTAATTTTTATGTGTAATTTATAGAACATAACAATAACGCCGGCATTAAGTACCATTACAGGCATCAACAATAACCGTGTAAAAAAATCATTCGTGTTTAGTGGTAATGGGGGCGGCATGCACGGGTCATTACCGAGGTTCTATTAGAATTCCTACACCGAAGCCGACAGGAGCGGCGGTCACAAAGCATCTAGGTTTTTGGGGCTGTAGGTCTTTCTTGTTACACCAATTACATTTAATGAGAAGCAACCCGTCCCTTTACAATCAGGTTATCGGTTTAAAGAGAATTCGAATTTGTAAAAATGCTTTGTAAGGCTTGTTTTATAAGGGCGTAGTAAATGTAATAAACAGTATTATTCGAGATTTTATAAAAAATAAGATAGCTAATAAATAAATTAAAATTTTGAAAAGTAAATATATTAATACGGGAAGCAAAAACTTTCGGTACCATTATAAGAAAATTGCGTGGATGGAGGAATATAAAATTTGGCACAATTGTAGTTTATTTAGAAGAGGGTATGGGAATGCTAATATTTTTGTAAAATAAGCTATATTAATATATTACATTATTAAAATAAAACCGCACGCCCACCAATGGCAAATGATTTACACACACATGTATACATCTTACTATAATATGTTGTCAAAGCGTAGTCATGACAACCATCACAAAATAATGATGTATTTAGTGAATTATGATTGATTGATGATTGGTCCTAGCCGATTTCGGCTACAGCGACCGCTTTTTCGAGAAATATCTTTACGGTTGCACGTAAGGGACTAATATAGCCAATTCTTGCGAGGAATGTGCGGTCACACTTAGGACAAGTCAGGACACCGCCGCAATAATTATACGTAATAGCCGTAGGTGGTCGGTTTTTACCTCGTCTCTTTTTAAATCTAGCTCTTGTATACGTTTGTTCTTAAAAGCGTAGATGTTCTGCTTTACTAGGCGTCTCCATTCAGATCGCTTTTCTGCAAGTAACTCCCAATCCGAAGGCTCAATGTTAGATTTTTTTTCTGTGCCGCTTTAATACGCCTCCTCAACGTCACCCAGTTAATTATGACATTGAATATGAAATAGTCTTAAGTAGCACCCAAATTTCAACGAGCCAGCGATTTGTACACTATCCCACAACCTGAGCAATTTTCTGGTAAACTTTACTGAAAAATTATCACGCCTCTAGATTTATGCTTTAACATAGTAATTTAACTTTATATCTGTTGTAAAAAAAACATAATGAAAAAAATTATACATAATAACCTACGCGAGCCTTCACACAGCTCAACTTTTTGCTAGTATAAATAGGCCTTTAAAAAATAAAAAGTGTTTAAAAAATATGATATACGTGCCGCATTAATTCAGTTATTTGCGATATCTGAAATTCGGTCTCACAATGAAAGGTGGACACAGCCGTACGGACAGACCTACTTTAATTATAACGAGTTCGTCAACACTCAATGTCACTAGTAATTAATGAAATTCCTTTATGAACTACATTGTCGTCTGGCCGTTGCTTGGTCCCGTCGCGATTCATTGTAAACCTGCTATAGCACTTTATTTTATTTTAACAGTGTGTTCAGTTTATAAATTAATAGCAAATTAGCATTGTTACTAATATTATTATTATCGCTGACATTAAGTTTTGACCTGATTTTTTAACAAAGAACTAACTTAAGTTTGTATGAGTCACTTTAACACGTTTAAGTTGATTTTTTAACGTTATTCCTTCAAATACCCAAACACAAGTATTTGGGTATTTACATTAAAATCTATTTTAAATTATAAGATTGAAAGTAAGTCTGCCTGTTATGTTTTCACCCCTCAATCGATGAACCAATTTTGATAAGTTTCGGTATATACGTAGATTAGACCTTGGAGATGAACATATAAGTATACTTTTAGTTGCAAAAAATAAATTTGAAATTGGTGAAAAAGGGTTTGTATGTAAGTTGAGGAAAACAACGCCGACAGTCAACTCTTCGACTGCGAAAGGTACGAAATGTTCCTACTAGGGCCTCTCAGTACGAACATTTCAAACCGTTTGAAGTCAACGATTCAAGTTAGAAAATATTCGTGTTAGGCCCACAGTGCACCCATGTTAGAGTCAACGCGGGTTGCATTAGCATTGATCAAATGCGTGACACGATATAAAATTTAATAAAAACCACTTCCTGAAGTTCGATTAGGCACAAATTTGGTGTACTTACATACCGTAGATGACAGTTTTTATTTCACATCCAAGATTTGACCAATAAACACGTCACGATCCCGACGGATCCCGGTCACGATGGATGGAACGATAATGGTGACAGACGAAGCAATAAGCGGAAATCCGCTTGCAATTGACTAAATTATATTTAAATTTTTGTAACAATATTATCATCACACCGAATTTCACATTACTTTTTACAAGAAAGATGCATTTTCAGATTTGAAGTTTTTTGTCTGATTGAGCATGAGAACATACTCGTGCCAATTTCGATACAAATAAGTGGTGTATGAAAAAACTTAATAAAAGCTCTTAGTTAATTCGGCTCAGTACCTCGAATACAAACAACCCGTAATATATTTTCCGGCGTCATCCATCAGCTCCCGAAATATAAATGTTAGCTCGTGAAATACAGGACCCCAATAAAAAAATTTTGTTGACTTTTGTCATCGGTACAATTAACCTTTATTAAATTGTTTTTAGGAGGGAATGGAATTTCTATTTGGGAAATAGAACGTGTCGATACTGATTATAATATATTAATGCTTGCTGATAAACCGTTTGATAGTAGCGTCTATGATAACGAAAGAATTTCTTATTAAAATAGCTGCGATTATAAAGCTGCTTGATGTTATTGTGTTTAAGACAAACTTAATGATGTATTATGTCGGACATACATAAAATACGTAGAAAAACAGGAAATATACAGCTTAAAGAACAAATATTCTAAATTAAAGATAAATTGTCGAATACATATGATTAGTTATTATTATTTCTTTTAAATTTCTCTGTTTTTGTTATTTATTGCACTTAGTGGTACCTGGGATCTACCTAATATTTTTTGTATTTTATTACTTTTACAGTAAAAGCGATTAACTTAAAAAGCTTTTATACTTATTTTATATATTTAATAGCAACCACATTTACAGCAAGGTACAAAGAAAGTCGTTATCTATTGCCGTAAAAATGAACATTGTTTTAAAACAGTATTTCTTCGTAGTTTCACTAGATCTCGCTGTCTTTTTAATTACTTAGACGGGCTAAGAAACTGTAGGTAAAAATTAAAAAGTGTTTTTGCACAACGGGCTGGTCTTTCCAGGGAATATTTTTACATATTTCTAAATTAATATTTCTACTTTGTTAATGTATACTTCGAAATAAAAAAATTCCCGGGTTTTTTATGGATCACTGCTTTTCTGTTGTTTTACTTGAATAAGTGATGTCAGTTATTCAAGTAAAAAGAATGGCAAAAGTTTAAAGAATACGGTTTTAAAAAAATCTAGTAATACCTACCTGCAGACATCGTTTGATGGTTTTTTTTAATTGTCACTTTTTTGTAACAATAATAATTTGTCACTTTACACTTTTTGTAATATTCAATTTGAATGGTTTTTACCAGTATAGGATTTTGTAAAAATGTTCTTTGTCGCTTAAGAAAAGTTTATTCTTCGGTACGGGCCCCATCTTTCCATATTGCGTTCAGAGAAAAACTTTCGTTAGCGCGATTTAGATTTGTATTCATCGGTTCTGACCGTACACACAAATCGCTACCTCCCGCGTAAATTGTTGTAACCCCAAATTCCCAACTTCACAGAAGAGCATTGCAAACATATAAATTGAAATAAAACCGTTAGTATATAACACATTTGCGTATACAATTATATATTCAATAATGACGATTACATTATTGTGTACATAATATATTAAAAAATGACTGTTATATTACAATTTAGTAGTTTGTAACACTCTACTGTGAAGCTGGGAATTTAGGGTTACAACAACTTACGTGGAAGAGCCTTGTGACGTCACATATCAAAATATTGAAATAAAAAAAATATATTAAAAAAATTGAATTTCTTTTTATTTTTAAACTATGTGATGTCACACCAAGGGGTTTCGAAAGTGTGAGAGGGGGTCCAATCGTAAAGTTAGTGTGATATAATTTATGGATGACCCCTTATCTCTGATGAACATTCAATAATATAAATACTAGTTACTAAGGCGTTAATTACTAAATAAGTAATGTATACTAAAAGGTATTACTGTTACCACCTCTATTTTGGCATTTAAAGACTTCGCGCTATCGATAGTACAGAATTGATTAGCTTAAAAGCCTTTCAGCACCATTCTGAGTGCGAGGCGAAGCTGTTAGTGAAAATGAACTGATCTCCGCAGACCATTTGGCTGTAATAAAGATACCTTTTACGTTTATTGTATGGTCATTAACTTAATTACTATTTTCCTAATGATTCCACGCAGCATATACTGCCAGGAAGTTTGTCAGATTAAATTATATTTACTGTCACCATTGCTATGACTAAAAAAAAAATTACGTTTGTGAACACGCTGTTGGCGTACCTAATAAAATAAAACGAAATGTAACGAAATGAAACGAAATGAAATGGAACGGAACGGAACGGAACGAAACGAAACGAAATGGAATGAAATAAAATAAAACGACACAGAACGTGACAAGACACGCTTACACGGGTTTCGTATCTGATACGATATAAACGTGTTTAAAATAACTTCATGAATTGTCCGATTTCGTTTAATATAATTTTCCTAATGAGTTATTAGCGTGTCCTTTTTACATGGGAAATTTTAGGCCTCTTGTTTCACATTTAATAGCGTGAAAATCTTAGGAGGCACTGCCAAAAATAAAGCGCAATTACATAACTGAACCTAATTTTCTCTTCATAATTGTAGAGGTTAGACACGGTCAGAACGAAACATAAGGGTTCTTTATAGAACTATGAAACTAAAAAAATTATAGCATTGCTGACATTTTATGCAACATATGTATTTACACATTGCTTATTTTATATACATTTTAAATTATTCACATGAAATAATCCTAAATGGTTACTACGTAAAATACGATTATATCAGGGAACATTATATTTCCAAATGGACCTTTTTCAAGCCTTCGTACTTAATGTTCTGGTCATTTTGATAAGAAAATAACACCGAGAAACCGTCGGGGGTCACATAAACCGACTCGTTTGCCTGAACAATATAAAATACAGAAATGAAAATGGTTTTATAATGTTTTAAGGGTGTTTTAATGAAATTACGTAACATCAACATGATGTAAATGCCTGTATATTTAAAGTAAATGTAATGTTTACACAAAATAATTATGGATATAGAGACAAATTTCTTCTAGAAGATATCATAGAGTAATCATTCGCCTGCAGTTGAGTCGATTGCTAGATTAAGCAGTTCTTACCGCGACCAGGTGGAACATCACTTGCCAATTCTAACAGTTTTAAAATATCTGACCTTCTCTGTGTTTCTGAAGGCATGTAAAGCGTGGAACCCAGGGTGGTATTCCGAACTCGATAGATATTAATAAATAATAATAATAATGTATTTATTACAATGTTATAGAGTAGAATAATACAGAACTTATAATTTATATTTTTTTCAGCTAACATGACAATTGTTTACTAACTCGGCTGAATATCCTTCTAGTGCGCCTTTAGATGTCATTTCTAATTAAGAACTTATAATAGGTCTTGAGAAGCCAAAGTCTTTTTAGTATGTTCAGATAAATAATATTATATTATTCTGAGTGTAAATAAGCTGTACATACACGTCTGTAATATATTAGTGAGTTTAACGAAGTGCTTTTCCTTGTAACCAACTTCATAACGATATATCTCGTGTAGAATGTGGTGGTGCCCGTCTGGGGAAGAATTAGCGGCTTGCAAATAAGTCTGCCTATAGTGGCAGGTGGCTGCTTGCCATTCGTAATCGCTACTTCCAATTAATAGTAGAACTCTCTCTTGTCGGTCCCTCATTACTGAGGATCGTGATATTATTCTACAAGATATAATATTATAATATATATAATATTGTATAATGCACATTTGGGGTCGTACAAGCGCGTTGTACGAGAATAATCTTACAACGCATTTACCTATAATATGGAATTACATTACTAGTTAGTTATTGCATAGAGGTCATAAAATAAAAGACAGTTTAATATGAAAAACGACTTTATTTCAAATACATTAATACTTCATTAAACCTCTCCTGTAAATAATACTTTTTGTTACATATCTAAAGCACAAAAGGAGCACCAATCACAAAATTTACTGACTTCAGTCCATTGATATGATCAGCCTTATTTTTAGAGTCCATAAGTTTTTTAGGACAACATATACAACGCACGGTAAAATTTGATTTAAATTTTTTCTTACACTAGTATTAGAAGTATCAAATATATTCAAAAACCTTTATACCTATACATATAGCCTCGACAGCTAGGAAAATTGGGCACAATAATGCAAGGTGCCTCGTTCAAACCCCGCGAGGCTCCAGTATTGACGCACTCTAGCATCAGAGGGCCTAGCACGAGCATTCTCGATAGTCTTACTTTCTTTTGCGGTCGAAACGAAACGTCAAATGAAGATCGTGCTTCCATTACACCATTACACGACTTACATGTCCGTAACGTCAAGGATTCGATACGTGCGACTACTAACTAAGTTGTGTCATTTGACGTTCAGTTTCGAACGTAAAAGTAAGTAAAACAATCGAGAATATTCGTGCTAGGCCCTCAGCTTAGTTGGTGGGACACGGGAGTGATGGTACATCTTTTTGGAAGCAAAACTGTTACCAGTCCATTTACGTATTTTTAAAACCTAAAATTTGGACCACCCAAAATCAGCTATATGTGGAAATTCTCTCCCGAGAAAAAAAATGCTAACAAATTTTAACCTTTAATGGGAGGTCTCACGTACATAATTATTTTTCGTTTGAAAAAATAAAACTATCTTTTTCAAGATAATGAGTTCTTGATAAGTATAAACAAACGCTTGTTAAAACAATATTCTGTTATTATAAAAGGTCGAAGAGTCGACTATTGTATGTTATCTTATTAATGTTTTCTCTATTACTAGTTGTTTCCCGCAACTTCGTCCGCGTAAAATTAGGTGAAAATTTTTAGCGTGATGATACATAGCCTTCCACGATAGATGGGCTATCTAAAACTGAAAGAATATTTTAAATCAGTGCAAAAATTCCTGAGATTAGCTCGTTCAAGCAAAAAAACAAATTTTTAGCTTTATATATTATTAAGTATAGATTAGTATAGAAGACGCAATGACCTCCTCTATTAACAGAAATTGTTAGCAAAATTGAGACCATCGAATAAAACCTCGATGTCTAAGATTCAAGAACAAAATTTGCAAGAAATTTCTTGCCTGGGAACGAAAATACAAGGCATACCTAAAATATTGAATTATAAAAATAGGATTCTAAAGAGTAAAATCTGAGTAAAAACACTGAATTTACAAATTAATTATGAATTTAATTCAAGACGGTTTTAGTTCAAGAATGCCTATACTAAAAAAAACAATACTTTTTCACTATATTACCTCTAATGTTTTTTGTAAAAAAAAAAGTTTCTTACGATACAATATTCTAAATTCAAATTTTGTCTAAATTTGGACGGCTTCCCAATTTTCTGCAAGAAGCAGCTACTCTAAAATTTCAGTCTTCATTTTGATAAAAGGGCATGCCTCTTAGATGACTCCATTTTCAACTTAGATACAAGCTTATTCTTTTATTTTGATAGAAGTGCGGACTTTTAAGATAATACAACTTTTCTCGATACATTCATGTGTGCCTTGGCTACCCAATTTGACCCAAATTATTGGAAGGCAGCCGTAAAAGCCTGGGCCAGATCGGCGATGAGGTCGTGGGTGTCCTCCAGCCCCACGGACAGCCGCACCAGCGAGTGCGTGATACCGAGCTCAGCCCGCTGGGCTTCCGGCACCGACGCGTGGGTCATGAGGGACCTAGTTACATACATACATACATGTCAGTGTCGCATACATGGCGTGGTTTTTCGTTGGTGTGCTGGTTTGGTCGCGCGCGGCGGGGGGGGGGCGGCGGGGGGCGGGGGGGGGGTGGGGGGGGTGGCGGGGGCCTGCTGGCAGACAAACGAACGGACGGATGGACAGACCGAAATTATAAGGGTTCTTTGTTGTTGTTGTTCTCCTACGGAGCCCTAAAAATACTTAAAAATGCAGATTAAGACGCTAATTCAGAATATTTCAAATAGATAATGTTCGTAATTGATATTTCAACTGACGTACCATGTAAAATTATTATTTAATAAAACATTCTTCCAGTGTCACATTTTATGGAAAAGACATAAAGGAGATTGGTTGATTGGCTAATACCGGGCAAGACGTCTGAAAAATGTTTGTTTTCTGTAACGTTCAAAATATAAATGGATACAAAAACACATTTAAATTAGGTTTTTAATATCCTGCGCGCGTACACTGTATTCTGTGTAAGGTATTTTAATATCAACGAATACGAACCCATTGGATTTCATCGGAACGACGCGTGTGGCCGTACTTCCCGGTAATAAAAATTATAGGTAACCCTGAATTGGGCCACTCTGATTGAAATACATATGTGGCCAACAGCCGATGTCCGCAGCTATCGTAGCCTATACACTCTTACAAATAATATGTGTATATAAAACTATAGAAACACTACTCAATCGTATCATATGATAAAAAAAACACTACTATAAAAAATATAAACAACACACATGCCAACTTTCTTACATGAATATATACACATATGTACGTATATTTTTATGCAAAACCATTACATTTATTTTAATTTGCCTTTTTAATAGGTTATATAATTTAGTTTTTTTCTTACATTTATTTTTAGTTTACAAATACATAATACGTTTTTTTAGTTTACATCAGCGGCGCACTTTTGACATAGCGGTACTACAACTACTCTTAAAAGTAGGCTCCTGCCACCGTGCAAAGAAATGTAATCTTTTGTTATATAAAAAGTATTATACAACCTTCCTACAAATCTTACATCGATCGCTATCATAAATACAGATAAGAAAATAATCCTATTATAATAAGGTTCTGGAAAGCAACATTCCCGGAAAACGTGCTTCAGGTAGACAGTGAAATAACTGGTTCCATCATGTAAATGACTGAACTGGTCTTAAATATTATAAATAAAAAGAATTGCTGAGGGTCCTAGTACTTTTCATCAGCTGACCGCTAAACTTGATGAAGACACTCAAAATAAGAATCACGCTTCTAATTCCTTTCACCGTTAATAATGACGCGTTCTCAGTTACGTAGACAGTTGGGTATTTCAAATTAGTTTTAATTATTTTCTAAAGAGTCGCGCCATCGCTCGTGAGTCACCTGTGAAGTACGCCATCCGGAATGGAAGGCATCCCGTGACTCAGACCGGCAGACTTTCCCCCAAAGCCTCAACGTACATAACTTAAGCACACTGAATCAGTTACCAAGAAGTGTCAAATCTTGTATCTTTGTATTGTCCTTTATTGGACCAAACGCACGTTCAATACAAAAGGGTCTTGCAACTGAATGCTTTTATTATTATGCCTGTATTTGTCCTTTTTTAAGCTTAAAACCTTGGTGAACACTCTTTTAATCTATTCGTCCGTGTGGTATATCAAACTTTTTATTTAAATACATTATTATCTAAATTTTTGGAAGTTTTTCATACAAAAAGCCTAATAGTTTCCAATATGGCTCACGAATAAGCCACACCAAGGATTAAATAGAAAGACAGACAGATGAACAGAGAAAATTTGTGTTTTTAAGGTACTAATAACGTAATGAACTTTTAGACCTAAAATGGCAGTTGCTTTTTAATAAAAGGCTGGAACATAATTTTTTCTTAGCGTTTCGTTGGCAAACACTATATTGTCGCAACCTAGAACTTAGCTACATCAACTGCCCTGTCAAAAGCAGCCATTAGGTCCTCCTGCGTGCAGGTTCTAAGGGCACGCAAGGCACGATAGAAGATGGGATATAGTTTGAAACGCAGGTTGGTGTCATCTGGGAATCTTATTGGTCAAGTATTCACTGTTGCCACACTCATCCTTTGTTTACACTAGCGCTATTCTGGACGGTTTTTGAACTACTATCTAAGCTATAATATTGTACACTTTTCAACTTTTCTCCCATAAGATATGATACTCCTTATTGTACTGGGTATATAACTAATGTTGTCAAGCAAGTAAAAAGAAAGTGGCAAAGTAGTAGTTAATGTTTACAGAGCTCTTCAAAGCTATTTTGTGAGCACGGAGTCTTCGTCAGCTAGTTGTGTGTGCTTGTAACAAACAAACAGCCAAGCTGCCGTTTCAATATACGGACACGTAGAAAATACTGTCTGCGCCATGCTATTCATTATTCAGGTTAAAGGGCGTACAGTTGAGATACCCTTTATAAAGACTGGCACACATACACTGTAGCTTGTTCCGATTATAGAAATAAGCTTCTATTACATCTCTTTGTACATTTTAATATATAAAAATCTAGTGTCACTATATTGTATGTTCCCAGTGAACACCTTACTGAGTTAAAAAAGTTGGCATTTATGTGTAATTTGGTCCAATTTGAGAGTTAGATTGTTTTTATTTTGATTAATGTCCTCAAATTTAACGAAATCACTGAATTCACGCGAACGAAGTCGCAAGTTACAGCTAGTTATATCATATAAATTTAGTATAAGAGAGGGAAGGCCTTTTCAATATATTATATATAGTCCCTTAACACGAAATCTCGTAAACCTCGTGACATACACACATGAAATGTGGCAAGAAGGTAGTTATAGTTAGTAGACTTCTAAGGTCTAAGGATAGCATAGGATAGGAAAATGTCTAAGGGCTCTTGCAAGTATACTTTTACGCGAAATAGTTCGCAGGAAACAGTAAGTACTAAAAAAGTTTCGTCGCACCCACTCCGAGCACAACACAACACACTTACTTGAAGAGGAAATGAAAATATTAGACATTGAAATATAAACTGAACGCCTCAATTTGGGAAACGATCAGACCAATGTAGAAGGTTCATTTAGCGACTCTTTTGTAGAAGACTTTATCATTTAGGAATAATGGGAAATAGAAAATGCAAAGCAACCTGGATAGTAAGTCTATTATAAAATTATTTAGATAATTTTTAATTAATAGGATCAAGTTAACGCATGTTTGCTCCCGGTAAAAGGGTGAAGGAGTTTCAGTAGAACACAATAATCTGTACACACACATTGAATGAATGACTTTTGACAAAACATTAAAAGAAACGATTAAATGAAATCAAATTGTGAGTAGTTGGTGATTATCGATTTAAAATTGAGATTGGAAATTGTATTGTTTTCATACATCCGATTATATAAGATATTTTATGTAGCCTCTATCCAATCACAACTAATAAATCGGTGAATATTACACAATAATTATTTTGTAGACTACTTGACGATTCTTCTTCTTCTTCTCAGTCGTGCACTCCTGACGGAGTGATCGTGGTCATGGATCGTCTGAATAAGTAGTTGCAGCTTTTGCGATACTTCTCCATCTTGAAGATAGTTCATGAAATATTTTGATATATGTTTTGCGTTGCGAATAACGGCAGCATGATATTAAATTAATATAAATAAATGTATATAAATTTATTGCCTCATTCGATCGTCTCGACTACTTTCTCCCTACTGACCTCACGTAGAACCTTCATACTGTTTACTATAAAAGTTTATTACACAATTGTCAGTCCAGACTTGTAGGTGATCCTACGAACAAAAAGTTTATACTCAGCTCATACTAGATGGACACATATACAATGTTTGTAAAGAAACTTGACTTTATTTTCTTTAAGTAAATTTAATAAACTTAGATTAAAAATAATCGAGCACACAAATAAGTCCTGACTCTTCAACTAAATACTAGAGTGTCCAAAAGAGTATTCTTTATTTGTGTGCCGAAAACTAAATTTGAAGGAGGTCGTGGCCTAATCAGTGGTCGCCATTTGAGTCGATCGCTAAGTTAAGTTGCTCTGGCTGCGACCGGGTGATAGATGGGTGACCCATTCTAGCACTGGTTGTGTTAGATAGCACATTTATCGAGGAAGACTATAGGCTATATATCATCACATAAAGTTTTTCACCTAATTTTACGCAGACAAAGTCGCGGGTAAAAACTAGGTAATTAATAAAGTGTTATTTCTTTGTAATATAAGAGCGTGATTCACATCAGTTTTAGGGTTCCGTAGTGAAGTAATACAATGGCGGTATTTGAGCAATTCTTTAGTTGTGACTGTTGCTAGTTACGTGAGTGATTCTACAAAAACTCGATGAGAAATGCCTTTGAACGCGTGCAGTTCAAAGGCATTTTTCAGGCAATCGTGATGAGGATCGCAGCTCGTTAGGAGAGCTAGAGTTCAATCGAATCGTTTCATTTCAAACCCATATATGTATCTATGTCTACATAGAAACTTACTGTCTTTTTTTTATATAACAAGAGACAAACAGGCAGGCGGTTAACTCGAGTGACTACCAGCGCCCATGGACAACTGCATAACCAGGCTTACAGATGCGTTGCCGGCCTCTGAGGAATGAGTACGCTCTTTTCTTGTTGGTCCCTAAATCGTATCGATTTGGAAGTACCGAAGCTGGTAATTGATTCCAGTGGGGAATTGTGCCAGTTAAGAAGTTTCTTGAGAATCGCACGGTTGTTGAAGTTAGGACATCAAGGTGGTGAGGGTGAAATTTCAAGTCCTATTTACGTATTATTTCTATTATAAAGATATGAAAACCTACTTTGTAAAGCATACTAAACTGCGAGTACAAAGGATCCGACCGGGTCGAAGTGCATCCGCGGTGCGAGCCCCATCAGAAGTAATAAAAAAAAACATACTAAGGCTTATAAAGATACTTAAGGCCTTGTCATATTGGAAATAATTCGTGAATTCAGTGATTTTGTGGAACTTTGACGGTTTTTGTTTCTTGTGCGGAACCCTCTTTTTTAACGTAAATTAGCCGATGTTATCAACCAACTACTACAACTAGCCTATGTTAACCAACATCAGCTACCTGGCAGTGAAAGTCCCATCGAAATCGGTCCAGCCGTTATGGAGATTACCCGTACAAGCAAACAGAAGTAGTGGTTCAAATTCTCTAGAATAAGCTACTACTGATTTTAGTTTAACTAATATTTAACCTCATATCTAAAAATTAAATATGCGATCAGCTGTTTTAATAAACATGTTATCTGCCGATCTCCTTTGTAGGCTCATCTGTCATTAGAAATTATATCACGTCAATTGTCTAGGAGGAACGAAAAATGGATACGCCCCTATCAATTTTTTTTAATACTGCTAAGGCACTATGAGATATTCAAGAAATGAACATAGTAATATCTCTAAAGGCGGCAACATATTTGCGAGTCTTTTATTTATTATAAACAACACTAATTTAGG
This sequence comes from Charaxes varanes, assembly GCA_024363005.1. NCBI lineage: Eukaryota > Metazoa > Arthropoda > Insecta > Lepidoptera > Nymphalidae > Charaxes > Charaxes varanes. The sequence goes on from JANCMC010043903.1 coordinate 1,073,130, forward strand.
ATTAAGAGGTCCTTTAAATAGAAAGAGAGAGGGTAATCGTATTTTTGAGGACAGAAATTTAGATCTTCTTAAGAATACTTTATGTAATTTTAAGAGAAATGTTCGAAATTAATTTATTAGTCAACCTTGAGTGTGGTTTAGTATGGTAGTTTTGTATTTTTCATTTCCCTTTTTAATTTTTTTTGTTGGTTTTAATAAAAAAAAGAAACTATTTAATTATGTACATTTATTTTACAAATATGTCTTTAAAAAAATCACTTTTTTTACATGTTACATCATATTTAATGGTGTAATATTGTTTGATATTTATTTTTTATTAGTAAATTATAGTTTTTGTGGCGCAAGCAATGTCTTAAACTATTTAATGCAGGCTAAGTTAGCCTATAAGTGGAATATCCGATTGTAACATAAAACCTTATTCAAGTTTACATTGTACATACATATATCGTATTGGCTTCATATAAAAGATAAATTTAAAAAATATATATTTTTTTTATTTTTTTTTATGTTACAAGGGTGCAGGCGAGCAGGCAGCAGGCACCGAAGTGCCTACCGCCGCCCATGGACATCTGCGCGAACAGAAGGCCAGCAGATGCGCTGCCGGCCCTTAATGACGAGTTTAGGCCACCGGGAAGTCTCACAAACCGAACGAAACTAATTCCTGAAACCCTCTATATTTTATGTATATATACCCTCTATAAACGTACTTCATTATTCTATATATATAAAAAAGAGTCCCTATTTCGTCTGAAAGTCACGGCATCACGCGTAAACGGCTGGACCGATTTCGCTAATTCTTTTATTGTTGTGTTTGTTATTGTTAGGAGACAGTTGCTATGAAAGAAAAAATTAAGAGGATTGCGAAGAAACCTTAATTATTTTTAATGTATCCTTAGCGCTTTTGACAATGTAAACTGTTTTATTATATCCTTACGGCGTTTGACTCAACATTAACAGAATGCGTGCTACAAATATCGTCAAAGACGACGTAAAAAATAATATATTTGCTAATATAAACTTCAAACTGGCGCTTAACTAGTGTTGGCATCCCGACTGAAGTGTAGCGGTGCCATAACTTTTTAACACGAAATTCAAAATAGCGTGAAATGGCGCGGAAAGCGCTCGCTAAAGCACTCTACATGGCACTCCACTCGACGGGAAATTTGCAATAGATTTAAGCGAGGGAGATATTCAAAAATCCAACGCGTCGAAATCTCAACCGGCCGTTCGGAAATTGCGCAACGATCGAAAAAATTACGTTCGATTTTTGAAATGTTCTGCCGGGACGCTTTATTAATTCGATCATTTATGGAACGCGTCATGAATCCTCTTTGGTTATTCGCGTTTTTTTTTCTACTTTATAATACATATATTAAATGCTGTTTTCCGTGACTTTGTTTGCGTAAAATTGTGTGAGCCCTAACATCTCCACAATCTGGCCCTATCAAAGATCCTTTTTTTGCAGATGATTACTAACTATAAACCAAAAATAAATTTTATTAAAAATAAATTTTACCAAATTTCATCATTGTCCGAGAACACAGAAAAATACTTGTTTTTATTGTTCTGTGAATATACCCGGTAATAATACCCGGTTTAGTTTGTTTTGGACCGTCTCCGATTACAAAAGGTACTGTGACATGTATTGTGAGAAGCTTGAACAGCATGTATTATGTTCCAAGCTTAAGACAGCATGTGTCGTGAGAAGCTTGAAACAGCATGTATTGTGATAAGTTTGAAACAGCATGTATTGTGTTCTAAGCTTTATACAGCATTTGTTATGAGAAGCTTGAAACAGCATGTATTGTAATAATTTTGAAATAAAATGTATTGTGTTCTAAGCTAAAGACAGTAAATGTTGTGAGGAACTTAAAACAGCAATCTGATATACTTGAAACAGAATATATTCTCTCCTTGACCATTCGCTGATTGGGCTTTTATCCCGCTACTCGAGCGTAGGCCAATATTTATTTGTGAATAAATATTCTTTATATTAATATTTAAAAATACGTAATAAATTATATGATTTAGGACACAAAACAATAATATGCTACAGTTACGTAGGTCTCTTGTAAGGGTTGTTTCTCCGATGGAGGCCAGAATGCTCAATTGGTCGTTAGTTTGATCTCATTCCCTGTAAGTGAAGTTAATTGGATACGGCGTAGAACAGCCGGAGTTAAGGCAAAACAATTATTGCTTGGATAGAACTTACCCCATTGCCCCTACTACTTGTACCTACGTATTTAAATGGCTCAGTCACTTCTATGTCGATGCATAAAAATAAATAAATTAATTAATTATAAGTATATATGACACACGGACGTCTGTTCCTAAGGTAGGCAACTTAATGTCTGTGTTATAGGTAACAGCAGCCTGTATACATAAATATATTTTCATATATAAATACTGACATACATACATTATACACCCAGACTCGATGCAGGAATCGAAACCACTACCCCCGGAGCGGAAGGCAGGATCACTGCCCACTGCGTCAACAGGCCAGTCAGTCAAAGTGACAAAAATGAGGGCGACCACATATACCAAAGATAAATACAACTCACAAGTCACAGCTTCTCAATATCCGCTACCTCGCATGAGATTTCTGTAGAACCAACTGCCCGCTCCGATATTTTTGAACCGGTACGAAAATAAAGAATTCACACTGAGGTGAGGGATAGGAAACTAGTTCGTCTGTATAAAATTTGGTAAAACAATTAGATCCAATTTTAGCGTGATGATATATAGCCTATAGCCTTCCTAAAGAGATATAAGGAATAAAATTGAAAAGATAACAACCACAAAAAGTTCAGTTCAATCGAGTAATATCTCCTAGCCGCGGGCCACTAAAGCGAGGGAGAGATTATATTTGCCATGAAACCGCCTCGTTTCCGGTCTAGACGTTCGCATGTACTAACGATGTGCATTACCATTTAATGTGTTATTTAACGTTCGATTTTACATAGAAATCCCCTTTGTCGGCACCGTGAAGGTGTTTCAGCACGCGATATTAATGTGCCGAAACGGATTTTTTTCGATACTCCCTCCTCAGGCGTACCTACGGATCCGAAAAAAAAACGCACAAAGCACAACGAATTCGTAGAGTGGAACTTCAGTCATTTTATCCCATTTATACTCATCACACTTTTGTTGCTTATATATATAAGTATAAGCCAAAGGTCCCCTGTCACGAAATCTCAAAACCGCGAGACGTACAAAGATAATATTTTGCAGGGAGATAGTAGACATCTGCTACGAATGTTTTTTTTTTTTGATAGGGCCAAATTAATAAAGTCTAAGAGCCCTCTCATGTTTAATTTTACGCGGACGAAGTCGCAGGAAATAGCTAGTATGTCATATATATATATATGCCGAGTAATAAGTAAATAAAAGAATGTATAGAAAGTTACAAAAACAAACAACAATTATACAGAATAAACACACAAAATGTCTATTGAATGCTTTCGGATCTCAACTATTAACTGTTTCATTCAATTACCGTAGTGTCATAAAGACGACGGTGTCGACCGTAACCGGTTTACAGTATGCCCGACGTCAATAAAACGACAGTAACTTTATGGGTTTAAAATAGCCAGCACACTCGACAGGGCTATATTCAAGTATAAATATAGCAATCAGTCAAGCAACAACCGCATGTAAAACAATTGATACTTCAAAATTATTACCGCTCCATCGCCGTTTCGGGACAAATTTAAAAATAAACAAAATAAGAAAAACTGGCGCTATAAACTACTGCATTCGTTCCCTATTCGGGCCGAACTTGACCGGCAGGAATCGCGGTGAGCATTAAAGTTTCTTTGGTCGTATATTTTACCGTAAACATTTTTTTTTTACGTCCGACATAAGTTAATAGTGGCGCATGTATGTACATGCACGCAAGAGAGCTCGAGGTATGCGAGTACCGCTCGTGCAATGTAAATTGAGAGGCATCAGTAATGCAGATAATACTGCAACTGGATTATTGAACAAAACTTATAAATGATGAGATCTCATTTGTTTTTTATAACTTTTTAGCGAATCAAGCAGCGACGCAGCCCAAATATTAAGTTAAATTCCCTGTTACTATAGGAAGGTTCTTTAGGTTGTCACTGCACTAGCAATAAAATCATATCACTTTTTACCGTCCATCGTCCGCTTGTTGGATATATTTTTAAAAACAAATCTGTTTTTAAAAATATACCCTACGAATTCGTGTTTCGGAAGGCACGTAAAACAGTGGGACCCGATTAATGTCACTTTGTGGTATTAGTCGTAAGGTTGTAAAAATCGTGGGTTTTCCGAGGATGACGTCAGATGATAATCGGTTATCTTAACTCGCTCCACAGCCACATCCTCTACTATCTAAGCGGTCCCTGGTATTTAACCGGGATAACGCTAGAGAGATGAAGATCCAACAAGTGGAACCAGCAGACGTTGTCTAGTCCGAACGTTGGGTTACTTACTATTTACTACATTCTATTATCCTATAATATTATTCCCGTTCCCGTCCCTGTTCCCGTACCCGTTCCTATCATTAGATTAGAAATAATTTACTATGCTGGTTGATTAATCTTAATTTTCTAATCTTTCGCGCAATTTGCTTAATTTTTTCTTTCGTAATAACCTTCTCCTGACAATAACAAACACAACAAAAAAGGAATTAGGCAAATCGGTCCAGCCGTTCACGCGTGTAGCTTGTTCCAAGGGACATTGGGTATATAGTGGACCCGGCAGACGGTGTCCTCTAGTACCCTGCGTAGCCTGAACGTTGGGTTACTTACTATTTACTACATTCTATTATCCAATAATTCCCTATACCGTTCCCTATACCGTTTCCGTTCTGTTTTTTTTTTTTTTATTTGTTGTCCAATGCCATGACGTTACACAACTTTAAATTGTTAAAAGTGCTAAGGTTAAATTAGAAATAATTTAATATGATGGTTGAGTATACTTAAATTTTTAAAATTGTTCGCGTTATTTTCTTATTTTTTTTTACGTAAGAGTCATCTCCTGACGATAACAAAAACAACAAAAAAAGAATCAGGGATATCAGTCCAGCCGTTCATGAGTGATGCCGTCACCAAAGGACATTGGGATTCATTTTAATATATATAGATTGAGAAATGGAGTATCAAGCTCCAAAATGAAACATTATGAGCAATATACTCAGAATAATATAAGCATAATAGTAATATAATGCGCTGATCACCAAAAAAATTCTGATTATCACTATATTCTATAAACTATAGCTTATAGTATTGTGGAAGAATACAGCTGATAGCGTTTCGTGCACCGCTGCCCAGGGGGAATACTGAAATATTCATACTAATTCTTCATAGATTCCCCCAAGGAAAATCTTTCCTCAAAGGCCGACGTTGTTTAACATTCATTTGAAATTCATTTAGTATTCATTAATCTTGGCCGAATGTAGTACGTTTTAAGGGGTGCTGTTGTTACTTGTTTTCAATTTAAAAAAGGTTTGCATTTTTGGTCAAGTGTATTTATGCGGTTAAATTAAATTACTTTCCGTCAATCTGCTTATAAAAATTGACCCGAATTTACCCAAATCCCTCACTATTGCTTAGCCTTATCGCTTTTTTAGACAGTATTTTGCATTTTACTTAAAATTTTGAGGACGTATTAGTTAAAATGACCTTTGTTTTCTTTGGGTTGGTTTGTGACTTCACCAGTGAATTGGGTGCCCTTAAAATCAGCGCTTCAGAATAAAACCTGCATTACGCTGAGGTGGCGGCCATTTCAACTGAAGCGCCGACTAATAAAAGAATTTATATTAATGTTATTATTTTAAGCAATTATTGTATTTTTTGTATGGATCTGGTGCTTCTGGTTGAATGAAGTTTATATTATTTTTATAAATTCAACTAAAGAGAACTATATAAACAGAGTAAAAATAAACTAATTTAAATACATAAAGTAAATAAATTTGAATATACGCAACATCTATATATATATAAATGAATCGCAAAATGTGTTGGTAAGCACATAACTCGACAACGCCTCGACCAATTTTACCAATTCTTTTTCTTTAATGTTCGTTGAAGTCCAAGGATTGTTTATACGGCGAGAAAAAACTGTGTGTGCAGGCTTCTTCGAGGCAGGCAACGCATCAGCACCCCTTATGCTGCAGATGTCCATGGGCGACGGTAGCCACTTACGATCAGGTGGAGTTTTTGCCCGTTCGCCCCCTTTTACTCTTTATATAAAAAAAAACGAATAATTGCCGGGAAACCCTAAAAACAGCCCTTTTCTTTTTTTTGGAATTCGAACGAGAACGGGACCGGGAACGGGATCGGGAAGGGGGAATGGGGATGATATAAGATAATAGAAGTAAACAGTAAGTAGCCCAACGTTCGAGCAGGACATCGTCTGCCGGGTCCGCTAGTAGATACATAATTGTTTATAAACGGAACATTATTATTCTTAAATTCGGATTGAACGCATCTAATCCGCGCCCAGACGATTTTGGGCATATGGGCGCAAAGAAGTGTGTTATATATTAGCTGTATGTTAATATTTATTGTATGTCTTTATTATAAAATGAATAAATAATCTTCTTCTTCTGCTTCCTAGCGTTGTCCTGGTTTAATACTAGGGTCCGCTTAGATTGTAGAGGATGTGGCTGTGAGGCGAATTAAGATAACCGATTGCCATCTGACGTCATCCTCGGAACCCCCACGATTTCTACAACTTTACGACTAATATCACAAAGTGACATTAATCGGGTTAATGGAAAGTATTCCTTAAATAAATACCAATGGATGTTACTTATCCATATTACTATTCTGGGTATGCCACAAAGTAAGGAAAACATCAGACATCCGATAATAAATCAAAAGCCTCTTGTTAAGACGTCCCTCTTGACTGAGAATATTCAGGTTTTGCTTGCGATCCGCGACTTACTACGAAATTACTATATCGTAAAAAGCGGCCAAAAAATCTTAGGCGCCTGCGTTTAACTTTCATCCTCGAAAACGAGTCTGGGTCGGGCGTGAATCATGCCGATAATCAAAACGCTAACGTGTAAGGCTTTGCACACACATACACACACCCATACATAACGAAATAGAGTAGTTATAACGTCTTAAACTCCATAAATATCAAATCTTAAAAGATCTATGTATAATCGCCATGATGATTGTGAAATCGAGGAATACATAGTCGTTTTTAAAATAATAACCAATTCCAATACCAGAAAATTCTTAATAAGGTATAGATTATAATCTATTATTGTCGCTACGTTTAGCATATAACTTATGTCTTTTAATATTATAGCACTGAGCACCAAAAAAATCATTACCATCCCGCTCTTAAGGTAGATGTATTCATAAGCATCCACATAAATTATGAAAAATCGAAAAAGATATCAAGAAACTTGAATATATAGTAAAAAACGATGAACTTCGTTCAATAATCGATATTTAGAAAATGAATTTGTCAAAATATACTTTGAACTTTGTGTGAAAATATACTTTACTACAAAAGTAGAGCAAAATTCCACGACACCACGTCATATACGTACGAAATGTGTAAGTTGCAGGCTTTATTTACATGTTCAATGTGAAAGTGCCCTTAGCACCGGCGGCAAGCGAATTTGACATCGGTATAAAACAACCGACCCAGTGTAACCGAGACGGAAACACGACAGATACAATGCTGGGGGGAATTTTATTCCGTTACACAGGTTGTAGCGCCAATTGTGGCGTTGGTATCACGTCTGGTTTATGATTCTAATGTTATAAATGTACTCTATAGTGATAAAGTACGCCGATCGACAGCGGCCACGCTAGGCGTTTGTTTCGCGCTTATTTAGAGCGTGTATAATACGATCGAGATATCGTGGAGATTGAATTATAGCTATGATTGTTGGTGGTAAAGGTGACACGCTCCTAGCTCCAAACCGTCGTTTTAGTATTGGCTGTACTGTCCTACAAGCCCAAAAGTCGTATTGTCTTACTTAAATAATTATCGATCAAGAATATCTAGGTAGTATCGCAACGTAGTACGGTATAAACTTTTAAAACAATATCGACTTAACGAGAGATTGAACAAAAGTAAGCAAATCGTGTAAAATAAAGTAGTTTTATTTCAATCTCATAATACATGATGAAGATAAACAAAATAATGTAATAGACATGACAACATAATTAGAAATCAGAAATCATTTAAATTATATATTTATCTGTTAAAATAAGAAACATAAAGCTTCACAAACGTATTTATTTTTATATTGCGAGCGAGAATAATAGAGATTAACAAAAAAGGAAACTACAAAATACAATAATCCACCGTGATAGCTAAAACACCTAGCAGAGCTTATGAGGTTACCGTATATAATAAGTGCGTCCCAATATGCGATCGCGAGGTTTTAAAGTGCTCATTCTAATATTAGACATTTGACGACTGCGATTGTTACGTTCGCGGCGAAAACGTTGCGGTGACGCTTAGTGGAACGCACTGTTAACATAAAGGTTTCGATCGAACTTGAATCCTTAAATTTATAATGCGTTCTTTGTTATAAAAAACATTAATTTCTGCAGACATATTAAAGTTTTGGCAAAAGTAGATACTTGAGATCATTATAAACCTACTTTTAAAATTTTGTCGTCATGCCTATTGTGTTTTTTATAAAACTGAAGCATCATTCGACCCGACCTTATAAAATTTTTGGAAGCTATCCATATTTTAGCACTGTTACTTTGTTGTGTCGTTCTTAGTTAACTACGTATGAGAGACAAGATCGTGGTTTTCGGCTTTATTTTTGAAAATTAATGTTTTTAGTTTATAAATATGACTCGTAACTCTAAACCTGTTTACATTGTTGAGACTTAGCCTTAAACCGATCAGGGAGCGTGCGATGCATTTCAATACATGCTAATTACCGGCTAAGCTGATAAGCTGTGTAGACTCAACAGACACGTAGGTCCTTGAAGGGTTACGTGAAGTTACATAGATATACATAAGTTGCCGTTGATCCGTTGTCTATCCCCGGCTTTAAACATGCTGATTTGTCCGTAGTCATAATCCTTAGTTTTAATAACGAGTAATAATAGCAGTAAAACAATATTTTAGTTTAAAGTAAATATATTGCATATACTGTGTTCTATGGACCAGTTTCGAAACCATCCGGGGTCCTTAATCATGAGCTCGCTACGCAGCTATGCCTTTACTGGAAGTGGACTAAGGACACCGGATGATGACGAAAATAGTCGGCCGAACTCGATAAATAGTAACGCGATTTTATTCGGTTATATAGCAAATGATTTATCTTTGACTCAATCGTTATTTCTACACATCGTAATAAACAACATTCTAATCATATTATTATTACATTTTCCCTAAATTGGTAACTATAAAGATTCTTACACGTATATACCAACGAAGTATACATTCTAGAATATAACTAACAAAACTGTAATGCGAAATAATGTAGCGATCTTGTCAGGTGTCCTGTAAAAGCCAATTAGCTAACTAGGCTGTATCCCTAATTTCTAGTGTGTAATGTCTTAGACTATTTTGAAAGTCACCTAGAAATGAGATCATAGTTAAGCGCTAAACTGACTACAATAAAATAGAAATATTGTAGCAGTAACTAGCATTTAGTTAAATTTATTGCTAAATCTCTTGCAGTTTTAAATAACGATCTGCAAACGACTTTGCGAAAGGCCTTTTGCATTCAAATGTCGACGTACACTTTTAGCGTGCCGTTTCCCTGGGAACCACAAATTAAGGGCCAGATGATCAATCATAGCGGGACACGACTCGTGACGCAACATTCATTGTAACCCCTACAAATTGCATAATTGGCACCGAATTTATCAGTGAAAGTGAGGAATCGCCGCACGCCGCGGTAATGCCAGCTTAATGATAGATGGTCTCGACGAAATGCGCCCTCGTGAAAGCTCTTTCTTCGATAGGGTTACGTGTTTCTAAGTACAATGCGATGATTGCTTTTGTGATGCTCCTACCTGGCTAGGGTTATGTGCCTCGAGGTAAAATTTTTCGTTTACTGTGAGATGTGTGAAAAGTATATTTTCCAATTGAATGTAAAATGGAACGCTTTCGTCTAGATCGTTCTTGGCTAAAATCGGTAGACCTTGAAGTAGAAAGGAACGTTTGTTCGCCATTGAATGTCTTAAAATCATAAAATAATTGATTTTTCTGAAATAAAAAACAAACATTACTCAGCATTTAAAAACATGACATTCCTATTTCTTAATTTCCGTAGGAAGGATTATAATTACACAAGTGAAGCTATTACGTAAGATAAATGTGAGATAACGTATTCAGTATAAAAATGCATCGTCACATTCCATCGAGTGTGAAGGCATTCAAGCGTACTATTGTAACAAGTATCACGTTTTAAAAATTCGACATCAATAAATAATATTCACATTAGTTGCATGACGGATACTCTTGTCTAGTCATCCGATTCCAAGTGACAGCATTTACGTTAAAGCACTTTCTTCTTTCTATGAATATTATTGAAAAATTAGGAACAAAAAAAACGCTCTTTTTAGTTTGTAAATATTTAAAAAAATACTTGGGTTCGGTTAATTAATGTTACAAGTATGTACGTTACTGTATAATTTGGACCAGAAATAATTTATTAATATGAATCTCTATGATATTAACATTAGAAGATAAGCTATAACTCCTCTTTATGAATACGACCGGTAAATATAGACGATCGTTTATACTTTTTGCTTATAAAAATATTATTCGAAGGATGCTAATGTTAAATGTAATATAATTTGTATATTTTTTTGCACTCATATGCAACCGCGTATTACAGGAGGTGTGAATCGTTGTAAAAACTGTAGTATTTAGCTGTTCCTTAATGGACAGTAATTATTTTGCTTACGTAAAATGCGTACTTAAAGCGATTTACTCTTTTTTTGTCGTAAAGCGGACGCGTGAACTAATTTCCTCCTTAAGGAAATTGACGATATATCGCGTCGTTAACTTTTATACTTCAGGTAATGACGTCGCATTTTGTATTTTATCGCAAGAGTGAGGAAAGTCAATTTCATAAATAATAGAGATCCTCCGATAATCCTAGCGATTTCTGATACAAAGAAATTTGCAGCCACTGTTTCATTGTTTTTATTATAATAGTCATGCTATATTGCTTTGTTTATAACACGGGTTAACAGATAAATGAAGGAAAAGATTAGTTTAGATTAATGAAGTCCGTAGGAAGCAAAGCTATTTTGCTGTTTGTGGATGTTTGACACTAAAAATATTTCTGATAGACGATAGATTACATAGATCTACATATAGTTTCTTCAGCTAGAAAACCAGTAGTATCAGAAAGCTATTGACCGGAATAAAATATACTTTACCAAAATAACGCGTGCTAAGCCGCAGGCAAAAACCAGTTTATATAAAATTGCATCATCGAAACCATATTAATGCTATCAACGCAGCGGCAATTAAATCTCGCTGGTGTAAATAATATTAATGTTCAACTTTCGATCGTTGCCACTTTCCTTCAGAGGCTCTCATTGAAATGTCTGTTAGGAAGCCAAGTATATAGCCCATTACACTTTGGCCATTGAAGTATTTAACACGCAGTTGATAGGTAGAACATTTGCTGCTACTCATGACATGCAGGATAATGTTGACTGTATAATTCTTTGAGAGAATATATTTCTTCCAGTAAACCTATGACTTAAACATATGTGCCTATATACTACATACATATTCCAATAAGTATATATTTATTTAGTATTACTAATTTCGATAATACGGCATATTAATGAATATCCAGTTTGCCCAACTAGTTTCGAACCCGTCCGGGATCCTCTCTCGTGAGCTCGCTACGAATCGGTGTCGCGACGGGAACTTCCTATCTTAAATACAACTTGTTTTTAGGATTCCGTACCTCTAAAGGAAAAAAGTAACCCTTATAGGATCACTTCGTTGTCAGTCTGTCTGTCTGTTTCAACTTACTAATTCTAAGTACCATAGTGAATTTGTACTCAGTTAATTCCGGTAGTTACATTCCGGACATTAGTAATTATTTTAATAAAAGAAGGAGAACTGATTAAGGTGTATTCTGTAAAAATACACAAGTCGGTTTCATAATTGACTAACATAAGGTATTCATAATATTATAAGTACGTTTGTGATATATATAAAAAAATGTCGATATTATTTTTACAAAACGTATGGTTTATTCAACGACAGACATATTCCGGACAGCAGCGAAGGTTCGTTATCTTTTTAATAAAAAACAAAAAAAATTTCGTCGAAATCTGTAAAATTTCAAGACGTACAAATTTGGCTAAGATGTAGTTTTAAGTTGGTAGAAATCTGCTAAAAACGGATTTTTCGGACCAGATTAAAAAGGTTTAAGGACTCTTGCAAGTTTACGCACGCAGACGAAGTCGGGGTAAGCAGCTAGTAATCTATATAGTCATGTCGTTTAAATTATATGCGAAGCAGAAATGTGTTTTCCATACTTCAATCATTCAACAATGTTAGCTAAAATTATATCTGTTCTTTATCACATTGTTGCACGTCGATCTAGGACGCCTTATGACCATGTGCTCGTACATCGTGAGTTTTAATTAGACATATAAATTCTTTGTTAATAAAAGGAACAACACCAAAATCGTGTGTGTCACGACCCTTCGCGGATTCTTGCGACACGTTTTGTGTGTCGCGCGCATGATTTCCGTACTTGCACCTATACTAAGTTTGTCATTGCTTGCTTTAATTATTTGTGCTCTATCTTGCACCTTTCACCTTGCACAAGAGTTTGCGTAAAAATTACATTCGAAATCATTTTTTTTACATCTGTACCTCTACGTAGAGTTAAGGATACACGCCATATACGCAGAGGTTACGCTTATAAACTTTAAGACTTGGAATTTGTGAGGTACTTTTTAACTACAAAATTACCTTAGTAAAAACCCGTTATGAGAGGGGTCTTCCTTTTAAATTGGGAATTTATCGAATCTCACATTTAGAATAATAATGTGCTCTATTTAAATGTTGTAAATGTAACGTAGACACAATATTATCACGATTACATTACGTATAATTTCATGAAGAGCAAATATAATATTGTAATTTTTAACTAATGCAGTTTGAGTGGTTTCGTGAATTTACTGACTAATACGTCAAAACAAAATGCTTATCTATTTATATTTACTAATATTGTGTAGATGTTGAATAACGACAGTCGTTACGTGATACTCGGTGAATTTGGCGCCCGACTTCTAAATAGCGGAACTCCAAAAATCGCCTGTTACACAAGGACTGGGCAATGAAGTAACACCCGTGGAAAGATTAGAAGATACACGCAGAGGAAGCCGCGGGCGGTCGTTAGCTAGAACATAAAACTTATCGATATTTAGAGGGGCAAGTTGCATAATTTTGTATAGAAATGTGACTCAACAAAGCGATATTCAGGTTTACAAATGTAACCCTAATGCAGTTATCTAATATCAATTATGGACTCCCACGCCGTCTGTCACACATCAAAGAGAAACGGGCGGTGGTTTACGTAAACATGTTTACATGTTGTTAAACAACTTCGAAATCACATCAATATACTGATCGATATATCGATAAGGTATATTGATGTAATTTCGAGTCCATTTGGTGTGATCGTTGCGCTCGAATTTTAACAACGTCATCGTCCTAATTTTAATCGTAGCACTTAGGACTTCTGCTTCACCGAGACGCCATTGCGACGTAGTAATCATGGCTACGCTTCTAATTTGGTGACGTCGCCAAACCGTGGTCAAGTGAGTGACTTGTCCTAAGTTATGGCGACCCGCCATGGCTTTTCGGTGAGGTAGGGCTCTTAGTGCACACTTCTCATGCCTCGATCTGACAGTTTTTGTTTTTACATAGACGAAAGCCCTATCGAGTTACACACACCAAATTCTATCTACTTTTAGTAATGTCCAGAAGTTATGCAATTATTCATTAATTTGTCGTTCAGAAATTCACAAATTTAATTATGCAAAAAATTATTAAACAATAAACAAGATATAGATTTTATATGTAATATGGCTATAATAATATTATGTGCACAATATGTGCACGTTATCTAAAAATATGATCGATACTGTCCGAAACAATATACGCGGTTACATGCTAACCTAAATCCTTCAAACGCTACGCACTAGTGATGCTCGTGATTTTTCTTTGTATCGATATTTTGAAATCCGCAACCGTAATTCGTTATTTGTGTATACAACATTACTCGATCATACTGACAGTAATGATAATTGATATTGATCTCATCAGTTACTCGATGATAATAACAATAATTATAATTAAAGTAATGCGATGTTTCCGGAATCGATGCGATATTGTGACATACGAATATTTTTATGTTACGAAAACATAGCATTACCATTTAGAATCATCAAATAAAAAAAATCTGGTTATATTATAATCTGGTAATATTTAATGTATTGTACATGGTAATGGTAGTCGGAAAATCGGTATAAGGGATCATCCATTTACAATTATATAATACGAATTTTCCGAATTTTAAAGCCCCACACCCCGTCCTTATCACAAATTGGCATAGCGTATTCATGTATATTCACTAATGATAACAGCATATTCATTTTGTTATGTTCCGCTTGTTCGTTCCCTTGTTATATACATAAACAAAATACACAAAAGTGTCGATAAGCAGTCGTCACTAGTGCGCGCAGTTCGGCATGCAATACGTGTTTCCTCCCTGCGGAAACGGATCGTCCGGACCGGTCCGGCGCGTCGCCCCGTCGAGAGTGAAAGCCTGCGCACGCGCCACCAATAGTGGCAAAAATAATCGTTCACTGGGCCCAAATGTCGTGCGGCGTTTGTTTTATTTTCGAAATGGATCATCTAGATAATTATCTAGTGCTACGCTTGCATTCCTTTTGGCTTGTAGCCTAATTGGACCAGTGCGTCCAGGTACCGGTACCTCTTTCATACATGAAATCGGCGTAAAGTGGCGGCAATGCTGTCGCTTCAAGTGATGGTATTATTGTCGCGTATTGTTCCTATCTTCGAGCGTGGTGGTGATATATGGGCGTCGGTTATCACTAAGGTGAACCGTCCGCCTGCTTGCCTCTTGTTGTAATATAAAAAATTGCAGTGCTTCTAAATTTATACAACTAAATAATAATAATTAGTTGTACGCGAGTAATAAGCTACTGAGCTCCTAGGTGTATTAATTTAAAATGAATGTAATATATATCCTGGAAGCGCTTAAATAGCCGTGTCTTCATTGAAGGAGCAGCCGAGGCGAGGCGAGGCTACCTCGGAAGCTGGCCGCGCAACTTTTTCGTTTAGAGATCGTGCATTTTCCTCAAGCGAGGTACGTCTGATTAACCGAGGAATTAGCCTTCCGAGGCTGCCTTTTCAGGCTGCTCCTTCAGTCAGGACACGGCTAATTACAACTTCTAACTTGTTAGAAGAACTAGTTTAAACTCAATTTTTATAAGATTAAGACAACTTGAAGAAGTGTTTATAAGTTTGAACTGTGTTTTTTATTAATTTGCGAAAGTTCACTGGTTTATTGGCGAATAGAAAGTTGACTTGTAAAGTTGAAAATACCATCGGAACAACAAATAATCTTGTAAAATTATGGTAATTTATGTCCAACTGAGGTGAATTTAATTTACCCGTTATAAAATCAAAACGAGTTAATCCGATTTTTATGACGATGTTTATACATGCTTTTAAATTGAAAATCAGCCATAATTACCTAGTCATGTGGAATTATAATTTCTTATACACAATAAATTCTTTTTTTTTTAATCTGTACTTTTCACTAATGGGGGTTCCTTTTTACTTATAGGAACGGAGCACCTATAGTTGATGTTTCAGAATCGGGATTTTTGTTTCCTTTTGAGAGCTTCTTCTGCGTGGGCTGTGTAAAAGTTTCGCAAAAATCATGTATGACAGAATAGTTCCTCATTAAAAGTTCTAAATAAATGTCCACTACAACAGATATCTATCTTCCAAAGTTAGCTCGCTATAACCTCTTTTATGCTGACGAAATTTGGTCTAAAATAATGCATTATTTGTGAAGGTGCTTTTATTTTTATAAACATAATATTAAACCCTATCCAAAAACTTTTTTTAAACCCCTAAATAATACGAGTGCCCCACGCGGACGAAGTCGCAGGGTACAGCTAGTCTGTTATAAAGAAGATTTTACGAGTACGTAGAATGCCATAAGATTTTTAACCTTTCGGGTCAGTTTCCGCGATCGCCACATCTGTTAAGACTAATAGCGCGAAGGTACTTCGGACTTTTGCTAATAAAGAAAATATAACCTTTTGGTTCATGTTCCGCTGTGAAATCGTACTTAATGTTCTTCACCATATAATTGATCATCGTTAAAAACAATACAAATTGGTCGAAAAGAACCGCCCGTCTCGTTTTGTGTGTCACTGAAATATGACGTCTCGACATGGAAAAAAAGTAAGGTTCCAAGATGGATAGGATGGATTTCTTCCTGATTTAAATGGAATATAAACGATTTGTTTATATGCAAGTATTATATCAATGCCACTGATGTAATATTCGTCAATAAGCAAATCGCTACACTCGATCCTCGATTACACATTACGATACTTGTTTGCAACCTACATATAAAAGTTAACAGACGATGCGAAATGGCGATACGATTTATGTTAATTTCACATGATATGTGTAAAGGCTGTTATGGATATTGTCTGTAATGTAGTGTGACTCTACATTTACCTAAGTCGTAGATAATCTTAAAGAAGGTTGCACTTTCTACGTCACACCCGGCACTTAGTGTCAATGAGTCATGCGATGCTTTATCAGCAGGACGCCGTGGGCGAACAGGGCCACAATTAAAACCTCCCACTCGTGGCCGGTGCCGGGACAAAATGTTGAAATCATATCTTCTCGCTTTGACAGGTAATACCATTTGATGTTTAAGGGTTTGTAAGCTGTTCCTAAGGATGTTCGTACGATTGGAGTTTAATGGTTCGTAACTATCTTTAAAACGGGTTGACAATTCTCTTTAAAGTTATACTTGTATGTACGTTATTCGATAGCTTTCCTATTGAACCTTAAAAGAATTTCCACTAGTAGTGGGAAGAAAACGCTTATACTCGAATATAAAAATACGTTTGTTGCAAGTATATTTATTTATTATGTATCTTTGCTGCACTCGTAAGCACGAATCAAACGTTTATTAATAATGTTTATAATTTTTAATGATTCTGCAATCATGTCACATAAACGTGACAAAACAAACACGAAAAATAATCGTGATTTATATTCATAGAAAAATAAGAACTACAAGTTTATATTAATAATACCTACCTAACTTAGACCAGGTTTAGTAAACATTTTGTTATAGAGTCCTGACAAAATCCTTTGATATACCTCGATTGATTTATATATTGTGCCGACCCGGTAGGAGTTGTCAGAATTAAAGTACGTAACATCCGTCACTCGTAATGAAGTTTTCGTGATCTTCGGAACAAAAAAATAACCGTATAATCTTTTTTAAATCAATAAAGGTTAAGGTTACGCTTAAAGAGTATTAATAATTACAGAATTGCAAATGTTCTCTTGTCCGAACTTAGAAAAAATCCTGGTACCAAATTACAATTACAATAAAAAAAATTGTATTAAAAAAACTACCTAATACAACGCAACATCACCCTGTGTTCCATCACAGAGTAATGGAATTAAGGAGGAAATGGGCTGGACATGTGGCTCGAATGGTCTCGCAAAGGTGGGCCAATATCATGACTTCCTGGATGCCCACCTGTGGTCGTCGCGTTGATGACCCGGGAAAAGGTAGCGGGATGATTTGAATGCACCTGCGGGGAGATTGTGGAAGGCGCAAGAAAGAGCAATGTGGACCGAGAAAGGGGAGGCCTTTGCCCAGTAGTAGGACACGAAAGGCTAATTAAAATTATGTACATATACTCAGTAAACAAAATAAGTTGATGCGATTGCATAAAATAGATAAGCTAAATAATAATTGTAGAAATATTCTTGTATGCTCTGATAGTGGTTTCGTGCATCGCATTAGGATAAACCGTGTAACTTTTTCCCACTAGCTTATATGCAATCCCATACTTTGCCATAGGAAACTTATGTAAAATAGTAAACTTTGGTAGTGAATGCTGATAAAAGAACTACAGATTTGAAAATTCTTCAAACTAATAAAAATATATAAATATAAATAAATAAATAAATATATACAGGACTATATGACACACGGACATCTGTTCCTAAGGTAGACAACTTAGTGCCTGTGTTATAGGTAACAGACGCCTGTTATACACAAATATTTTTTTTTAGAAATATATAATTACATACATATGGATAATACACGTTGAGTGCACGATTCTAGCCTCCCCCCCAGTGGTGAAATTTTTCGTGGGCTTTTTCTTGAAATGTACAATTTTTCAACTGAATACTGTATAATATATACAGAAACAAATTTCTTCAATATTTTTACATCAAACCGCAATTTAAATAAAACTTAAAAGTACGTAAAAGGCGTAGCGCGGCGCGGATCGCTGATTTGTTTTGCGCGTCAACATTTTGTTGACGATTGCTTCCCAATGTTCACGATACATTCCACGCTCAAGAATGGGATGAGGACGACAGTATCTGTAACCTCTCAATTCCGAGATGAATGATTTTGTGATTTTATTTAGGACTTTAAATATAGCCTTATCACAAAGTTCGCGTTTCGATGTCTTTTACATCCTGTATATGGCAACTGGCAACCGGATCAGTACATCTGACATAACTACCCACGCCCATAGACTAGACTATTACCAGAATGCACACAAATTTGTTGCCGGCTTTTGAGCGATGAGTATCCTTTCCTCAAGGTCTTTAAATAGTAGCAGTTCGGAACCACTGGAGAGAATAATTAATTGTACAGGGCTGATGTACCTGGAGTAGCCACAGGTATGTAAGGCATAAAGGAAATGTAGATTTAGTCTACTACCTAACGTTATGCCAGTCTAGTAACAGAGTCCGCTTAAATAGGAGAGGATGTGGCTGTGGGGCGAGTCTGACGTCATCCTCAGCAATATCTACAATCTCAGCACTAATATCACTCATTGAGATTAATCTGGAACCACTGTTTTACATGCTTTCCGGAACGGAAGAGGTAGGATATTTGAAAGCAGTATCAGAATGGGTCAACCGTCACCCAGCCGCTGTAAGAACTGCTTCACCTAGCGATCGACTCAAATGCTGACCACAGATTAAGCTACGACCTTCTCGCTCAATACAAGTCTATTCGTTAAAAAAAGTAAACATGAGTGAAATTCTTGTTTATTAATTGTGTAAAGAAAAAGATCTAGTCTATTAACATATTTATATCTATACAGATAGCTATCTAAAAGCGATACAAGACCGTAAAAATAAATCGTAGCGACATGGAAAGTGACCGCACCTGTGTCCGCGTGACCGGCCGCCATGCTCTTTTTCGGCGGGTCACTGTGACGCTCTGCCTGTACCGTTACAATTATTATTAAGCTTGGAAGAAACAATTCTCAGCTGTGGCCTGTGCGTAGTAAAAAAAAATAGGTTATACTCTATTCTTCTTTATTTCTTTTGTTTTTGTTAGTCAATTGCTTAGTGAATACCTTTTGATATACAATATAATAGCAGCTAGAGTTCTAAATAACTTCTACAGATATTTTAACAATTTTTAAGTTGTCGCCAACATTTATAACCTCCTTGTCTCGCGAGCAATCCCGACAGCACTGGCATATAAGAATTATCGTCGTCAAAGATATAAGAAAAAGGAGAATAATAAAGAATAATGGCGGGAATAGGGATCATATCTGTCAACTGTCAATTGTAATAGTAATATGTTTTCCAGGGAATAATTAAAAGAAGTAGAATAAGAATTATTGAATAGGTCTTAATCTGAAAGTATAAACATATTCTAGTTGTATAATGAACTAATAAAATATTAACAATAATTGAGTCTATATTTTTTTACCAGTAATAATGCTTTTAATATATACCTATTGCTAGTTTTCCCTTCAATATCCCGTTCAATTTATATTGTTTTAAAAAAAAAGTACTATTAAATCTATCAGTTCTTAAACTGCCCATTTACCCGCGCAAGTTTAAGATCCAGTAGACCGACCAAAGCGCGGGAACAGCGCTCAGCGCAAACGGGACGCAAGCAAGAAAACATTCTGACTGAAATGTAAACCGTTGCACCGACATGATTGAGTAATAATACATGAATTATTTACGATGTGGTAATTTCCCGGTCGGCCTTTTTAGGCCTTTCGTGGCGGGCTCCGTTCGTTTGAAAGATATACGACTTCTCAAAACACATTCGCTCGTGTCACAATATTAAGCGCTGATTTTCAATGCCGGTCCCCTTTTACGAGCTGAAATTTTATATTAATAATTTATTACGGGTGTAAACATATCGGCTCATAAGAATTTATAATGTGAACTGTTATCTAAATGCAATTTTTAAGAAATCTATACAGCATAAATTATCAAATGTTTGACATTAAACGCAACGGTATAAATAACCTATCTCGAACCGTACGCTTGATGGGTTAAGCTCTATTAGAATTATAATCCGATAAATGCCGTTTTGTGACGCATTATAACTCATAAAATGGAGCCGAGCAGCAAAAACATCTCCATTTCCATTAAATGCTTACATTACACAACCACACTGTAAGCCAAACATGGCACATTGACCCACTATATGTTTTATGGACGTTTATATTTAGCAATAAATTATACGCGATTTATTTCGTTTCAATAAAAACAGAACTGCTAAATAAAACAGGTCTAAGTGTTAAATTCTTTCGTCCCTGAAGTGCCGAATGTAAAGAACCTATTGATATTGGCGGGAAAGTAAATGTCATTTTGACAGATTGGAATGCCAAACATTGTTTAATCGCGTTCACTATTTGCAGATTTTGTTTGATGCTATTAACAGTAGGGAAAAGTATCAAAAATAACTATCATCTCTTCACTAACTTTAGTTATTAACTTTATTTAAATTCAAAAAAATCTAATACTTCTGAATTAAACCTTTAATGGATATAACAATATTGCGTTCGTTCATCTATGTAATAATCATCTAAGTTAGTAAAACGTACCACCCAGTAGTCACCCACTTCTGCATATTAAAATGTCGCCAAAACTAAAAATATAATATTACATAAATATTACAGAATTTGAGTAATTTAACCCAAAAATTCTACGCAAACTCCCGATTCCATTGTGTTCTGTTTTTGCCGTCTCACAATCATTATATAATTATACAATGAGGCGGCGAGATCCCATTGTTTTTAATTGAAATGTAAATAAACCTCATGACTCGAATGAGTCGCACAATTAAATGGCGGTCACGGACTACGGTATAAAAACCTGATTGTTTAATCTACACACTCATTTTGTTACACTAGCTGCTGGCCGCGACTTCGTTCGCTTTGTTCCATGAACATTTAATTTAGTTTTTTTACGAAAAAAAAAATCGCTTTTATTTGAAGAATTTTTCATTTGGGAACACTATACATATTTAAAATACAAAGTAACATAAAGTCCTTTTAAAAGACCCTTTAGTCTTCATTAACTCACTCAACAGTATAGCACAAACAATTTAGAAGATTAGACATAAGACAGACGGATTTCTCAAAGGCCGGCAACGTATATGCGAGACTATTTGTATTACAGTTCTTCATAAGCGTCAGTAACCATTTAATATAAAGTGACATATGCCCGTTTGCCCCGCGTAATATTTACTAAAAAAAAAAAATCTTTTAACTGTCTGACCCGTAATAATTTTAAATTAAATGAAGAATTAACATTATGGAAACACAATTTTCATAAGATATTGGCATTATTCAGCGAGTATTTTACCGCCCAACTGTAGATAACAACAACAAACGCATTTTGCTCATTAGAAATTCTAATGAAAGACACCTAGAAAATATATGGGGGAGATAAAATTTTACAACCTCGGCCAATCGAGGTCCTAGCCGGAGGTCTTAACAGTTATCGCTTGGAGTTGGGCCATGCTACCGTCTAATGCAGGTTTGGTCCACTCGATTAGACCCAAGATAAATATTTCAGTAGAGTAGATGATATTTACTGACTACCTCTTAGAGTTGGGCCATGCTACGGTCTATCGCAAAGTGGGCCAACTGGATTAGACCTAAGATCCTCTATTTACCGACTATCTCCTAGAGTTGAACCATGCTACGTCTACTGCAGGGTTGGTCAACACAAAAGACTCAAGATACACTATTTACCCACTATATCTTAGAGTTGAACCATGCTACAATCTACTGGAAGGTTGGTCAACATCATGAATCTTAAGATCCACTATTTACCGACTATTTCCTGGAGTAAAGCCATGCTAATATCAACTGCAAGATTGGTCAACTCGATTAGACCCAAGACGTAGTGTTTACTGACAAAATACCAGTTATATTCTCTTTAAATGGTCAAAATGAAATAATATGATTGAGTACGTAACGTAATAAAAACAAAAGGGATGAATTATCAGAGCTTATAACTATATAGTTCAGTTATGGTCGTTCAGCAATGAGATTCATCGACGACATAATGTTTATCGCGGGTCTAACTTGGTCCAGATTGGCTCACGACCGTAAAGAGTGCTACAAATAGGGACAGCCTTATACCAGCAGTGTGATAAAAGGAGCGTTGGATGATGATGGTGATGATAGAGCTCAAAGCAACAATAGTAGAAGGGCTGAAGTCAAATTCAAGGTAAGGGTGCATACCCCGACATAGCTAGCGTACAGTCGCGCCCACGCTTAGCACAAACTATTGAGCGTAATTGGTAGGGTTCCAGAAATACATGCCTAATAGTATTACTACTTTTATTAAAGAAAAATATAACGGTATTTAAAAATCACCTAATATGATAAGCGCACCGTTTGGTAAACACTTTGCAAAGTCTATTCTATGCAGTAGTAAGTTTTTGCTTTGACTGACCATTAGTCCGTTGGACCGGTTGGCCTTTCCTGGTCTATTTGCCACAGGATACGTATGCATTTAATAACCCCGATACAAGATGTAACTAAATGATATGAATCTAGTTAAATGAGGTTACAGTATCTGACTAACACTTGCAATCGTTTATGTTAATTTTTATTTGCTCCGAGTGTAATTTTTAAGTGCCTTTTGACGTCTGATCGTGCGACCTTTTTGAACAGTCAACAAAAGCGGGCGAGTTGAAGAGAAGAGCATCTATGAGCTTTGCTAATTTACGGCATCAATAATAATACACACAATTGTAAAATCTTAAAAAAAAACTCTTCTAAGTTTGGTTTTCTAAACCGTTAGAATTACTTATTTGTCTTTAACTACGGTCATCAACGTTTAAAGATAACTGGAAGGGATAAGTTCATTTTTCTCCTTCTTCTTCTTCTGTTCTTTAATTTACTTGTTAAGAAAAATTGATAAATTTCTTTACGATTGTCTTTAAAGATAACCTAAATTTCGATAAACCTTTGAACGCCCATTACATAAATGCTAATACAAGATGGCGGTTCTCCAGCGGCCCGTTAATACCACACGCTGTTTGACATCTTGATTACGAGAATTAATTTATTGTTAATACGCCTTTTAAATTCCAAACGTCCAACAATATTTATACTCGTAAGGAATCGCATATAACCTCAGACAAACTGTAATAACTCGGTTTAATTAACTCCTAAGTCGAACGTGAATTAATTTAAATTATTAATACGAATGAGGATATATTAACATTTTTATAAATCAAAGGTAACTCGCAGTTATTACTTGCACCTCGTCTGTGTCCCCTGCCTTCCTTCCTTCCGAGATTCTTCGCAAAGACTTCATCATCAGAAACACACTACCAGTCTTCCAGTCAAGCAGTTAAATATGGATTAACAACAAAATCTCGTGACTAACCTCATTTCAAATTTGGTACTGAACTGAATCTATACTAATAAACAAAGCTGAAGAGTTTGTTTACTTGATCGCGCTAATCTCAGGAGCTACTGGTCCGATTTTAAAAATTCTTTCACTTTTAGATAGCCCATTTATCGAGGAAGGCTACAGGCTATGTATAATCACTTTAAATGTTTTCACCTAATTTTACGCGGACGGAGTCGCGAGCGCAGCTAGTTCATAATATAATTTAAAATATAAATTTACATAGATAAATTCTGGTCTAGAGTTTATTTTATCCGTGCTAATATTTTAAACAATTTAAGTTTCATCTCCTTGAAACTTCTTACAGCTCCCAAATAAAGAAATTGTATTTTAATTTCAATGCGGAACTATTCACCAACTTATATTCGTGCTAAGTTCATATAGCTTCAGAAAATTAGTCTTTATTCCTTCTTTTTTTGCTTTGTAAAGTGGTACAGCAAACTGCACCAAACTGATTCTGTGAAATACGTCCACGTTGAGACATCTTATTTGCCGGTTTAAGCCCAGCAAGTGACAAATTAATAACATTCCTTATAATAGTCCATCGGATTGACCGCATCCTGCTTTATCAAGCTGTTCAAGTAGCAATTTCATTTCATTACCTTAATCTAGCCACTTGTTAGTTAATATTACGTGATTCGTTGACTTCCTAGTTCGCACGCGTGATAATATAATGAGAATTTTGTATAATATAAATATTTATACTCGTAAGGAGTTATCGTTTTGAGGAGGTCGTGGCCTAATCAGTGGTTGGCATTTGAGTCGATCACTAAGTTAAGTTGCTCTGGCTGCAACCGGGTGATAGATGGGTGAAATTAAAACTGACGCTTAGCGGACACATACACTACACAAACTATATACAATACTGACCTTGGACTTATCTTGGAGACATCTGTTCCTAAGGTAGACAACATAATGCCTGTGTGTGAAGTATATAAATACATACATATAGATAATACACCCAGACTAGAGGCGGGAATCGAACCCAACACTCACGAGCGGAAGGCAGGATCACTGCACACTGCGCCAACGGGCCAGGCTATGTAAAGAAATATTATGTTATGTAAAGAAATTCCTGGCAAATCACAATATAACCTATTTTTAATACTTTTTTCCAGTCTGTCTTTAATTTTTCTTACTGTTTGTTCTTTCATTGATGAGATTATGAAGGAGAAATAAAGTATCAAGTAGAAAAAAATTTGTACCAGAGAATTTCAAGTGACATTCAAAATTAATACGCATTTAAAATGAAGTCGACGGAATTCAAACTTTTAGGGCTCACTCGTAAATAGTCTGACAAAGCCGTAATTCGCAAAAAGGTGGCCGTTCCTCTCCGTGATCGATGTGTTTCGAGCTTAAAATTATAGGTCTAGAAAGTGGACACAGTACCCTAATAAATTTAATAACTACTTAAACTTACACTGTTTTAGTGTACACGTGAACAAAGACTCGTGAAATCGTTTTGGTTACTTACTTCTGCGATTTGAGTTGTTTCCGAACGAATACACTTGAAAATACAACGCATTTGTGAATCTTCAGGTAACGCAGTTATAATAGATGCGTCAGTTTTAATTATAGGTAATAAATAAATATTATTTAATAATTTAAATTAGGAAGAGGTGGTGCGATTATTTGAAGGCCTTTGCGGAGATGCTGTGGATGAAATTGGCTCTGGAAAGTGGACCGAAAAGGCCTGTAGCAAAGTGCAAGGCAACGCAACGTGGCTTTTGCCCAGCAGTGGTACACAATAGGCTAATTAAAAATGTATATGTAAAAAAAAGGTTGTAAGCTATAAATGTTTCTTTTTTGTAAAATAAATATACCTATGCTTAAGTATATGCATGATCCAAGTAATTACGTTGTTACAGAATTATGTACTAAACGTTGTTGTATAGCAACATTGTTATATTTGACAATTAATACACAAACGGTCGTGATGACTACGCTTTGACACAATATTTTAGTAAAATGTATATATGAGTGTGTAAATTATTTGGTGTTGGTGTGCGTGAGGTTTTATTTTATATTTCCACAGGAGATATTTGAGAAAATATGAAATTTCACCCTCATCACCTCGATGACCTAAAGTCTACTACCGTGCGATTCTCTAGACACTTCTTACCTAGCACAATTCCCCTGTGGAATCAGCTACCAGCTTCGGTATTTACGAACGGATACGACTTAGGGATCTTCAAGAAAAGAGCATATTCATTTCGCAAAGGCCGGCAACGCATCTGCAGATCACGCCCTCCGGTGTTGAAGTTGTCCATGGGCGTCTGTAGTCACTTAGGTGGGTATCAGCTGCTCGTTTGCCCCTTGTTATATAAAAAAAAAACACTGAAGCATTTAAATATACATATTGACCGATTTGAAATGTTCGGGCCTCGATGCATATCAAGAGATTCGGACAAGAAGCTCGTCGGCTACTCTTTTCGTCACTGTTACAAATATATTACTATTCCATTCCTTCAAAAAAATATAACGTATATTGATGACTAACGCAGAAGTATTTAATAATTATAAAAAATTGCTTAGCTAAGTTACTTCATTAATAGTAATAGTTTTTTAATCTAGTCTTGAAAGCTTTAAAGTAATTTTTAAATAAAATAGAAAGGTTCAAAATAATGTACAGGACTATTGCCATACGGGCGTTTGTTCTTCATGTAGACAACTTAATGTCTGCGTTATAGGTAACAGCCACTCTTTTGGCAATATACTTTGCTTTTGTAATGAAGGAGATATATATAAGATATTGTAAAAACCAAATGTAGCTAAATGTTAGGACTAAAAAAAGTCGTGTTTAATATTAATAGATTTCGCCTCGTCGTACTTCCAGTTCCTGTACAGGTAACCTTTTAATTATCTCTCTATACAGTCAGAAAGTCTACTGTATGTAACCTGTTAATTATCTCTCTATACAATCTGACAATATACTAAAGGTAACCTTTTAATTATGTCTTTATATAATTTAACTACCTAATACAGTCTTTGCGCATGGTACTTCAACCTTTTTTCAACTTTCGCACTTTTCACAACACGCAACTTTCGCACAGGAAACTAGGGTATATTTTCTCATCATCACAAAAAAATTTGGTTACAATAATTTGATACACAATTGCTTAGTCCTCTTTTATTACTTCCAATGCGGACCAAAAGACAAACAAAAGTGGCAACTAGTCGTTTATCGTTCACACCTCTTTGTCACGCCCACAGATTACAAGCTATTAAACGCATCTGCTGCGGATAATGCTCTCAGTCTCAACCCTGGTTTTATGCAAGCTTATGCAACCCCTAGATTACATTTCCTAACAGTTTCTATACTTAAATATAGATAAAATGAGATTGTGGTCAATCACTGGTATTTAAAAAAATATTTGATTCATAAAATACCTAGAGCGTAACTTCCTTAAGATCCCTAAGTCGTATTAGTTGGAAAACATCGGAGCTCTTGTTTTTTTTTATATTACAAGGGGCAACGGGCAGGCGGTTAAGTGACTACCGACGCCCATGCACATCTGCACCACCAAGAGGCTAACAGACGCGTTGCCGGCCTTGTACTCTCACAAACTGAACGAAACGCGACATAAATACCATTGCTTGACGTGACAGCATTGTCGCCACTTCATGCCGATGTTATGCGAGAAAGAGGTACTGGTACCCTGACACGCCGGCATAATTGTGCTGCAGACTAAAAGGACTGCAAGCGTGGCTCTTCCTCAAATTAAATACATAGTGCAAAAAAAAAATATATATTTAAGTAATGCTAAATAGGTCCACAGACGTAGTCGTATTTTATTTTATTTTTTTGAAAGGCGTATACAGTTTATTTTTGACGATATTAAGTTTCAAAAGTATTTTCAGTCTTATCTTATCGCAAAGACTTAATAGAAAGACGAGACGAACTTCTTAGCATTTCATGGATTCAGTGTGCGGGTGCCGGGTCTATCGCGTTGCAAAGGAAGGTACCATAGCAGTGCCCGGAATTTGTGACCAGGTGTAGATTTAAGAGCGCGCTCTTTATAGTGATCACTAACACTTACCTTCACTGCCAATGTTACCTCCCCTGTCTAGCCAAATCTGGTATGATCCTACTAGCGCAGCTTTAGATGTCCTTTCTAGTATAACAAATGGTTCTCACCGAGCTGCCGAATTAGGCTTTAGATAGAGCACGAAAACATTTCTAAGGGCCGTGCTTCACTATCGGCAAAATTGTATTTAGGTACTGTAAATAACGTATTTATTTTATATAAAATTCTACATATTAACGCGTAAACGAGAACTTTCGGTACCATTTTACGAAAAATGCACGAATGGAGGAGTATGAAATTTGGCATAACTGTAATTTACTATATGAGTAATAATATTTTTTTCTATATAGAGATATTTTGCGATTTACGGACTTATAGATGAGAGTTTGCGAATACCAATATTTTTATAAAAATTGCACTATTAATACGTTAAATTATTAAAGCAAAACCTCACGTACACTAATCGATTTACCCATATGTTATAAATTTTACTACACGATTGTTTCAAAATGTAGCCATGACGACCGTATGTATATAAATTAACAATATCGTTGAACAAAGAATTAAAATTTTGTATATAACAAGTTTAAATTATAGTGTTTATAAAGGGATTCGTTTTTAATGTTTACTTTTGTGGGCTTGTTAATTATTAGATACATATTATAATATAATAATAAATTCTTTATTTCGGATTATCACCCATATTGTGTTAGTATGTACAGGTAGTGCCTTAACCTATTGTTAGTAAAAAATACAGAAAAATGCTTTTGAAAACTAAACTTATGAAACTAAGGTCTTGTGCTGGTGTGCACATTATTCCACCTCCTCCATAGAGGGCTGTGCAATTAACAAAGTAACTTTGAAATCGGTACAAGAATTTAGACGTTTTAAGCCTAAATGCTTGTACCGATTTCCATAAATTAGATACAGAGATAGATTGGACCTTGAAAAAGGACAAATTTACTGCGATAATAAAATTTTTATTGGTTAAAATTTATATGAAAGTTGGGTAAAATAGGGCGTCCAAAGTCCATGGGTGGAAGCTCGTAGATAATCAGGGCCAGCGAAGCGGAGTTCGGGCAATGGGGCGACCAAGGTTTCTCCACCCCAATCTAGACCAATAATTTTATAACCATCTAAAAACGAACATATGCGAGCTCTCACAAAGCTCTCAGCTTTTTGCTAGTAAATACATAATTAAATGACAGTTTTTCTAGAAAAAAGCTTATTATTAGAAAGGACATCTAAAGCCGCACTAGTAGGATCATACCAGATTTGGCTAGGCAGGGTAGGGGACACTGGCGGTGAAGGTGAGTATTAGGCAGCTACTGATTAGGCCACGATCTCTCCAAAAAAGTATATAAAATATATTTTTTAATTTAATTGATA
Organism: Charaxes varanes; assembly: GCA_024363005.1. NCBI lineage: Eukaryota > Metazoa > Arthropoda > Insecta > Lepidoptera > Nymphalidae > Charaxes > Charaxes varanes. The sequence continues at coordinate 1,102,514 of JANCMC010043903.1, forward strand.
TATATACGTATGTGTAGATAACCTATACTATAGTAATCAAAGTGTTGTTTCAAGGATATCTTCAAGTTAGCAACAGAAGTTACACGCACGTGAGCTTAGAGCTACGCAGTTGTTTTACCCATGCCAATAGAGCGATGTTTATATAGGGGTATGTTGCGACTGTAAGCGGACGTCTTAAAAGAAAATTTAGTCGCCTTAATATGTAGTATTCAATTTAATTATTATACACATATATAAGTATCAACATCTTCAATTCTTTCAAGGATATCATCAAATTAGCAGCCAAAATTACACCATGTGAGCTTAAGGCTCCTACCTCACCGAGACGCCATAGTGACGTCACCGGCGGTATTGTTTTATCCATGCCAATTGAGTGGTGTTTTATAGGGGTATGTTACGACCCAATTGGGCATTCTTTAAAAAAATAATCCTTTTAAAACTTTTTGTTTAATATTATACTTTTTATTTAATGTTCTAGATTCTTGGATAACACTAACTAACTAACGGGGTGTTTCTGTGGTGCGGTCCCTCAGCAAATGAAGTACTTTATGTTGTGTCTCTCCTGCTCTGCCTCCTGTACGCGGAAGGACCTGATGTGAGCCACAGAGGATGCTGTTCGCGTTGTTGAGCTTAGGACGGAAACGTTTGATGCGCCATCGTCACGAGTAAAAGAAGATTTGATATTCTCAAAAGGAATATAAATTGCTTCTCTCTTTCACTGCTTATATTACTAATTTAAACTAAAATTAAAATTTACTGACTCAGTTACGTTTTGTCGTCTGTCGACGTACTCTTCGTGTAGGAGAGCAGTAGGCAGACGTCAGTGTGCCTACGACCGGCGCATTCCTTCCTGAGAGGAATGGTAATGGAGACAAATTTATACATGTTGTTGTAAATGTCGATCATACGTCAATAAAGGATAAGTCTTTAATGGAAAAATAAAGATCTTTTAACGTAAATCGCTAGTAAAGACGACACACCCGTTTGCCTCGAGTCTGTATGAATCCTCCGTGGAGTTATTGTTATGATTTTCTACAAAAGCACTATCAGCTGGGGTTGTGAAACAATTACCACGTGTACTCTTTACAATAACTTTAACCAGTCATGTAGAATTATTGTTATTTATTTATTACTTACTGGATAACACCCGCGACTTTGCCGCATATATCACTAGTTAAGTTCGGAATTAACTGTGCATTATTTGAGGTGGGAAAGAGGTATTGAACTCGCGATACAGTTGCCTCTAACGATGTCTTTTCGTTTTTAAAAAGGTGTAAAAAATATATTTAATAGCAAATACAAGTGTGTTAGATTAAAATAATTCATACACATTAACGAGTTACATTTTTTTTGAAGATGGATGATTGAGGTCGTAGCTTAATCAGTGTGGCCGGCATATGAATCGATCACTAGGTTAAGCAGTTCTTACCGTGATTGGGTAATAAATGGGTGACCAGTTCTAACACTGATTTTCAAATATGTGACCATGTGACCAGCGCACTGCCACTTCAGCTTGCAGGCCCGGAGAGCTACGTCTGTAACTTTGGTTCGTTGGCGGATATCGTCGTTACGAATACGATCCGCCCATGAAACTCCAAGCATAGTTCTTTCCATTGCCCGCTGAGCTACTTGCACCTTGTGGACTAGTCGCACCGTCGACGCATTGGTTGAAGACTTTTGTCTTCAGGCTTTGAGAAATGGGCTTTATGGATATAACAGATTATTTATTCTACAAGGGACTGGATTACGAGTTTACAGTAATAGTGTCTCTCCAATTAGTAATGTCGTTACGATGTCATTTATCTGGTGTTCGAGACAAAAAGAGTTTACAAATGACGCCAACGGCTCTTGTTTGCAAATTACCTACTTATTTAAGTAGAACCTACGTATCTTTGACAATTTGTACGACGAATATTTAAATAGGCTTTGGAGTGACAATGAGACGAACTCCAACTTCGCTTAAGCTTTAGTCAGACTACTTTTTATACTAGAAATATTTAGAATATCATGGGATGTAGTGAATAGTAAGTAACCCAACGTTCAGGCAGGACAGCGCCGAGATCGCTAGTATCTAATAGCTTTATTAATTCGGGTACACATTTGTAACTAAAAATATGTGTTGTTTTATGAGTAGCCAAATAATATAGCACGTGTAGTGAAGAATACATAGAGGCTCGCTCTGGACGTATTATTTTTAGAATCGCTTCAGTGAAAATATTGATTTCACTCTACAACCAACACATCGCTTTAATGTGTTGATTTACAAGTTTTATGTGTTCATTTAGGCTGTTGCAAGTGGCTTCACTTAAGTTTTTTAAATTTCTCCTCTTAGCGGTCATTTATAAATAGGTCACACGAATTTTACGATTATTTAACTCTGTTCGTGTAACAGATTGTCATAATTTAAAACATCACATTTTTTATGCATATGTTGAGTGGATTGGTGTAGCTCTGGATTGAGGAGAGAAGTCTAAGAGAATTTTGACGTTACGAAACTTATGACTCCCCACCCTGTCCGTTGTCACACTATGACACATTTTGGTGTTACCCTACTCCCTATTAAGGTGACATATCATTAATGGATGACCCTTACTGAGCTTTCAACTTGTTTTAAGAAAGGTTACGACAAAGGCCCAATGGGGCTGACTCATGCCCCAAACAGATATTAGTCTGTTCTTATGTCCCTTCACTATAAATCAATCTCATACTTAATTCGAAAGAATAATACGTGTCTTAGTAATGTCAGAGAATGCCTTCTTCACGAGCCGTAGTCTGCAAAAGTTTTCTTGCTGTCTTTAACTATTAAAAAAAAATGACAGAGACACTATACAACTATTCTGAGGGTAATCTCCAGCAAGGCGTCTATTTTAGTTAGTATCTAATTAGTTTTTATTAAGATCGCGCTCTCTATTATGCTTTATACAAAAGAGAAGCGTGTGCAACTAGCAAAGAGGTTAAACTACACGAGTGCTCTCGACAACCACAATAGACATTACGACAGAGTCCGCGCCATTTTGTTAACGAACACAAGAACGCTTTACGAGGACAATGGAGTTAATGCTTTTTTAAAAGGTAATATATATCCATTGTTTTATTTAACGTCTATGCAAATAAATTAAGGGAAAATTGACATTAAAGCTTTGTAAAGTTGAAGTGTTTGTTTGAAATTAAATGTTGAAATGAAATAATTTAGTAATTGCATATAACTGTATATTACAAAGTACCTACAACATTCTTTTACAATAAACGTTTGTCTGTTATTGAATTCTAATTTAATTTTTAAGAGATGCATACCTAGGTACTTTCTTGTTGGTTTCCTAATAATGTACTGATATTTTCATTATTTATAGAGCATATTACACAGACTCCGATATTTCGAATCAACCATGATTAAAATAGTGATTCAAGTGAGGTACTATAAAGAATGTTCACTCATTCGTTCATTAATTTATTCAACGTTAATTAAAAATACGATCGCCGCTATGAAGTACGAATATCCTGAAATGAGGCCACGAGTCTTCATCGTTACCACGGTGAGGGTTGTGTAGTACTAGTGGGGCTCTTTATAAACCTGAAAACCTAAAAAAAATGTTTAAGGGTTTTGGGGCAGAAATAAAGGGTTCAGCATAGAAACAAGTCGTTTCCACTGATCAATTAATGACATAGCGAGCTTGCCAGTCGGTGCGGGTGCCCCATCAAACAGCGCGCGCATCAGCGGCGGCTAAAAAACGACCGTGCACAAACAGTTTTCATCGAGTTTAAACGCAAACCGTATATTAAGAGGACATAACAATGCAATGTAGTCGTGTGGGATCTACATTTCAGATGCAATACAACTCTCTTCATTCTTCCATTGCTGAGATTTGCAACCACGCACAAAATGTGTCTATTAGGTGTGGTGTAAGCTGCTGACCGTTGCCATCTTTATCTAGGTATTTAATAGGTGTTCTTTTCCGCCCATTCAGAGATGAGATTTGTGGTGACGTCATCCCGTGCAGTGGTTCAGGATGAAGAGGGCTGCTCAGGGTTTGAGTGGGTATTCTAGTTATTAATGCTAGATAATTCCACTATTCCGTCCGTAGGTAACCCTGGGCAATAGGATACATCTGTGGATGGAAGCGTGCATAAATCATTTCGCATTATTTTTAGGTTATCAAACATTTGATTGAAAATAAATTACCCATTTCACTATGTAATAAAGTTTATAATTTATTATCTTCACATATCTTAATTATCTCATTACAAAGGCTATCTTATCTCATAGTGACCCACAGTTACGGACCTCATGGCCTAAGATATATTATGCAGGATGAATAATAACAAAGATGACTGCAAATTCGTTAGTGTAACTAACCTCCATAATCCACAGCATCTTCCTAATAACTGCAGTGACATAGCTAAATGCGGAAGATGTCTGTATGAAATAATGCAACGTCACCATTATGAATGTTCGGGCTTATCTCGTATGGCAAATTCCGTTCATACATGTTACTGTACATTTCGGTATTTCAATTCCGGAACGAACACAACTTAATATTGGTCTAATATGTGTTATGAATATACTGATACTGAGGCAATTGTTAATTTGTTTAATTCGTTTTTTCAACAAATTGGAGGCATCTTAGTTTTTTTTATTCTTCGTTCAATTCCATTTAAGAAAAGAAGCTATGCTGAGAATATAAAACTTTCAAGACCTTACAGTACTAATCATCAGTATGGGAAAGCAGTGTCCAGTTTATTGCTAGAAGCCTCCATACAACGGCTGGGTTCGGCCTTTTATACTCTTGACACTAGCTGGATTCAGTTGGAGGGGAAACGGGAATATCATATCAAGTATCTAATTTTGTTTAAAAACAAACAGTGCAGATTAATCACAAACTTAATAATAATATAAAGTATTCCAAATATCCTTATTGGAATGAAGAAAAAGAAACCAAAACCTAACAGAAAGTACTGGTGCTGACTTTGCACTATTCCGGTGTGCTATCTGCCACATATAGCCACGTCACTGGGGGGATTAGTATGATACGGAAACGAGCGAGTCACGTCACTAATAGACAAAGGCGGGGAGGCCAATATCGGACGAGCTACAGACTCCAACAAAAAGATTAATCATGCCTGCGCTTTGATTGTGCTGGTTATGTTGTGGTTAGGTAATTAAAGACACGGAGAAAGTAATACAGCTAAAGAGGTAAAATTTAGAAGGGTCTAAAATACACATAAATAAAGTGTAATTTTTTTAATATTAAAATACTGTTCAAATTATTGTAAATATATATTTTTGCATTATTAACTAAGGCATACAAACACACGTCACCCTTTTAAATATTGACCATTTTTACTTCTTCTTCTTCTTCCTAGCGTTATCCCGGTTAAATACCAGGGTCAGCTTAGATTGTAGAGGATGTGGCTGTGGACGAATTAAGATAAGATTACCGATTGCCATCTGACATCATCCTCGGAACCCCTACGATCTCTACAACCTTACGACTAATATCACAAAGTGACATTAATCGGGTCCCACTGTTTTACGTGCCTTCCGAAACTAGACTTCTAACATTGCTCCTTTGTTAACACTGTATAATCTTTTAAATTACAGAACGATTAGAAACATAAAACCTAATTAGTGTTTGTTAAATATCTTAAATACATAATATATCTTGTGCAGTGTAGCTTCGAAAACAATGTCTTGAAAATTAAATTAGCATGGCTTATTTGTACCGTTTAAAAATCAGGAATGGCTGTTATCTGTCCAAAGAATAGTTAATGAAACGAATATATTGTTTATTTTAAGGAACTGCTTTCTAGTAGTGTTTTAGGAGGACTCGTTATTAGGACGTCTACCCTAAGTTGCAGAATTTATTACCCTGATATTATTCTGCTGTTGAAACAAAGTCAAAATTACTCTGCGAGTTTTTGTAACACTGCCAGATGTAAATATACATTTCTTCCAACTACGCAATAATGTTATCATTACTCACTACATAACTGATCAGAAAAGACAGGTCGCCTATTCTGCTTAAATAAAATTAATAAATGTACTGGACTCTATTACACACGGACGTCTGCTCCTAAGATAGACAACTTAATGCCTGTTTTATAGGTAACAGACGCCTATTTTAGATAAAGATTTTTTAGAAATATATAAATACATACATAATAGATAAAACACCCAGATTCGAGGCGGGAATCGAACCCTCGACCCCTGGAGCGGAAGGCAAGATCACTGTCCACTGCGTCAATGGGCCAGTCAAACTTAGCTTAGAGCAAAAATAATGCAGTAATTTTGTATGAAAGGTCATTACTGAACTGTTTTTTATTTTCTTATAAATTTACCACGGAGGTTTAATGTTTCCGAATATTTTTCTGAAAAAAATAATGGCTAGAAATAAAAGTTGCTCGAATTTATTCGAAAAAAAAAACAAATGACGCGCATGGTATAGATGCCATAGCAAATCTTTAATACTATACATTTAGCAAGAAAAGTTTAAAAAATGGAAATAGACAGCGATGTAGTGGAAATTAAAGTAGATTATTCACCTTGCTTAAGTATGTAATTAATGTACTCGTGTTAATTTAGTACCCTTGCATTCGCCCGGGCACCTACATATCACTCGTGCATTGATGTCTCACTTTGCACGTGGTACAATAATCTGCTATAAAGTAACATTCAAATTAGCAAAATTCATGTCAATAATTTTCCTCACTATTGAATTAATATTAGGCTATAAAAACCGATTAAATATTTATTAAAACGACTCACGCTTACCGTTTACAACAATATTAATTATTCGCTAAATGCTACGTTTTGTGCGTTTATAATAACCGGGCTTACGTCTGCGTATCATCTTTCACTGGACAAGAACGAATATTATTCGTATTACTTACTACATACAAGTACGTATCATAGCAAATTAATTATGAATGTTGCACCGTTAAGGAATTCTTGAATTATTTATGTATAAACGCATGAACATCCCTATATTGTTGTAAGTTGTAAATGTTGCGTGCGACCGGCGGACTGTGAAGGTACTACGAAAAAATAGATTCGAGCATTGCAAGGCAAAATGTAATCCACTGAACTGAGACACGTTTTTGTCAGGAACGCAGTAAAAATCAGAATTAAGGGTGGGGAACTTTATTTTGATCTTTATCATGATCTCATGGATTATCTGTTTTTCCATCAAACCTATAAAATGCTTATTACTTGTTATGCTTATTACCTTTTTAATATTTTCTTAGGCGCAAGACATCGCGATGTGCAAAATAAACTTCTATTTTTTGAGTGTTTTTTATTTTCATTTAAGCACTCCAATTCCGGGATAAGAAATACTTTGTGTAAAGTCCCCATTATTTTCCCGATAAAGTCCTATCGCTTTTGATTAAATGGCAAATCCGTCAAGCACGAGAAAGTTTCAAAATTCGTATGTTAGTATTGGTACCGTAAAACAATATTTGAATAGCCGTGCCGTTACTAGAAATAAGGGACTCTTTATCGTCATTTTTTTTTTAATATATAACAAGGGGCAAACGAGCAAGCGGTTCACCTAAGTGACTACCAACGCCCATGGACAACGCGGCAATGCTGTCACGTCTAGTGATGGTGTTGTTGTCGCGTTTCGTTCGGTTTGTGAGACTTCCCGGTGACCTAAATTCGTCATTAAGGCCGGAAACGCATCTACTTTCCTCCTGGTCGTGCAGATGTCCATGGGTGTCAGTAAGCACTTAGCTGCCTGCTGCCTGCTCGTTTGCCCCTCGTAACATAAAAAAAAAAACAAAAAATATATATTTATATTTATTATTTTGTTACAGGTAAACACATTTGACCAAGCTTTGGATGCGTGGTTGTTAATCATAGCACATGATTTTGGTAAAGTAAGACATCCTAATATACAGAAATATCTAGAGATCTACGTGAGAATTTTGTATATGCAATTCTCAACAGTGTATTCTTAGATATAAAAACCATTATCGATTTTCATCTTTACTTTTAAGTTGCCTATATAGCAATGATATATTGCAACGTAAATAACCATTTAACAGGTTGGTACTAAAGCCCAGAGATAGAGTGTTACATAATTTAAAAGATCTATGCGAACAAGAACGAAGAACGCAGAAAGTGACGAAGTCGTGGCCTAACCAGTGGCCGGCATTTGAGTCGATCACTAGGTTAAGTAGCTCTTGTTGCGACTGGGTATCAGGTGGGTGACCAGTTCGAGATTGGTTTATATTTGATTTCCGACCTCCTCCGTGTTTTGGAAAGCACGTTAAGCAGTGAGATCGTGGGAGTTTCAAGAATGACGGCAATCGGTCATCTCAACTCGCCCCACAGCCACATCCTCTGCAATCTTAGCGGATTCCTGTGCTAGACCGGGATAACGCAAGGAAGGAGAAACGAACAAGAACGGGAAGCCATTTTGTTTTATATTATACTGACTGTGCCCGCTACTTCGTCCGCGTAAAATTAGTTAAAAAAGTAGACTTAATTCTAGCGTGAGAATACAAACTTCATCAATAAATGGGCATTACAATACTGAAAGATTATTTTAAAGCGGACCAGTAGTTTCTGAGATTAGCACGTTCAAGCAAACAAACAAAAAAAGTCTTCAGCTTTGTATATTAAGCATAAATAAAAAAACCTTTATAGGAAAATAACCGGTCAATTATCACCGATGCGCCAAAAAATTCATATAATGCCGCAAATATATTAGAGTAATATATAAATAATACATATAAAATACTGTTATAAAAAATAAGCATGGCGCCTGAAAGCTTAACACAGCAGTACACTTAATGTCAATTAAATTAACCCCATGGGTAAATAGAAGCCTTGTCTCGCCCCGTAAGCACATAGCCCATGACCCACTTTGTAGGAAAAACACTGCACGTGAACTATGACGTATTTATTTATATATTCCCAAGTAAATAGACTTAATTACATTTTTTTAAAACTTAGCACATTACAAGGGGCAAACGAGCATCACCTAAGTGACTACCGACGCCCATGGACATCTGTACTACAATAAGGCTCGCAGATGCCTTGCCGGCCTTTAAAGATGAATTTAGGCCAGCGGGAACTTTCAGAAACCGAATGAAACGCGACAACAATACCATCACTTGAAGTGACAGCATTGCCGCCACTTTAGGCCAATTTTAAAATAAAATAATAGTAATTATTAAACCAAACAGTGTTTCTCATATATTTACATAAAATACAATCATGTATGTGCGTGAAAAACAATACCCTTTTATTTGCAAAGTCGGATAAACTCGCGTATATTTTCGAATGTACTTAAAACATTCGGATCAATTAACCGATGCTTTGCACATTGGTGCCAAATGCTCATTAAGTACACAGTTGCTACATGTGTCAAGGTTCAAGTTTATTAGCATACCACCTTAAGCCCGCGGCTTCGCTTGTATTTGAAGTACTAGACCAAAGAAATGTTTAAAACGTCTACTTTTTTAAATATATAACAATGAGCCATTTGCCGGCGGTTTATTCGAGTGACTACCGGCGCCCATGGACAACTGCAACCAGACAATTCAGTTGTCAGCTTCGGTATTTCCGAACGGATACGACTTAGGGACCTTCAAGAAAAGAGCCGTTAATGTATTTTGACATTATGGGACCGAATTAATTGTCAAAGTCACCTTTGTTCCCGTCAAAACAATCTAATTACTTACTACTAGCTACATGTAAGACTTGTTTCACATTGCTCTCCATATTGTTCTTTTAAACGGTTCGCCTATATGGGAACCATGATATTTGCAAGTTATTTAAAAAGTTAAAACTCATAATTATATAAATCTGTTAAAATTTCCAAATATTATATTTAAATAGGAAGTTTAAAAATCTATTTAAAATTATCGTTGTCTTCCAGTCCAAATGGCAATTTATTATACTACCCAATTTAAATATCTATTCACCATGATGTTGCTACTACAGTAATTAGTCAAACTGGTGAGCCACTTGGTTGTTTGCACCTAGTTATAATATGAAAAAAAAAAAGACAAAAAAAAACTATTGTGCCGCGCTAAAAAAAACGATTGCGCCGCGCTAGAAAAAAGCTATTTCTCGCGCTAAAAATATGTTGCGTCGCGCAAAAAATTTCTATTGCGCCGTGATAAAAATACTGTTGCGGCACGCTTAAAAAAACTACTGCACCACGCTAGAAGGAACAACTGCGTTAAGAAGCAAGTTTTCAAAAAATCACAATGAAATGTATGGTACTTTTATAGCTATAAGTGCCGATACTCATGGATACTTGTGGTACGGCCTTCAAGGAAAGAGATCAGTTCCTGAAGTTTTCTCAATATGGCCTAAAAATCTTAAAATGCCACAAAATCTTAGAATAAAGGTATTCGAGGGTCCCAAATATATGAGCATGGTGTATGAACCCTAATAGATCCCACTAATGGATACCTCGTGTTTTGGGCCGGTGTGGTGTTTACCAAACACAATTATTGTCCGCGTCCATTTTGCAATATGAGATTTAAAGGCCAAATTAACTGAATTAGAATGTGAAGGGCGGTACAAAGACCTCTGCCCCTCGATGCCGATCCAATGAACCGCCCCAAAATACCTGCAATCGATAATAATTTAGACAAGGCTATTATAGTACACCCTAAGATATTAGTGGAGGCAAATTAATATCTGTTTGCTATATATAATTTACATATATAAACACGTTGACTGTGAGACACTTACGATACTCGGGGACCTGATATTTGATGATCGAATATGACGAAAAAAATTAACATTAAATGTTAATAACAATTAACTACTGCGTGTGATTTAAGATAAAGTTAACTAATTTACGAACTAACTTTTTCGAACAGCAAATTACCCATAGAACATAAGACCAAAATTTAAAAAATTATAAGAAAATTTGGTCAAAAATTGAGCACCTACTTTTATTACATTAACCAGAGTCGAGTACCGAGTTCCTTCCTTAAGTGTCTCACCAGTCACACTGTATAATAGGCTTAAAAAACACATGTCCAATTTTGTTCCTAAACTAGATCACTTAATGCGTGTATTATAGAGAACAGGTGATATATAAATATATAGACGATATGATATTTATATACTAGCTGTTTCTCGCGACTTCGTCGTAGAATATATCTTGCCCTTCATCATTTCAGCCCTTGATAACCCTCTGCTGTGCATAGGACTCCCTTTGTTTTGGCCACTCTCCACTAACCCTTGCCAATCTCATCCGGCCACGTCCTGCCACTCTCCTTACATCATCCGCACATTGGGCCATGGAACGACCGGGGTTTCTCCGGTAGTTCACGGTTAGTATATATATATATACTAACCGTGAACTACCTCTTTACCCAGGTGTTGCAATTACTGGTATCTTTTAAATTTATTTTAACAGTCAAATAACAATAATCAATAGTTAGATATGAAAGCATTCAAATTTTTCGATTTTTTACGATCCCATTTATGACTGATAAAATCGGTTTGACATCAACAAGACATACACTATTAGAGGTATTACATACATTATTAGAGGTTATTATATATTACATGCATTATAAGAGGTAGCGCCATGCTTGTAGCCGAATTGGGCCGGCGCGTCAGGGTACCAGTACCTCTTTCTCACATGAGATCGGCGTGAAGTGGCGATTCCAGGGATCATGTCAAACGGCAGACGGTCATTTTATCGCCCCACAGCTACATCTTCTGCAATTTAAACGGACCCTGATTTTAGACTTAGATAACGCAAGTAAGAATAAATAAAATGACCAATTTTCAAGATGGTTATTTCTGGTGTCAAAACAAATTTAAAAAAACATAATTAACGGCTTTCCGCATAATAAATATTTTTACATGTAATGCTAGTCAATGTTAAAGGTTTTCTGGACTATTTTAAAAACGTATCTAGATCATACTTAATGGCTTTATAACCACTTTTAGCCAAAATGCTTCTTCTTCGATTCACTCTTGGTGGAGCGGTCATGATCATCACGTAGTCACGCTGTCAAAAGAAGCTGTTGCTACCCGATAGATTGGTGCATTCATATAAAGGACCACCCACAGCGGTCGGTCCATCGCATGGGTGATTTGACTCTACCTCTAGTGCCCTCAACTCTTCCCTGTACCACGAGTCGCTCAACGCAATCATTCCCATGCCGGGAAACATGGCCAAAGAAATTGAGTATGTGACTTTGAATTATAGACGAAAGTCCTTGTTTAACGCCGAGTTCTTGCAGTATGAGATTTTTTTTTATGTTACAAGAGACAAACGAGCAGCCAGCAGGCACATAAGTGCCTACCGACGCCCATGCATGACCAGAAGACTAGCAGATTCGTTGCCTTTAATGACGAGTTTAGGCCACCGGGAAGTCTCACTAACCAAACGAAACGCGACAACAAGACCATCACTTGACGTGACAGCATTGCCGTCAATTCACGCCGATCTCGTGTGAGAAAGAGGTACTGGTACCCGGACGTGCCGGCCCAATTCGGCTTCAAGCGTAGCACTACCTTCAATTAGAAAATTAGTAGCTTATAAATACTTATAAATTGGCTTGAGAATATTAATTTTTGAAGGTCCTCAGCGAAGTTCCCACACTTTTACCTTCACTATGGCGAAGAGGTAGCCTTCTTTTTAGTGGGTACCAAGGGTAAAAACCGGCGAGTCCCAACTCTCAGTCAGGACTTCCAGGTAAAAAGAAAGTGAAGTCCAATATGGATAAATGAAAAAACGCGAGAAATGTGTAATAAAATATTATTAAACTAGCTCTCTATCAATATTGTAATATATTGAAAGTGAAAGGTCACCTAAGACGAAATTTCAAAAACCGCGGGACGTTTGGCAAGGAGGTAGTTAGTAAATATCCGCTGAAAAATATGTTTTCGTTAAGGACAGAGCACTGAACAGCCTTGACACATTTTCTTTTATTTCAATGAATTTGCTGATTAAATTTTGTATCAGTGTTCATTCTTTTATAGTAAATTGTCTAAACATTGTTTATTGAAAACTTAAACAAAAAGTAGTAAAGTATAACATGTTATTAACTTTAAATTTATTTATAATCTGGCAATACATATGTAAAATGTATATATATATATATAACTAACTAATCTCACTATGTATCTAGTTCTCAACCCATAACTTTCCAGCCGATGATTTGGTTTTTTAAATAGTAATCTTATTCTTATAAATAAATAACAATTATGTAAAAAATATATTCTTACGATATTAAACACCACTTATAATACCTACCTCAATAAATTAAAAGATAACTAGATTTATGAAGGTTGTCAACTTTTTCATATAAATAAAACTGAAGGAATTATTTGTAATGTCGAAATTATTTATTTTTACTAATTGTATATGAACACATTCACACTACCTATAGCAAAAACGCACATTAAAACATTTTTGTCTGTCTGTCTGTTCGTCCCGGGTAATCTCTGAAACGGCTGGACCGATTTGAATGGGACTTTCAGGATTTGGATAGCTGATTTAATAAATAATAACATAGGCTAGTTTTCTTTTAGTTAAATTATTTGGAGTCTGCACGCAATACCGAACACCACATTCAGGTCAAAATATACACATAAACTCTCGTTTGCGTTTAACAAATTTGGATCAGGTGCAGAATCATTGATTACATTATGTTTTCTTAAATTTAGTAGTAAATCATAAATATTTTTTTTAGAAATATATACACACATTCATACAGATAATACACCCAGACTCGAGGTGGGAATCGAACACACGACCCCCGGAGTGGAAGGCAGGGTCACTGCCCACTGTGCCAACGGGCCAGTGTATAGTATATAAAAGTATTCGATATATGTAGTGTATGTGTATCGATGGTTCTTGAGAGATGGTAATAGAGAGTAAAATGCCGCTTCGCGTTTCGCTTCTCCCAACGTGTATCTTAATAACAGCGCTTCACAAAATTGTAGCATAATTTAATATTCTAGTGTTCTGAGACGTGCTAGATACTCGAAATTAAATACGTGTCATTCTGTGTGAGAAGCAATATTTCACCAGAGTTTGTGGCGCATAACATAACTGGTTTTAGAGTTCCGTTTACCAAAGAGGAAAAAAAGGAAACCCTTACACCACTGCGTTCTCGGGCTGTAGCGCCTTAGTGACTTCGATTCATGAAACTGAGTTGAAATGCCGCCCTAAAAATAATAACTTTGACTATCCACAAAAATGGAAATAGACCATTAAGCAAGAGGCTAATAAATATATATATATATATATATATATGATATGTGAAATATATGATCCAGCAGTTTTCGAATTTTAGCGAGACTAACGAACAACAATAGATTTTTTATATATAGATTAGTAGTTAGGGACCTTCACGACAAGAATTAATTTACATTTTGTTCAATACATAAATTCCCTTGAACGCCACTATTGGTAATGAAATAGAAAATTTTTATTTTATTCCTTCAGAGTTCGTTAAGTATCGTTTTTCGTATTAAGGCCGGGATATGAACATTTATGAGAAGTAAAATCAATTGTTATTTACTAAGTTACGCGTTACGTTACGGGCTTCGCGTATTGTTAAGAGTAAACCGCAATCGTGCGCCGTAGCTGACATTTTTAACTTCAAGAAAAACCGATCATAGCTCTTTCTTTCTCAGAAGTAATTTCCATCATTCAACAAATCATTGACTTATTAGTGTTTCCTTTTTGCTCTTTGATGATTAAAACAACCACCCTTTTCATTTACGAAAAACTGAGCATGACCCTTTCTTTCTTGACTGGCCCGTTGGTGCATTGGGTAGTGACCCTGCCGTCTGCTCCGGGGGTCGTGAGTTCGATTCCCGCCTCGACTCTGGGTGTATTATCTATATGTATGTTTTTAGATACTTCTACAAAAGAAATATTTGTATAACAAACGTCTGTTACCTCTAACACAGGTATTAAGTTATTAAGTTAAGTCCTTACATACCTTACCTTAATACAATACCTTAGCAAACGTCCGTGTGTCATGTAGTCCTGTATATATTTATTTATTGACCTATTAGATCCATTCTCTTTGATGCTTAACACAGCCACACTGTTCATTTAAAGAAAAACTGAGCATAGATAGCTCTTTCTTTCTCAACAGTAAATTACATATTTCATTCAATCATTCACCTATACGCGTTCTCTTCATTCGCTTGATGCGTATCACTACACACGACCAAGGTCTCCCAAAATATAGTAGCTCTTTATCTCACTCGTCCCTCTGACTCATAAAATAGAAGCCGGAAACCCAGCGGCGGCCCACAAGTTGTAGTTTTAGACAATTTCAACATCGCTCCGAAGGAAATTAATTAGCGGCACAATTTTTTCCACTAATTAACCAATTTATATACGGACGCCGCGACGTGCGCGATAGATGTTTTTTGTTGTTATGATTAGGGTCTTGTATTCCATTCAATTTTGTTTTTTTTTTCTTAGCATTCACTCATTCAAGTCTATATCCTCTCAGTATGTGACACCGTCATAAAGGAAGACTAGGTAATTGCATACAAATAAGTACAGTATGTGTATAACATTAAAAGTATATCAGTACTCAAAATTTCATATTTCACATAAAATCGCTGATTTCTTAATGTACTAGCTCAAATATATAAAAAGTACCGGTTAAGTACCAGGGTCCGCATAGATTGCAGAGGGTGTGACTGTGGGGCGAGTTAAGATGACCGATTGCCGCCTTACAAATGGCAATTTTTTGTTATAATTTAGGAATTTTCTTTTTTAGGTATGTCTAATATTCCCTTTCCCCCCTCCTGCTAAGCTCAAATTAGAACCTAGTATTAGGAGTGGATGCGAAAATACCCAAACGGTGGTGGGATTTGAGCCGGGTACCTCGCGGATTTCAGTCCATATCTTATATACCGCTGAGCTATTGAGGCTCTACATTACGTAAAGAATATTCGCATTTCTCATCTCTAAATAGATTTCGCCAATCTCTTTTTTTAATATTTATAGTCTATGGTAAGTATGTATACTTTTAGTAATATAAATCATAGAAATAGTATAAACAATTCCACGCCTCCCACAAAATCTATGCGAAACCAATCGCCATCTGAGTAAATCAAAATACAATAAGCTGTTCTGACGATTACCAAAGACAATAGACAAGCAAAGAAAAGACGAACAAAAATTTTATTAACACGCAAAAAATATTAAGGACGTAAAAGGTTATTTCGAAATCATATATAGACACTTAAAGTTTATTTATATGAAACAGATTTGGCAGGATCGTCTTTCGACTGAGAACAAATCTTTACCTCCAAACTGGGCCAAGCATTCAGATATTAAACACGATTTACAGCAACCGGTAAACTATTTTCGGGACAATTTAAAAATAACAGCTCTTTTACGCAACTAAAACAAACAACCAACAACTTTTCGCAACTAAATTATTGCAACTAAACTTAACAAGCAATCACCTTGCGCTACAAAGCTATATCAACACCTTTTGCAACTAAATTTGTGCAACTAAACTTAACAAGCGATCCACTTCGCAACTAAAGAGAAAAAGTCTTCAGTGGTGTATTTTATTAAAAGTAAACCTTATAATTTTTATAAAGGTTCTTTTATATATAATATAAAGGTTTAATGTATGTATATTAAAGATTTTTTAATATGTATGGGTATTTGACAGAATAGCGTCATCCGCTACAAAACTTAAAACAAACCATTCAACTTAAAGTGGGCCAAACTAAATATACGGCATAGTTCATAGAGCCGGATGAACTATCTGGCTGAAACTAAAAACACACCAAATTGAAAGCTCTTTTACGCAACTAAAACAGTGTTATTGGAGTTGTGAAGTGTTCATCGAAATTGTTATCTCGTATGCAGTTACAGGATTCAATTAAAAAGCCTCGCCGAATTTGATTTCGGAATGTTGACATTCAATCATTGCCGCGTGATAGATGTTAGGCCCTAATCCCCTCTAAATATTTAGTACATTTAGGTCGTTATTATGTGTTTGCTTAAATTAAATTTTGGCAAACTGTTATTTCGTGTGAGGGTCGTCGATTTGGAACATTAATTTGCAATACTCAGACCCAGTTGTGTATTGAATTTGGCTGTTTTCTTACAATTGGAAACACTTGAACACGCGATTGTTAAGAACTGAGTGATGTGCTAAAGAAAGAAAGAAAACGTTGCCAATATATATTGTGATTCCGCAAAGGTATGAGAGATTTAAATGGATTTTTTTTTTTAAAGTAAATATGTTCGGAAAGTCAGTAGAAGTCTGGAATCGTGATTTTGTTCTGGGAAATTCTAGAGGGCACCAACTTGTTGGCAGACAGATGGACGGATACGTCGACGGACGAATGGATGGACAGAGCGAAACTTTAAAGGGTGCCTTGTCGGACTAAGAAACCCTAAGAGGAAGACGTGATGGTTTTTTTGACAAGAATGGTACCGTCTCACATGATATTATCTTCTTTTCAGATATTTCGGCATAAACAGACATAAAAAGGAGCTATTGATTAACCGATTGCACCGAGCCCAAAGTGAGTCATTAATACACGTTCGCGAGGGCACTAAATTAACACAATTGCTCTCTTCAGCAAGGCGCGTAATCGACGTTTCATTCTATGATCGTAATTTTTAAAACTTTTCTTGCTAAATATGATGAATCAAATTTTTACAATAACATAGAATGCAGGCCTTAATTCAATCCATTGTTATTTTCAATCAGTAACGTTTCGCAGACATTTTATTTGTAACTTAATGGGAGAGATTAGATCTCTGTGGTCAATTTATATCAAAATAATCAAAAATAGTAAAACAAATAGAAAATCAGTGCAGTAATGAAATTTCATACAACATTACTGCACCGCTTTGGCTCTAAGCAGAAAAGGCGTCGTTTGTGATCGATTATGTAGTGATTAACGATAACATTACTGCGTAGTTGGGAGAAAAAGAAATTACACTAAGAACTTTGTATATCCAATACTGAGAGAACATAGTTCCTCGCGCGCTTCGACGTACCGCTCACTAATTACTGCGTACCAGGACTCACCCGCATTTTTCACCCAGATCACGGAACCAGCTCCCCTATCGATTAGAGGCCGAGAATTACAACGGCTTCGCGAAGAAATTGGAAGAATGCAATACTTTTGGGAAAAGGGTTTATAATTAAATAGGAAATTCACTAGCATGTATATAAATTTAGACTTAAAGGTAATTGAAAGTGGCCAAGATCATGTCAAACACGCTTACATAGAAGGGCCCCGTATCTGATATTTGTGGCATAACTTCAAAAGTTGTTTTTCGTAGAAAATAACTTTCCTGTTAGGGGAGTGAGTAGCATGTACTATCAACATGGAAGAGTCTCTGTATCTAATAGTTTGAAAATCCGTATCCGTACGGAACCCTAAAAAGGAAGAGCTGAAAAATGACGTTGCATAATTCTGTAAAAAGGAAGACAAAAGTATATGAGCGCGTCAATAGCTCAATGGTTTAAAATTTTACGTATATTAATCTTAATAGCTCAACGTAAAAGGGATATACTGGAATCCTCAATTTACCAGGTTCAAATCCCGTTGCCGGGGTATCGCCGGTGCCGGCGGGGTTCGAAACTGGTCGGACAATCCCGGTATAATATACGCCTGAGTTTAAAAGCCGTTTTACAATAAGTACCTGAAAGGTATTGCAAAAATGTTTAAAATAGTTTTAAGTACTTTTACACTAATTACTTTAACTAGCTCATTTTATCTTTTGGTTGGCAGAAATTTTCCGTTTTATACTGGCGATTCATTTTTCAAAGAGAACTTAATAAATTAGAGCAGTTTTTTAACAAAGGTTATTAAGAAATCCTAATTGTCCGTAGACTTTTCCTTCAACAGTATAATTTTAAAGATCTAAAAGTCGTTTTCGTTTGTTATTTTCAATTAGGCTTAGAATGCCTCGGTAACTCAGTGTTAAAAAGGGCGGAATTGGAACTTATAAGATGCTGCTGATGCTGGAACTGGTGCAAAATAATAATGCATACATTGGCATTATATCAAAACCGGTTCATACCTGGTCGGGATTAACACAAGATCGTAAAAAGTGGTGCAAACGGGGAGAGGGGGAGACTACAGCAGGGGGAGACAAAGAGTTATGGATAATGTTGTTGATGATGACGATGGTGATGATGGTGACAACGATGATGTTGATGATGACGATGATGGTGATGATGATTACAATGAGGATGATGATGACTAAGTCGAATGCTATGATTATGCTGGTGACAACGACAATGATGATAAAGGCGATGACGATGAAGACGACGATGGTGATGATGGTGATGGTGACGATGGTGATGGTGATGATGATGATAATACATCAATAATCACTCACCATCGGACAAATCCTTTTGCCGTAAAATAATATCAGAGTTTTGTTTTAAGACGAAGAAATTAAATTAAAAGCACGTCCCAAGGCTAAAATTAAAATTACCTTTGCCACTCTCTCCACCAGAGTTCCAAAGAAGGTTAATTAACTTCTATATAAATATTCCATAAAAGATTGTTCGCTATAAATTTTAAGAAAAATTCATTTGTTAATGCGGAAGACGGTTGAAAGGTTGGTTCATTTTAGTTTAGAGCACAATTGAGGAATGGATATTCAGTAAGAAAAATACATTGTCCTTGACGCCTGACAGCAATCGTATCTGTATCTGATAAAAATAACCCTAATATAAGAATAGTCAGATAGCATAAAATCG
Source organism: Charaxes varanes (assembly GCA_024363005.1). NCBI lineage: Eukaryota > Metazoa > Arthropoda > Insecta > Lepidoptera > Nymphalidae > Charaxes > Charaxes varanes. The sequence continues at coordinate 1,122,227 of JANCMC010043903.1, forward strand.
GAAAGGTAGCTATTTCATCCCCAGTACCGCTGCACGTGATCACACTACACTTATTACTCTTACTCTTACAACTCATACTCCTATGACTCCTACCCTGCTTTACGGATAATCCAAGGAAAAACTTGACAAAACTAGGCATATGTCTAAAGTTTCTAGGAGTCCTTTATATAAATATATACTTATTTAATTAACTTAATACTTAATAATATAAATAAAATAAAAAATGACCAAGAACGTGACATGACATGCTTATATGGAAGGCTTCCGTATCTGATACGCGATCGGAATAGTATATGGTAGTAAGACATTTGTTAAATAACTTCAAAAGTTGTTGTCCAATTTCGCTGAAAATAATTTTCTCCTTTCTGTTTAGGATTTCCAAACTATCGGAAAACCTATGGAGAGGACCACTCGTGAGCGGACAGACGGACGGACAGATAGAGCGAACCTATAAGGATCCCTATTAGGACTACGGAATCCTAAAAGGATGAAACTCAAATTAATTTGATAATGTGAATGTGTAAAAGAAGAAATTGAGCGAAATAGCAACATAGTTGTCATATAAAAGAAGAAATTGAGTGGAATAGTAACATAGTTGTCATATAAAAAAGGAAATTGAGTGAAATAGCAACATAGTTGTCATATAAAAGAAGAAATTGAGTGAAATAACAACATAGTTGGCATATAAAGAAAGAAAT